>CM053592.1:74161854-74179240 GCA_028646515.1 Pseudochirops corinnae | reverse complement strand
ATCAGTAAATTTTTTCAATTTCTATTTTGCCCTCTGGTTCTAAAATATCAGGGCAATTTTCCTTGAGAATTTCTTGAAGGATGATTTCTAGGTTCTTCTTTTGATCATGGCTTGCAGGTAGTGCAATAATTTTTAAATGGTCTCTCCTGGATCTATTTTCCAGGTCAGTAGTTTTTCCAATGAGATATTTCACATTGCCTTCTATTTTTTCATTTTTTTGGATCTGTTTAATAGTATCTTGATTTCTCATAAAGTCATTAGCTTCCATTTGCTCCAATCTAATTCTAAAGGAATTATTCTCTTCAGTGTGCTTGTGAAATTCCTTTTCCATCTGGCAAATTCAGCTTTTTGGGCCTCTTTTGTCATTTGAGTTTGTCTATTTTTTAAGGTGTTATTTTCTTCAATCAGGTTGTTGACTTTCTTTTCATGATTTTCTTGCATCATTCTTATTTCTCTTCCCAATTCTTCCCCCACTTCTCTTACTTGATTTTCAAAATCCTTCTTGAACTCCTCCATAGCCTGTAACCACTTCATATTTTTCTTGGAAGCTTTTGGTGCAGGAGTTCTGACTGTGTCGTCTTCCTCCTGTTCCATGCTTGGATCCTTTTTATTCCCAAAAAAGGAATCTAAAGTTGGATGGCTGTGCTTGCTTTGCTTCCTCATGTTGCCAGTCAATTACTTGACTTTTGGGCTCTTTGCCACAGTAGAACTCTGCTTCCAGAGGGGAGAGCTCTGTCCCAAATTGTTGGGGTTTCCATAACTGCCAGGGCTATTAGGAGGGCACTGTCTCTACAGCCCCCACCAGCTTTGGCTCACTGGTCACACACCTTAGGACCACCTCCCAAGACCACAATCCAGGCAGGTTAAGGCAAATGCGCTTAACCTCTGAATGGTCACTTGGCCTCCCTACGATCTGCAGGTCAGGAGAGCTCTGAAGCAGCCACATGGAGGTGGCTGCAGAGCTGCCACTTCCACTGCTTCTTGCTCTGGGAGCAGAGGCTGGATTGCAACTCCATCCCCTTGGGAAGGAGATTCAACAGGTTAGTACAGGATGTACAAAGTCTTACTTGAGTAAGAATTACCCCTTGAAAATTAGATTGGAGCAGACAGTGATTGATGACAATTACGTGAGAATAGAAGAGGTACCACATGACAGGAGAAGGAGAAATATTGTTCCAATTTTCAAAAAAGAGAAGAGTTTCTAAATATAATTTTATATTATAATATTAGAAATTAATATTTCTAAATATAAGCTAGTGAGCTTGACTTTGGTCCCTGCCAAAATTTTAGAATGTTTTATTAAAGAGAGAGTTACTAAACATTTAGAAAATGCAGCAGTGAACACACTAAGAGCCCACATGACTTTAGGATAGCTATTAGACAATGTATTTTATGCTATTTTTGCAGAAAACCGGGAAATGCGTAGTTTTTCCCTTCTGTTTTTTCTTTCACAACATGACTAATGTGGAAATAGGTTTAATATGATTGCACATGTATGAGATTGCATGCTGTCTTGGGGAGGGAGTAGGGAAGGCAAGAAAATTTAGAACTCAAAATCTTATAAAAGTGAATACTGAAAAAGAACAATAAATCAACAAATTAAAAAAAAGAAAAGAGAAAGACAAATGAGAAGCTAACATAACTAGATGTATTTGGAACTGGTTTAATGGCAAGCGTCCAAGTGTAGTCACGACTAAGAGTGGCCTATTGTCAAGTTGGAACAAGTTCTCCAGTGGAGTGCTCCAGAGATCTATGCTATCTCTGTAATGTTGACTATTTTAACTCAATGGTTTGAAGTAATTTTATTCAATTCAATGATTTGGATAAAGGCATAAATTTGTATGAAATCTGAAGATGACACAAAGTTAAAATGAACAGCCAATAACATTAGATGAGAATTGGGATCCAAAAAGATACTGACAGGCTAGCACTGAGCTGAATCTAAGATGAAATTTAATAGTATAAATGTAAAATCTTATTCCCGGGTTTAGAAAAGATTCACAAATATAAGAAGGGAGAAGGCATGGTTAGGCAGCAGTTTCTCTAGGAAAAAAAATCTGATTTAGTGTACTACAAGCTTAATGAGTCAAAAATATGACACAGCAGTCAAATATACTTAAAACAATATTAGACTATACTAACAATCAAGTTTCTAGGAATAATGAGTTACTAGTTTTGCTCTACTATGTACTAGTTGGGGCACACCTGCTTCATTCCGTACTTCAATGAATTTTGGGCACCATTGTTTTTGAAATGCATTGATAAGCTAAAGAGTGTCCAGAGAGGGCAAGGAGAATGATGAGGTGATGAGGTGGTCTTGAGTCTCTGCTATCTAAGGATTAGATGAAAGAACTGGAGAGGTCTAGTGTGAAGAAAATCCAGGACGTGACAGCTTCCCCCCCTCCCCCCCAAATATTTGAAGGGCTGTCAAGAGGAAGAGTGACTTGAAGACAGAGCTAGGAGCATGAGGAATAAGTTATAGAGAATTAATTATGTTTGATATCAGTAAAAACTTCTCAACAATTAGAGATAACCAGAAAAAGTAGAAAAGATCAGATTATGACATTCTCCTCTGATATTTCTTAAATAGAAGCAAGATGATAATTTCTGGAGTATACTATAGTAGGGATTCCTTTTTGGATCTAGACTTACTAAAGAGATAAAGTTCTTTTCAACTCTGAAGTTCTGCAATTCTTATTCAAGTCATTCCTTATACAACAAAGTATAAAGATCCACTGACAAATCATCTTTTCAAAGCTGCATTATTGGAACAGGGCAGTGATTTTTAGGCTGTTTTATCTAACTGTAGGTATCCTATAAATCTGATTCTAGAGAACATATAGTTGTAGCAGATAAGACTTATTTGGAGTCTACTTCATTGCTCTCTACCTAAAAATGAACATGAGTTTTAATGCTTTGTAGTATGAAAAAAATGTAATATATCAAGTTCAGAAACTTAAAAACTATGAGAATGGTCAATCATTTGATAGTTATTGATTTAAACAAGTTCTATTTCTAGCTTTTATATTATAAGACAACAAATGTTTGGCAAGGACTTATCATTTCATCAGGGTTGGGAGTTTCTTCTTCCAAGGCAAATCAATTAGCACTGCAACTTACAGCCTTAGAGAACAGCTTGGGGCTCTGAGAAGTTAAAATGCCTTCCTCAGGGTCAGGCAATCTGGATGGAAGGTGGGGCTAGAATTCAGGTTATGCTGAGAGTCTCTTACCTATTATATCCCACAGTAGCCCCTCCCATAACAAAAGCTATTGCTTTCAATTTACAGGAAATACATTTTTGGATTCTGCTCTTTAATCCATTTTTCCTTTTTAAGAATGAGTTCATTCCTTTCACATTCAAGGTTAAGACTATGAGAATGTTTCCTTTCTTTGGTCTCCATTCTGCCTAAACCCTATGTGAGGGAAAAAAAAGGTAAGGAGAGAAGGTAAAAGAAATGGACTGATTACACTCCTTTGGACTTTCTCTCTTAACATAGTCTAGATGCAGACATCTGTGTCTTATGTTCTTTCTCCAAAAGTTCTAGAGTGATACCAAAGGAGAGATTCCTTTTCTGCATACTGTCCTCCCCCCCTCCAAGATTAATAAAATTAAGACCATATATACAAACCAATAAAAGTTTATAACAGGTATGCATGCATGCATGTCTATACACATATAAGGATGACATTTAAATCTAGCAAGTTTTCCCCATATATAATGAATACACTTCATACATAATTATTATATATTATTATACAATTATCATATAATGGAAGAAAATTGTATCACTAAATTTTGATACAATCATTATTTTGCCTCTTAAAAAATGATGTTATTCACAAGCTTTTACTTATTCTTGAGCCTAAAGTTGCCACTGCAATTACAAAGGGAAAATAATTTACCTTAATACAAATACCACAACCAATGCAAAGTGTTTCAGAAATCCATGCTATTTTGCTCTGTGGTGTGACCTCTATGCATAGTTTTCCTGGTAAAAGAAACAAAGTACAAAATATTTTAACTAGTGTAACTGTGATTGTACTTACTTATTCTCACCATGAGATAATATGACACTAATTTATACATTAACTTCAAAATTTTGGGCAGAACAGGCTGATAAGAAGTTCACACATTGATATATCTGTCCAAGATTGACCACAATCAGGCTTCCAATGCATATCCTAGGTTTTTTTTTTTCTGCATAACATTCCACATTGAAAACTCTGTGCTAGTCAGACCAGACTGCTAATTGTTTTCCCTATTTTATCCAATCCTTTCCTGCTTCTGTTCAGACTCCTTCTATAACTCTACCTGTTGAAATCCTTTTTGTTAATATAAAATCCACTTTAGTCATCCCATTCTTCATCAAATCTCCTTGTTCAAACCCAGTTAAGTGATGCCTTCAACCTCCTCTCTAAGTTTTCTTTTTCCTTCCTGTTTTCTAATATTCCCCTCTTACATTCCAATTCCTATTAGAGTTATTTATGTACATATCATAGAATCTGAGAGCTGAAAGGGACTTCAGTAGTCACCTTAAACTAGAAGCTTTTGATAGCCAGGAACTATTTTAATTTTTTTACCTTTGTATTTCCAGTACCTAACCCACTGTATTAAACATAGTCTGTGCTTAAGATTTATTAAATTCTAAGTGTACATAATATATTATAAATCTACCTAGGAAATAATAAAACTAGAAAGGATCTTCCTAATAACCTATTAAGTAGGTTATTCAACCTATCTATCCTATTTCTCCCTGCCTACTAATCTAATCTAACCTAATCAATCAAGCAAAACAACACTCAGAAATCTAGACCTAGAGGACAAGATGGGATTTCTCAACATTGCAAGAATAGAAATGATAAGATTTGAATGTTCCCTTCAAAGTGTTTATTGGACAATAAACTTGACTGATTTTGCTTGTAGAATTCTACAGTGTAGATTTTTCATTAGATCTGAAAAGGGTTTTCTTCCTTTCTAATTGGAATCCTCAAGTTTACTTATCCATTTTAATGCAAAACAATTTTCTCTCAGAAAAGTAGAAGAAAAACTGACATGTGCATTCCTTTACGTGGAAATAAAACTATTAGAACAAAAATGTAAAGTCTGTAGTCAAAAATTTGTCCAAAATTATTACACCAAATTATTATGTTTAAATTCTTCCCTTTATATTGAAATAATCTGCATAAGAACTTACCCATTCGTACTACTGGACAACTCTTTTTGCACTCCTGTCGGCATTTCTTTGGCTTACATTTGTCATGATTGACAATAGCAATTCTCGTTAATTTGTCTGCCATATTCGTCAATGCAGGCTTACAATATAGCAAGAAAGATGACTTTGTAAGCAAGAGAAGCAGGAACCCAGGTCTTCTGGATCAAAAAAGGAAAAAAAATGATTAAAAATGAATTATGAAAAATTGTGTGTCAGAAACGTTAACATTAAGTATTCATATTTTCATATGAAATCTCGTCATATCAAACAGTATGAGTACATCATATCTCCAACAAAGAAAAATACAGTGTGAAATACAGAACTAACAGAGGAATAAATAACTCAAATGAATTTTTGATAACATCATTACCTATAATGGTCATACGAAACACTTGCATTATGTTTGAATATGAGCATTTAGTTTCTGCAAAATAAAATTGGTAACATTCTTCTTCACAATTCTAAAATACAACATTTGAAGATATGCTTAAATTCACTTAGTTATGGAATCAAAATATAGTAGTGTTAAACGGAGCTTTTCTCTATCGTATACTTTTTTATCTGTCATAGCACATGATGAAGTAAAAGCAGGTATGCTTTTGATCATTTCTAAAAGGATTTATCTTTGGAAGAATTGGGAGGAACTCATAATAACACTACTTACTAATAATGATTTTATACTGGTATCATCAACCTAACTTTTAATCAAGTTCAAATACTTTGCTATATACTGAAAGACTTGCAGTTATAAAACAGTGAATAAAATGTTTAAAGATTTGAAGAGGAAGAAAAATATTACATTATAGGATTTTGAAATATTGCACATCATGGATAAGTGACTATTGAAGTGAACTGAAAAAGACATATGGTACATAAAAAAGTACATGAAATTTTGTTATATTTAAGTAACAACAGCTTCAACTATATAGTATCAGTAGCAAAGTGACCAAATGTGAATTCATTAAAGTCTAGTGCAGTAACAGACATAATGGAAATTCTTAGAATGGTGATTAAATTAAAACTACTCCAAAAGGTACTCCAAACCTCAGGCTTAATCATATCTCAAAATACCTGCAAGGTTTATGAAGCTGTGTAATAGAAATAGGATCCTCAAACTAGTGTTTTTCTTATTGTCTGTATCAATAATCCCTGACAGGATTGAGTACGGATGAATGAACTCCATGTTTCCAATTATTTAAAAGAAATTCTTTAAACATTTGAATACATTTTTTTCATTTAAAAAAAATCTTGAGGAGAGTGTTGAGGTCCCTTTCAGTTTTAAAAGGTTGATTTTGTTGATTTTTAGTATTTGTTCAATACCTGTAACATCAAAAAAAGGGGACTTGGGATCCCTAAAGTTCCTTTCAGTTTCAAATATTAAGATTTACCTGTTATTTAATCCTGTATGTTGAGCAGAAGAAACCCTATAACTGAGCATTCTCCTTTGTCTTGTTCTTGATCCTCAGTTTCATCATTACCAATAATTTTTTCCATACCTTGAAATGGCCATAAGTACCTGAAACTCAACATGTCTAAAACAGATCTTCCTCCCATTATCCTCCTTTCCTCCCAACTTTTGAATCACTGTCAAGGATACCACTATCCTTGGGGCGGCTAGGTGGTGCAGTGAATAGAGCACTGGCCCTAGAGTCAGAAGGAACTAAGTTCAAATCTGACCTCAGACACTTAACATTTACCAGCTGTGTGACCTTGAGCAAGTCACTTAACCCCAACTGCCCTCCAAAAAAAAAGCCAAAAAAAAAGGATATCACTATCCTCCCAGTCATTAAGGCTCCAACCTTGGTGTTATCCTCAACTTATCTACGCTTTTATCCAATCTGTTATCAAGTTCGGTCATTTCTACCTTCACAACATCTCTCCTATATGTCTCATTATGTACACTTACACAGTCACATCTGGTTCCATCACACCTTGATTATTACAACAGCCTTCTGGTTAGCCTCCCTGCCTCAAGTCTCTTGTAAGTTTAATCCATTTTGGTAAATTCTTTACCAATATAAATCTATAAAACCGATGACACCTAATTACTACAAATGTTGCCTACAAACTACATTGCAAATAAGTGGTGTAGCTCAGTTGTCAAAGTGATTTTCTAAAGTGCATGCCCGACCAAAACCATTGGCTTTCTGCTATCTCTAAGATAAAATATAAAATCCTATTTGGCCCTTTACAACCAGCTTTCCAATCACATGTTTTTCTCCTCTCTATGCCAAAGCCACACTAGCTTACTTGCTATTCCTCACACATCAGTCCATTTCCTAATTTTGTGCCTCCTGAATAGATGCCCCCCATTTATGGAATGCTCTGCCTCGGGCTTCAAGACTCAGCTCAAATCTTACAGGCTGCAGGAAATCTTTGCCTGCTGTCTCCCATTGCTGGTGCTTCCTCCCCCCGCCATGATTACCTTCCATTTATTCTGTCCCTTTGTCCATAATTATTTTCATGTTGTCTTCCCCATTAGAATGAGATCACCCTGATGGCAGAGGAACAATGTTTTTGCACACTTTGAACCCCCAGCACACAGCACCATGGCTGGCACATAATAAAAGCTTAAAGAAATGCTTGGTGACTTGTTTCAGAACCTAAACTTGAGGGCTGGGACTGTTCTGATTTGTGCCTTGTATACAGTAGGTGATAAATGAAAGCTAAAGTCTGATCACTGTGATCACTTTAACTTCCTTAAGTTGTTGGTAACTATGCTGCATTGAATTATTGTTTAAGCCTTATAAATACCAGAGACTGAGGAAATAAATTTTCTCTTCAGTAAATTTTTATCTTCTATGACATAACAGATTAAGGACTGGAAGGTATTCAGAGAATAATATAATCATAGAAATTAAATTTATAACAAGAGTATTTCTAAGTGCTATTTTACCTGAGTGAAATTCTTTACCAAGCTTAAGTAATCTATAAAACTGATGACAATTGATTCCTAAGTCTTCCCTACAAACTGTATTGCAAATAAAACTACAATAAGCAGTATAAATCAGAAATGTGTGCTAACAGATTCACTTTCCATGAAAGAAATGGAAATATTAAGAAATTACTTGATGATCTGAACTGTATTCAAACAATATTCCTTATTTTCATGTGTGACAAAATGTTTCAAAATAAAAATTTCAAGCTATGTAACAACTCTGAAATCTTACTGCAGAAATAGAATTTGGAGACTGTGAAACCAGCAACAGGTGACTGGAAAATGATTTATACTAAAATAATAAAATGTGGCAGTATCTGGGCTAACAATTTTTAAAAATCTAATATTTCCACAGATGACAAATTTAGTTGTGTGAACATTATCAACTCATTTTTGTTAGCCTTTTGTGACAATATTATTCTTACTTTCCTCTTCCATGAGGAAAAATATACTTACATAACTGTCCATCAACAGACAGACATTACTAAAGTACCTGATATGTGCGGAATGAGACAGTCTCTGCCTTCAAGGAGCTAACATTTTACTTGGCTGATACAATATATTCACAGATTCCAGATTACAGGATATAGCAAGTGCCAGTTTGGTTAGAACTGAGAGTGCAAGTGGTGGGGAGTAAATTGTAATTAACCTAAAAAAACAGGCTAGAGTCAAATTATAAAGGGATTTTTATGTGAGACAGGAAGGTGTGATTTGGGCAACTGACTCCAAGGAGCAGCAAAGAAATGGAACTAACATATGTTTGATAAAGCAAGCAGAGTAGAGGGGGAAGAGTACAAACCCTCATATCAATCACCTAGTTGACATGAAAATGCAGACAAGTGGAAACTGGATGCAAATATATACTAGCTGATACTAACAAGGGCAGAAAGAAAGTTCTTCTTTGTAAAAAAAAGCTTCTTAAATAACAACTACTGACATTTATATTGGCTTTGTTTTTACAAAATGCTTTTACGTAAGTTCTATCATAAAATTTATGACCATAGCTTTAGAGCTAGAAGGGACTTCAAAGGACATCTAGTACAACACCCTCATTTATGGTATAAGATGCTTACACTGAAGAGCAATGTTAAGTGACCTGGTCCCAAGTCATACAGATGACAGGTGATATCTAAGCCAAATCCACCAGTCTTTTCACTGCACCTCATCTGTTAATTTTCAACACTTCAGTAAGTAGGGAAGGTTGGTATTATTATTCCCATTTTAAGAGACGAGGAAACTGAAGCTCAGAAAGGTGAAATGATTTGTCCAAAGTCAAAGAGATCAAAAGAATCATAGTCTGGATTCAAGCTCAAGTCTTTCTCATTCTAAATGTAGTTATTATGGAAAATGCAACAAAACTGATTCATCATAGCAATTAATACTCTGGTAGCAGTCAATAAATATTTAATAGTATCACATGAAAATCCACACATCTCTATTCAGACAGAGTTATCACCCTCATAAAAACATATAACAAGTTGGGAGTTGTGCACAACTAATTTCAAAGAGTAGACATTTATAATACCTTGCCCATTTTGGAGGAGTTGGGGTAGGGTTAAGTAGGTAGCTGCCCTGGCCTGGGATTTGACTGACTAAGTTGCTAGTTGTAAATTCCCTGTGCCAATGTAGATTGGCAATTCTGTAACTTAGCAGAGTTGCAAAGTAAATTCCAACAGAATCGAAGTCTCTTGAGAGCAGGGTTTCATTTGTCTTTATATCCCTAGCACCTAACATATAGTATACTCTGAAAAAATGCTTGATTGCAGTTTTGAGAGTTGCCTGGGGTCAGTCATACAACTGCTATGTAGAAGTGGCAGGACTCCTCATGCCATGGCTCACATTCTATCCACTAAACCAGGTTGGCAATGGAGATGCATACAGTACAGTCTTAATGTTTACTGAATTTTAATAAAGAATAGAAAAAATATTTTAAAGAAATATTTTCCCATTTAATTTCCTAGTCATTTAAAAATTAGTTTCCTTCTTCAAAAATAATGTTTTATTCTAGGGTTGGTGGAGGAGGACAGTCTTTCAGTTCAAATGAAACTCAAGATGATGACCAACCCTCCTTAACATTTGATGGCTTGATTGATGGAAAATAGTGCTTATCTCAGTACATACATGCTGTCACTGGGCAAGCGGCCACAACCAAAAAGGAATGATTGTCATCACCTGGTTGTCAATGTGGCCTATGTGGAAGAATTTTTAAAAACAATAGTCTTGTTAACAGCAGCTCCATGGTTCCTAAAGATATTCCCAGTTCATGATTAAAAACTAAATTCAAGTAACTAAGCCTCTCACCATTGAGGGTACCACTAGCCTCCTATATTCACCCAGGTTCAAAACCCAGGTGTCATCTTTGACTCTTTACTCTCACCCCTGCATCCAATCAGTTGCCAAGCCCTGTTGTTTCTACCTTCACAACATCTGCCCCCTTTCTTCTCTGAAACTGCCAACACTCTGGTGCAGGACCTTGTCACTTCATGCCTGGACCACTGCAATGACCTACTTCTTGTTCTCCCTACCTGAAGCCTCTCCCCACTAAGATCCATTCTCCACTCAGCTGTCAAAGCACAGTTCTGACCAGCAAGCCCTTATTTCATAAGTCATTGGCTCCTTATCACCTCCAGGATTAAACACAAGAGCTGTCTTTGGAAATCCCTCATAACCTGGCTGCTTACTACCTTCCCCGTCTTCTCAGACCTTATTCCCCTCCATCTACCACATGATCCTGGGACACTGGCCTCCTTCGCTGTTCCTTGAACAAGAACATCTGTCGATTCTAGACATTTTTCACTGGCTGTCTTTCATGCCCCGAATTCTCTCCCCTCTCTCTACTAGATTGTGAGCTCTGTGAGGGCAGGGACTGGTTCTGAATGTCTCTGTACCCCAGCACTGAGCACGGTGTCTGGCCCATAGTAGGCGATTAGTAAATGCTTGGTTACTAGACTGGAAGGAACGGTTAAAAAAAAAAAAAAAAAGAGGGGGCAGGGAAGAAGATGAAAGTCGGGCTAGATCGAAATCTTCAAACAATCAAAGGGCTGACCATCTAGAGGAATTACATTTATTCTGCTCTACCCTAAAGTGCAAAACTAGGAGCACGAAGGGGAGAGGGCTAAGAAAAAGGCAAATTAGTCTAAACAAAAGGAATAACTTCCTTTGCTGAAAAGAATAACACGAAGGTGGAAAAAGCAGCCTCCTGAGAGGGAGTGGGTCTCCCCTCTCAAGAAAAGGTAGGAAGAGCACCCGTCGGGTCCAAATAGAGCGGCCGGCCGGGTCTTTTCTGAAATCCTGTGCTCCTAGGAAGCAGTAGATGTGCTAAGCAAGGGTGGGTGGGATGGGGTATGTGTGTGGGTGTGTGTCTCAAGTACCCCACTATGGCCAGCTGCATTGGGAGAAATACTCTATCAATATCCGGGCAGTTACTTTTGTACAAAAGGCTACTAAGGGGTGAGGGTGCAGTGACTCAAATGGAAACCAAAGAGCCAGCAGACTTGGGGAGGTCTGCTTTCCCAACATCTCCGATGGGGGATGGGAAGCATGGGCCTAGAAACTCGGGCCGGGAAGGGCTTCCCACGGCGATCCTCTGGAGAGTTGGGGTAGGGAGTAAGCCAGCGCCCTGCCCGGGGTGACATAGCGGAGATTCGAACACGCGGCTGCAAGGCGGCGAGGAGGCCGGGGTAGGCCTCCGCGAGCGCTCGAGTCCAGCGGGGCCCCCCGCCCCATGCTCCGGCCTCCCAGTCTCGCGCCCCGGCAGTTCCGGCTGCGCTGCCGCGAGCCCGCCCGGCACGAGTCAACATCGCCCCTGCGTCCTGGCCTAGCCCTCGGACCCGCTCTCGCTCCCTCCCTCCACGGAAGGCGTCTTTTCCCGTCTCCGCTCAGCTCCGGCTAGGGCAGCGGCCCCGCACCTCGGCTGCCCACCTTACCTGGAGGAAAAGGACCGCCCCGGGAGCGGGGAGGGCGGCGGCAGCTACGACTTAAGCTCCGGCCTCAGGCTGTGGGCCGCACAACGTGTTCCTGCGGCCACCGGCCAAAATGGCGGTGCCCAGCCGCCGCCTCGCGCTCACCGTAGAGACGGGAGTGCGCACGCGCAAAGGAGCTAGCAGGCGGGGAGGGGGGGCAGCTGGCCCCAGCCTGCCAGGCTTAGGCTTAAGTGGCTTAGGTGGACCAGAGGGGCGGTTGACGTCATCGGAGTGCGCCGCGAAGTGGCGTATGGAAGGCGGCGCCGGGGCTGTTGGGAGCCCGCGGAGCTCTGAAGAAAGCAGACTGATTAGTCTGTGTGGGGCCGTTCGCTTGCCACCCTCGGGCCTGCAGAACCGTAAGTGTACGGCAGCAGGGAGGATCGCAGCCTGGTCGCCCTTCCCGCTCCACGTCCAGATCTCCCTCTGTGGTCCGTCGGGGACCGGGGAGCCGCCCCCCGGCCCACTTGTGCCTCGGTATCCTCCAGACTCAGTGGTCCGCACCCTTCATTGGTGCTGAACTGTGAGAGACAGGAGCTAGGCGTCTGGTGTGAGCCAATAGAGTTCTGGACTTGGACTTAGCAAGACGTGGGTTCAAGTCCCGCCTATGACACAGGCTGTGTGACTGTGCGCCTCACTTAACCTCACCTTATCTCAATAGCCTCAGCTGTAAAATGGAATAAATCTAGACTACCCTGTCTGGCTCTAAGGGGACAAATGTGACTTTGTGCATTCACTTACCTCACCTATAAAATGGGAATAAGTCCAGATCAGATAAGATAATGTATGTAAGGTGATTTGCAAATCCTACGGCTACGTGGAAATGTGAGCTATTAATTATACCTGCTTCCTGGGTGCCAGCTGGTACTCGGTATTTAGGAATCGAGATGAATTTTGTCCCACAGAAAAGATGGACTTTCTTTGTCTGTAGAATAGTTAAAATAATCCCTTCTGGGTGCCACACTGAATCAAAAATTGAACTTCATGTGTTGGTTGATTGATCCTCATGTTATGGGAACAGCAGGGAGTGGTAGCGTGTTGTGACTTCAGGGTGGGAATCCTGACTACTTGGCACCTTACTTCTCTGTGTTGGGAGGTGACATCTCTTGTAGTTTACATCGGAATCAGTGTTTCGTTTTTGAAATTTTTTAAAATTTTTTTCACTTTCTTGGTAATCTGTAAAATCTCTTATGAGTTAATGGAATTGAACAGGATAGCAATTGCATTATATATGAGGTGCGTTATCTTGAGCAGCATGCTGAGTTATGTGGCAGCGGTGTCATGATCAAATAGAAATGGATTCTTGCAGTCACATATAGACTTACAAAACTACAAATCGATATTATCTGTGTTTTATTGTATTTTTGGGTTTTTTTGTTAAACATTTTCCAGCTACATTTTAATTTGGTTTGGTCGTACTGGGTAGTTTGCAGCCTTCGGAGGCAAATTTATTGTAGAGAACATATTTGGCTGGGGAACTATTTTGTATTTATGATAGGTTTTTTTTTTTTAACATGTCAAACTTTTTTCTTTGTACATTCTTAGCTTCTGTCAGCCTGACTTCATTCCTTAATTTTGTGTTTAGATTAAAGATAAAGAGTTCCTTTTTTAATTTAATTTCTATATTTTCAATTAAGTATCTTTTTTCCCCCCACCTCTGCCTTCCTCAAAAAGAAAAAAGAAACCTTTGTAAAATATCCATAGTCAAGCAAAACAAATGCCCACATTGGCTGCCTAAAAATTATATGTCTCCTTAGGGATCTTGAGTCAGTCACTTCTGTAAGAAGGTGAGTGGCATTCTTTATCATCTTTTTAAGGAATTGTGGTTTGTCATTATATTGATCAGAGTTGTTAAATTTTCCAAAGTAGTGTTCTATCATAAATGAAATCTGCGAAGCTATTCTCTAACTGATGTGCACATTCCTAGCTTCTGGTTCTCTCTTCCTACAAAGTGAGCTGCCATAAATACCTTTACACATATATGTGTCTCTCCCCCCCTCCCCCCTTTTCTTGATCTCTTTAGGGAATAGGCCCAGCAGTGGCAATGCCTTGTTAAAGGACAGTTTACTAACTTCTTGGTCATAATTCCAAATTGCAAAATAGCCAGTCAAATCCCTTGATCTTCCTTGTATATTTCTTTTATGTGAGATAATTTTCCTCTTTCTTTTAACCTTTCTCCTATTACATCATTCTTGCTTACCCTTCCATTTTATATTTTGAGACCATCTCAACATAACAGATTCATACCCATGTCCCTCTGTCTATGGAGACTCCTTCTGATGATGATAATGCTCTAATAAGAACAGACTTCTCAGGAGTTACATATATCATCTTCCCATATGGGAATGTAAACAGTTTAACCTTATGATTTTTTATTCATGTTTACCTTTTATGCTTCTTTTGAGTTTCATGTTTGAATGTCAGTTTTTCTATTCAGCTTTTCATCAGGGATGCTTGAAAGACTTCTTAACTAAATATTCATTTCTCCCCCAGGAAGGTTACACTAAGTTTTGCTGGGTAGGTTAATTTTTATTTTAATCCTAATTCCTTTGCCTTCCAGAATATCATAACAAGCCTTCTACTACTAAATCTTATGTCATCATAACTGTTTCTCCACAGTATTTAAATTATTTCTTTCTGGTTGCTATTTTTATTTTCTCCTTAATCTGAGACCTTTGGAATGTAGCTATAAAATTCCTGGGAGTTTAATTTCTACTTTGGTCTCTGGTTCTGATATCTGAACAGTTTTTCTTTATAATTTCTTAAAATATGATATCTAGGTTCTTTTTTTTGTTCCTGGATTTCAGGTAGTCCAATAATTCTTAAATTATCTGTCCTCAGTCTGTATTCTAGGTTAGTTGTTTTTCCAATGAGATAATTCACATTTTCTTCTTTTTTATTCAGTCTTTTGACTTTGTTTTGTTTCTAGATGTCTCATGGAATCATTAGCTTCTACTTGACCAATTCTAATTTTTAAAGAATTGTTTTCTTCAGTGAAGTTTTAGAACTCTGTTACCAGCCTATTAATTCTCATTTCTTAATTTTTCTTTCATTTCTCCTACTTAGTCTTAAAAAAAACAACAAAAGAAAACTTAATTTAATTTTTTTAATGAATGAAAATCCATATCCTCCCCCACCCTCTCTTAAAAAAGAAGAAAAAAAATAAAACCTTTACAAGAAATATTCATGGTCCGAAGAAATCAAATCCCATATTGGCTGTGTGTGTGTGTGTGTGTGTGTGTGTGTTACTCACTCTGTACTAGTTCATAATTTCTCTCTCAAGGATCCAGTAGCATGTTTCATTATTAGTCCTCATATTGTGGTTAGTTTAGATCAGTTTCCTTACTGGCTCTTTATAAAGAAGAGGTTGGTAAAAGGATTGTGTTCAGTGTCGGTATTTGATGCGGTCAAATGCTTTCTTCCTCCTCTTTTTTTTTTTAATTTAGAGGTTTCTTTTTTTTTAATTTTTTGCTTTTTGTAAGGGGAGAGGGCAGGCCAGTTGGGGTTAAGTGACTTGCCCAAGGTGACAGGGCTAGTAAGTGTTAAGTGTCTGAGACCATATGTGAACTGAGGTCCTCTTGGACTCCAGTGCTCTATTCACTGTACCACCTAGCCGCCCCTCTTGTTCCTCTTCTTTCCCTCATCCAGAGCTGGATCACTGGCTCTTATCTTTTCTTTCGTTTTAAATAAGTTCCTTTTCCAATCCAATTTCTGTAGTTAGTTTATTTTGCTTATGAGTACTCCCTCCCTTAATGTACTATGTCTCTCATTTTTTCTCCTTTCTCTTTCCCTGTTTTTGTTGTTGTTCAGCCATTTCAGATTTGTCCAACTCTTTGCGACACCATTTGAGGTTTTCTAGGCAAAGATACTGGAGTGATTTGGCATTTCTTCTCTAGTTCATTTTACAGATGAGGAAACTGAGACAAGCAGGGTTAAGTAACTTGCCCAGGGTCACACAGTTAAGTGTCTGAGGCCAGATTTGAACTCTGCACCACCTAGTTGGTCCCTTCCGGTTTCCCTACTGTTTCCATATTTAGTAAAATGTATTTCTGCATCCAACTGTTTTTTGTGTATTTCCCACCCTTTTCTCCACATTTATATAGTTTTCTACTTGCATACTTCAGTTAAATGAGATAATTTCCCTACCCTTTCTCTCTTTGGTTACCTCAGAGTATTCTTTTTCCTTTCTTCTTTTAAGGTCTTCAAAAACATAATCTCCACCGACCCCACACCACCCCTCTCCTCCCAAAAGGAAACAACCCAAACCAAAACAAAATAAACCTTATCCATCCTCTCTGTGTAATTAGACTTCTTTGATAACCCTTGATGATAGGGTTCTCAACACGTATCATTGTTCTGCCATATTTCCTTTTTACATTTCTCTTGATTCCTGTGTTTGTTTTTCAAAGTTTCTATACCAGTCTGGAATTCAGGAATGATGCGAAGTGTTCTCCATTTCATTAAAAGTCCATTTTCCCTCTATAGTTTCTCCAGCAATTTACTCAATTCTGTTTTTCTTTTTGTTTTATCTTTCTGTTAGATTTATTTAAAAAAACCAGACGTTAAAATCTCTTTTCACTTTTATATTATTTTGTATATCTTCTTGTAATTCATTTAATTCTTTCCTTTATGAATTTAGATGCCAAACCATTTGGAGCAAGTAGATTTTGTGTTGTTAGTGGTTTGTTATCTGTGGCTCCTTTCAGCATAATGTAGTTGCTTTATCTCCTTTTATGTTATGGGGTTTTGTTTTTTTTTTTTACTTTTTCTGCCAGCCTGATTATAACTCCTGCTTTTTTTGAGTCGCCTGTGAATTTTGTTCTAGCAAATCATTTTTCTTTTGTATATATCTTAAATTTTTCAGTATTTTTTTCTTGAAAACAGATTGTAAGGTTTTGTTTTCTTATCCATCCTGTCATTATTATTCCGTTTTACTAGGTTTTTAACCCATTTGCATTTAAGTGATGAGAGTTATGTTTATGTTTTTTTTCCCATTACTCTCTGATATTTTATAAAGTTAGGATGTCACACTCACACTCCCACGTTGTAAACACTGTATTTTGTTTCTTAATCTACATTAAGGCAACTGTATTTACACAGACAGTGCCATCAACTGACCACACCACTCGTCTTAATAAATTAGTTTTGCTTGACTTAAGTTTCTTTTTCTTTCTCACTTTTTTCTTTTCTTTTCTTTTTTTTTAAATTTTATTATAGTTTGCATCGTTCATTTCCACAAGATTTTGAGTTACATATTTTCTCCCCCTCTTCCCCCC
>CM053592.1:74108888-74161354 GCA_028646515.1 Pseudochirops corinnae | reverse complement strand
CTGGGGGAGGGGGGACACACTGGGATGGCTGTTTTGGGGTGGTGGGTGGGGGAAAGAGGGGGAGAAAATATGTAACTCAAAATCTTGTGGAAATGAATGATGCAAACTATAATAAAATTTAAAAAAAAAGAAAAGAAAAGAAAGTGTACCTCTCTCCTCTCCTTACAGGGACTATTGGCGTGGAATGCCATTAGACATGGTCAACTGTTTATTTTCTTTATTTCTGATACAAGAAAAGGCTCACTGGCTAGAGAGAGAACAAATAATAACAAAATAATAAGAAGCATCTAGGTGGTACAGAGGGTATAGAACATTGGACCAGAAGTCAGGAAGACTCAAATTCAAATCTTGCCTCAGCTTCTTACTAGCTGTATCACCCTGAGCAAGCCATTTAATGTCTCTGTGCCTCAGTTTTCTCATCTGTAAAATACACCTAACCCATAGGATTGTTGAAAGAATTAAATGAAATAATATTTGTAAAGTGCTTTGCAAAAAGTACTATGTAAATGTCGGCCATCACTATTATATGCTTACAAGAGAATGTGATATAAAACAGAAATGCAGGAATTTTTTTTGAAAGATACCAAACATCATATTATATTTTATGGGCTATCTTTAGGAAACCTTTAAAGTTTAATTAATCTTATTCTTGACATTTCTGTTTTTGGATTGCAAGATAGCTTTTCAATTCTTGATTTTTTACAAAATAATGAGAACAACAAAATTTGGTTCAATGAAAAAGTAAATCAAACAAGCTATGTGACATCATGTAGATGAAAGCCCTAACTAAGCAATGCAGTTATTTTCAGTTAGATATTTTAGCAGTGGAGACACCACTCATAGAGAAAGTTCTTAAGAACTTTCCTTAACAGTTTTCATCCTAATTCTTTTCTGACTACCAGGAGCCAATAAGGACACATCCATTGATTTTCAATTTATATCCAAGAAGCTTATTTTTAAAAGTATATACTAAATGAATCTAATCATCTAGTTTTCAATAAATCCAAAAATGAACCCAATAAACCTAGCTACTGGTGTAAGGACTATTTGATGAAAACTGCTGGCAAAATTGGATAATGGTATGGAAGAAATCAGGTTTAAACCTGCACTGTACAACATATACCAAGATAAGCTTCAAGTGGATAAATGGCTTCGATATAAAAAGGTCACAAATTAATGTAAGGAAGGAATTACCTTTCAGATCCATGGATAGGAAGAGAGTTCATGAACAAATAGGAAGTAGAGAGAAACACAGAAGATAAAACAGACTTTTCATCATGTAAATTTTTTAAATATCCAGAAGCAAATCAAATACAGCTAAGATTAGAAGGGAAACAGTTAACTGGGAAAAAATTTTTGTAACAAGTTTCTCTGATAAAGGTTTCATTTCCACATAGTGTAAAGAATAATTCAAATTTGTAATAATAAGTCATTCATCAATAGACACAGGGCCAAAAGATATTAAATTACTTTTCAAAAGAAGAAATTCAAGACATACACTCAGATGAAAAAAAAAATGTTCCAAATCACCAATAACCAGAAAAATTAAAATTAGAACAACTCTGATGTATCACTTCACACTCATCAGATTGGCAAAACTGAACAAAAAAGGAAAATGACAAATGTTGGAGGAACTATGGGAAAACCAGTACCTCGATGCTCTACAAGTTGGAACTATGAATTGGTCCAGCCATTCTGGAGAGTAATTTGACACTATGCCTCAAAAGTTACAAAACTGGACCTACTCTTTGACCTAGTGATACCACCACTAAGCCTATACCCCAAGGACATCAAAGAAAGAAGAAAAGGTCCTATATGTGCAAAATATTTTCAGAAGCTCTTTTTGAAGTAGCAAAGAACTGGAAACTAATGAGATGCTCTTCAACTAGGTAACAGCTGAACAAGTTATGCTATAAATATGTAAAAGAACACTATTGTGCTTTAAGAAATGAAGAAAGAGACAGTTTCAGAACAACCTGGGAAGACTTACATGAACTAAAGCAGAGAAATGTAAGCAGAACCAGGAGAACAATTTACACTATAACATCAACATTGTTAAAAAAAAAAAAAAAAAAGCAAACCCAAAACAAAACACTAAGACTGAAGAACCCTAATTAATGCAATAATCAAACATGATTTTAGAAGATGAATGAAGAATATCATCCATCTCATGTAAGAGAAGTGATGTACTAATATACAGAATTAGAAGAATAATTTCTATATGTGGCCAACATGGGAGGTGAGTTTGCCAGCACTTCTTTGTTACAAGAGTAATCTTTTTTCTTTTTCTTTTTCCTCTAATAGGGGAACATGGGAGGGAGAAAACATAAATTTTTGCTCACTACAAAAAGTAATAAAAATGTATATTAAATATGACATGGTAGTAATAAACGTGTCCATTTCTGAATTTTTAAAATTGTCTTCCGTGTATTTTAAAATATTTTATCAATGGGCTTTTCTTCCTTTTTTTATAATCTCCATTACTACTCACTAACTTATTCCATTCCTTCTAAGTATTTTCTTAACTGATGCATGAGCTTCATTTGATATACACACACACACACACACACACACAAATAGGCTACTATATTTTTCCAGTAAATGAAGATTGAAACAAGGCATTTGCTCCAGAGACAAGTGAATAGCTACTAAAGGCCTTAATTTAAAGTGTCCATTATCAATCCTTCTCTGAAAAATAAGACTAGTTTTAACTGGTTATTGATTTTACTTCAGCATTGCATTCCATAGCCTCTTTTCTCTTTATTGCAAAACAGAACAGCATCAAAGGTAAATCACCAGGGAGCAGACATGACCACAAATAGCCAGATTCTTGACACCAACAACTTTTGAATTAACCACTCCATTAAATACCTAGAAGGCGCCATCCCAAATTCAGGGAGAGGGTGTAATGTTCCCTTAGAAAAATCAACACAAGAACGATGATACTTTCCAGATAAAGTTCTAAAGGATTATACTATTATTATTTAAACCTTCTTTCACTCTTGATTTTAAGTTAATTGTTCTATCTGTAGTTGTTTCCTGTAGCTAAAAATTTAGACATAGTTCAATAGATTTAGTGCTGAAAGGGATCTCAAAGGTCAAGTTCAACCCCCTCATTTTAAATTTGAGAAAAATGAGGCCTTGAGAGGTAAAGGCACTTGTCCAAGACCACACAGCTAGCAAGTCTCTGCAGCAGGGTTTATACTCTAGTGCTTCCTGATTTTATCCATTGTGCCGTACTGCGGAGCACAGTCTAATTTTTTTTTTACTTGCATCAGTACAATATGCCATTTGATTATTTCTTAGGTGCTATGTCCCATAGTGTATGTATAAATAAGTATACAATATTATACATTATACTAATGTATTATATCAAGAAGAAAATCATTACCTTCCCTTCTACCACGTCCCTGAAACCTCACCCATCAATAAACCAACCAAACACAGGCTTATCAGGCATCTATTACATTCCTAACATTATATGTGATGCTCTGGCATCAAAACCATCATCGCCATAAAAATAACTGACATTTATTGAATGCTTTAAAGCCTACCAGGAGCCTTATGCACATTGTTATCTCCAGTACTATTATCTTCCTTTTACCAAAGAGGAAACTGAGGCTTAGGTGGTGATGTGATTTGCCCCCCCATCACGTAGCTGTGTCAAAAGCAAGATTGGACCACTGTTCTTCCTAACTCCAAGTACTGTTTGCCCATAGCTACGTCATGGCACTTAACACATTATACTGACCCACAAAGGAAATTTACAATCTCCCTGGAGAAATGAGACTTCTTCATGATGCATTGGGTAGGGCTGGAAAGTAAGAAAGCACCAAAATGGGAGTCAGGAGACAGGGGTCCTAGACTTGGATCTGGCGTTAACTACTTGTGTGGCAAGTCACACTCCCTCAGGCAAGTCCCTTTCCTTTTCTAGGTTTCAGTTTCCTCATCTGTAAAATCAGAAGGTTGAACTAGATCGTCTCCAAGGTTCCTTCCAGTCTAACATTCTATAACTTAACAAATATGATACACTAACTGGATAAAGTGTTAAACTGGGTCACTTGACAATTATGAACTACCACCATGGATAAACAGAGCATGGGATGGAAAAGATTAAAAGTTTAACATTTTGTCCCAGTTTGAAGCCATGCCTGCAAAAAAAAAAATTACTCAAAGAACAAGGTTTCAGATAAACCATTCCTTTAATAGAAACATATGCAACAATCCTGGGGTAAAAGCAATCCCCAAGGCCATAAATAACAATCTAGGAGGGAAAAAGTCTATAAAGGTTGCAGGCAAGGAGATAAAAAGCAGGGAGGAAAGACATTCTCTGGAACTACTCCAATAAAATTCTGAAACTTATTTTTCTATCTTTGGAAGTTATGTGTGTGTTGTGTGTGTGTGTGTGTGTGTGTATATTCATATGTATGTGCATATATATATGTGTGCTGTCTATATGCATGTTCAGTCAACATGTAGTGTAGCTTGATATCTGATCTTGGATATAGGCTACCACATCTCCAATAGAGACCAGGATTTCCACCTTTCTGGGGAGCAGGAAGAGGGTCCTTCTAGTGCAGGCAGTAGCCTATTGAAAGACACAGGCAGGATCTAAGACTGTTGTGACTGGTGCTTTCTCCACCACTCTTTTATATCCAAGAGGGGTTTCATACCAAAATCTTAACTAAAATCAAATAGCTCATTGTCTAGGGGCATGATTCTTGAGTTCTCAAGAAGAAAGTAACAGTTAACCTAATCTCATCAGTTTAGTTCCTTCCTACCACATGCTGTTTACACAAAAGATGGTCACAAATAGCTATTAAACCTCTATATCAAAGCAAACAGAAATTGGGGCATTTATAAAGATTAGAAAAGACTATTATAAAATATATGAATAAATGAACTCACCAATGGGGAGTAAGATAAGATCCCAGCTTGACCAATGCCAGATCTCACTACAGGGGTGCTCTTGGAAGATTCTAGGGTTCTAAGCGCTGAGGATCAAACACCTGGCTTTCCCACATGTCTTCAGCTCCAGGGAGATCTCTCATACACCATTCAGAGGTTCAAGTTTGCTTCTCTCGACCCATCTCTTTCCTCTTTTCTTTTGAACTTCTTCTTAAGAGCTTTCCACAGGTAAAGGTTCATAGGTCTTTTAATCAATTAGCAGTCACATTTCCCCCACCACCCCACTCACCATTGGACTGTCACTCAGGCAACTGTCCATCTTAGAAATGAGAGGGGTTAAACCTTCCTTGTCCAAATGACCCACAGCTAGGTCACACATTAATCTACCTGGGGGTAAAATTAATTCCAAATGACCTAGGTCTGCTTCATAATATCCTACCTCATTATACCCCTGGTTGGTAGTATATGGGTTAACTAATGCCTCCCTAGTTCCAATAGTGCCTTGGTCCATAACACAACTGATCACAAATCATTCCCAAATCATTTCACACTTTTTAAAAATCATATTTCTTTTTGTCTCTCATCTAGCACCTAGTATAATCCTAAATGTAGAGTGGAAATTTAATAATAGACTTATTGAATACAGGAAAGTAATTCTTGTTTTGGTGCACTGAAATGGGATATAGAAGGCAAAAGGTATACATAAGGAAGAGTCTAATGCTGTTTGAAAATTGCATTTACTACCACCTTGAGCAAATTCAATTCACTAATTGTGCTCCATTTTCCATACCTCAAATATACACAGTAAAAAGAGATGATATGCAAACATTGCCAACTCTCCAGGGGTAAAATACACTAGGGAAAAGGAAGAGCAGGTTTCACATACCTCTTTTCTCTCAGAAAAGGGGGGAAGAGACTACAGGTGCTGATCGAGGTGTAAAGTCAGTGTATCAGTTTGTTTTGTTTTATTGTCCTTTGCTACAAGTTGTATGGTCAGTGGTATTGGGACATTATACTGCACTATAAAAAAATTAAAAGAGGTGCCAATAAAACATTTTTTCTTTAAAAACAGGATTTGAGAGTATTATCTGATGAAACAATAGAGAAGTAAAAAAGCACTGGGTATGGAAATGTGGGAATCTCTTGCTTTGGACTAAAAATTGGAGAAAACAGATAATTATGTGGCTTACATCTCTATTAGTGCATCAGAAAGTTGCCAACTTTACTCAGTAATGAATTTTGGTTTGTGGAACACTGACAGTCTTTCTTATCCAAAAGGAAAAACCTCAAATGTCTGTACTTAGAAGGTCATTCCTCTGCTCAGGAGAACTTATAGGTATATTTGATGATACGAATATCATCAAACATAGACACTGTACAATGAGATGAATTTTTTAAAAGTAGATTTTATACTGGTAATGTCTCTAAAGAACCTGGTTGATATACTCCCCCACCCCCAATTTGGTTTATTTTTTTCCCCAGGATTTGAAGATTAATTAATTTTCTTAATTTGATGATATCTTCTTTCAGGTGTTCTTCAGATTCTCCTCCTAGTTATGACAAAGGATGGGTTTAAAACAGAAGTAACACAGTGGGGACTCAAACAAGGCTGGATCAGACTACAATCTGCAATGAGAGATACAGAGAGAGACAGAGAGGCAGATACAGAGAGACAGTAAGATACAGAGACAGAAACAAAGAGGGTCAGAGAGGCATAGACAAGTACAGCAGGACACTAAGAGAGACAGAGAGAAAGAGTCAGAGACAGCAGGATGGAGAGTGAGGGAAGAAGAAGGAGGGAGGGAGGGAGGGAGAGAGGGAGAGAGAGACAGACAGACAGAGAGAGAGAGAGACAGAGAGAGAATTCATTGCATGGTCTTAATGTGAATTTTTAAAATTCAGTTATACTTTATATTCAAATGAACCTTACTATACAGTTTATATTACAGATTTGGTTTTCTACATCACAATTCTGTTGATGAAAAGGCTATGACTTCCTGGGAAATGATCACATTAAGATTTTTTTTCTTTTTTTTTTTAACATAAATTTTAAAAAAGTTTTGGCCTTGGATGCTGAAACTATCACAAGGAATGCAACTTGATCTTGAGTCTTCTCTAAAAGCATTAGCTCCCCAACAAGGAAGCCAGTACTGAGTCCCTTGGTATAATATGGCCATCCACCACACCGGAGAGAGCAAGCGCATAACTGGAGAAAGGGAAATAGTGGGTTTTTTTGGATAACATATAAAGCCAGGCAACTGTCTTGACAATATCTAGATTGAGGTAGGAATGCCATATTTTAAGTCTGGTAGGACATTTCACTTATGGAGAGGAAAAGACCTTGTCAAACTCTAGTACCTTAGCTTCATTGACTATAGACCCAAGGAGTGAAGCTTCAGAGACAGGACTATACACACACTTCATAGCATGTACATAATCAATGCATGTCGACAGACTGACTGACTTCCTGAAGGAAGAAACTGGATCAATCTTATTCACTTTTGTTTCTCTGCTTGGATATAGTATAGTATATGCATTGCTCATAGTATAATGCATTGCTCATAGTATAATGCTGTAATAAATATTTATTGACTGATAAAAGATGGGAAAAATGCGAAAATAATGACCCTTATGATGACAGAATTCTCCCACCCTACTTTGTTGCTCCCTGCTATGAGGTCCTGGGTCTGTTGGTCTTGTTATTACATAGCCAGGTATAGGGGGAGTGAAAAATTAGCTCAGATTCAAATACTAGAGGCAGTTTCAATTAGGACTATCCCACAGTGGATAGAGCTTTGGACTTGGAATCTGGAAGACATGATTTCGTATTCAGACAGATATCTACCAGCTGTGCAACCCTGGGGCAGCTCATAACCTCCCTCAGTCCCAGTTTCGTTACATTAAAATGAGGATAATAAGGGGCAGCTAGGTAGTATAGTGAATAGAACACTGGCCCTGGAGTCAGTAGGACCTGAGTTCAAATCTGACCTCAGATACTTGACACACTCACTAGCTGTGTGACTTTAGGCAAGTCACTTAACCCCAATTGCCTTGCCTTCCCCCCGCAAAAAAAATGTGGATAATAAGCACCCCAGCCTTATGGGGTTATTGTAAGGATCAAATGAAATAACTTCTATAAAGTGCTTTGCAAACCTCAAAGGTGTATATAAATGTTGTTTCTCTTATCATCATGATTATCGCCCTTTTTCTTGCCTATGTTAATATTTGGTTCTGTATTCCTGCTTCTGAGAAGGGCAGTAAAGAGAGGCATTAAAACATTATAGTTATGGGAATATAATGTAAACTTTTTCTTGCTGTGCCATGAGATGCCAAGACCAATATTTTACTTTTTGTTTTCCTTATGAGTCGAGGAGACATTCTCTTTGAGGCCTAATGTTTCCCAACCAAATTATACAATATGGCCATCTTAGTAATCCACCCCACTCCTTAACACACAAATGTAACCAAACGTTGCCTTATAACTGGAAAAAAGAGGAAGCGCACATTCATTTTTTAAAAATATTGGGGGGACTCATAGATATGAAAATATTTATAGTAGCACTTTTGTTTTTGCTGTAAGGGTGGGTAACCATAAATTAGGGAATGATTGAACAAATTATGGTGTTTTAATTTAATGGAATACAACTGTGCCATAGGATGACAAAAGGAATTGATTCAGAGAAACCTGGGAAGTTTGTGTCAACTGATGCAGAGTGAAGTGATTAGAACTAGGAGAATAATTTATACAATGACTACAATATTGTTATTGTATTTATATTTCAAACAGCTTTGAAAGACTTAAGAACTCTGATCAATGTACTAGAGGACTGAAGATAAAAAATGCTACCTATCTCTAGAACAAGCAGCAAAAGATTAAATATGCAGAATGAAACACATTCTTGGACATGGTTAGTATGGGGGATTTGTTTTGCTTGACCATGCGTATTTGTTAAAAGGGTTTTTTTTTTTCTATCTTTTCCTTTTTTTCCCAATGAGGGAAGAAGGGGAAGGAGAAAAACTAAATGCTTGTTAATTTTTTTCTTACTAAAAACTCTGGGTAATTATAATGAACGCTTTCAGAGGACTGATGATGTCTCACACTTTCTACCTCGTGACTGGAAGGTAATAGAATCTGGGCTGAAAAAATGACTCAATGTCTTTTTTTTCTTTTCTTGGAGTTGCTGATCAGAACTTGATCGCCTGGTGTTTTGTTGTGCTTTGTTTTGTTTTGTTTTTTAAGATCTCTTTGGAGGCACTTGGGCTATACTTCCTTTTTACTCTATCACAGTCCAACCTCCTCATTTTAATGATAAGATAATTTGACCGTCACTCATCTTTGTTATTAGAATTCAGATGTCCTGAAAAAAAAAATCCAATTCAAGTGTTCTGAATCCTAGACTAGTAACTATAATTTAAAAATCAATCTTTTCCATATCTCAAGGAGGATTTGTTGTGTTCTTGTCCTTCCCCTCCTCCTTCTCTGCCCTTTTCAGTTAATGTGGTCATAGATAACAGGGGTAATAATGTGGCAACAAAGTTGTTAACACCCAAAGGTCCCTTTATAAAACATGCACACCCTTTGTCTCTGATTGAGTCAGAAGGGAGCAGTCTTGTTTGGTGGGAGATGCCAGGTATCTACTTCTGAGAGAAGACATTCAGAGTTTCCCTATCACATAGATGGGACCAACCTTTTTTTGTCAGCTGCACAACCAGAAAAGGCTGAGTTGAAAATGTAAGACTGTGACACTCTCTCTTTCTTTCCAGAAGTATCCAGGGGGTGAATCCTAGATGTTGCCATGGGCCCAGTATAGAACACTTGAGAAGCAAGGGTGCATCAGTGCAAGCTCAGGGGGCTTTGGACTTGGAATGTGGTAGAACTGAGCTGAGCTATGAAGCTAATCCCCCTCTCTTCCCCAGAGCTTGGGGTAGTATAAGGGGGAATTAGAGCCTTCATTTGTTTTTCCCCTCGGGTGGTCTCCTGGACTTCATCTTTGTCTCCAATAACTCATCATCCTGCAGGACTGCATTGACACTGAAGCTCACACCTCCTCAGTACCCCTGGCCCTGGGACTCCTCCTTCCTTTTGACTGGAGAAGACATAGGGTGGGCGTCAGAGAACTCCTCCCAGATCCACCATCTGATTGGGTCCCTTGCAGCCAATGTCATCAATACACATCCAACTGCCGGTCTTCATCATGTTCCTGTGCTGGGTACCCTCTTCTCCTTCCCCAAGTTCTTTTTATGCACTGTCTTCACTCTTCAGATTGTGAGTCCTGGAAGGACAGGGACTGTCTTTTTTTTCCCTTTGTACACTGAGGGCTTAGCAGAGTGTCTGCTACATAGTAGGCACCTAGTAAAAGTTTATTGACTCACTGACTGACCTAAGAAGGAGGCAGTTAAGTAGGAGAGGGCAGGTGTGTGCTTCTGGGAGAAGACACCCCGAGTTCCCCTATCACATGGGTGGCTGGGGCCAGTCTCTCTTTGTGAGTTGCATAGCCCAAACAGACTCAATCTTGAAAATGTCCAGTCTGGGACATTCTCTCTTTCCAGGGGGTGAAGACTGGATGTCGCTGCGGGTCCAACAAGGAACCCCCGAGAAGCCCAGGCGGCTGAATACAAGCCCAAAAGGTTTTGGACATGGATCTTGGAGGGATCATGCTTTATGGGATCTGAGTCTAGCTGTGAACTTAATCCCCCTCTCCTCCCAGAGACTGGGGTGGTATAAGGGGGGATTATACTTCCCAGGAATTGAGGGAGGGAGATGTTCATTTACTTGTTCATGTTATAAACCTTTGAAGTAAACATTCCTTTGCAAAAGCCAGTCTGTTAAGTAGTTAAATGGAACTGGAGTGCAAGTGACCCTTAGAATTGGAGGAATAACACTGGTGGTGGCTTAAGTCAGTAGTAGAAATTTGACACCTTACAACTCCCTGTGGGGTACCAGAAAATCCTGAAAGAGTGGTGAAATGTAACATACCTGGCTTTTGCATAGTAGGTGGTACAGTAAATAAAACACTGGGCCTGGGGGTCAGGAAGACCTGAATTCAAATGTGGCCTCAGATACTTCCTAGCAGTGTGACCCTAGACAAGTCACTTTTCCTCAAAATGGAGATAATAGCACCTACCTCCCTGGATTCTTGAGAGAATCAAACAAGATACTATTTGTAAAGGGCTTGGTAGAGTGCCTAATCTATGGTGGGTTCTTAATACTTGTTCTTTTCCCTTCCCCTGTATCTTTGCTTTAAAACTTTTACCTGTGATAGTTAATGCATATAGTTTTCCCCTACTCATTCTCTTAGTCTACTTGCATTGATTTTTAAAATTTGATGCAGAGGCAGATAGGTGGCGCCACAGTGCACAGAGTACTGGGCCTGGAGACTGAAGTTGGGAACTGAAATTCAGTCTCAGACTCTTACACACTGTGTGAACCTGGGCAAGTCACTTAACTTGTTTGCCTCAGTTTCCTCAACTGCAAAATGGAGATAACAGCACCTATGTCTTAGGGTTGTGAGAGCCAACTGAGATATTTGTAATATGCTTAGTAAGGTTCCTGACATAAAGTAGGCATTATATTAATGCTTATTTCATCTATTCCATGTAGTCAAAACTGGTTTTCTCTTTTACAATCTCTTCAATCCCCTTACTAGGGGCATGAAATCTATCTTCCAGTTGTCTAAATTATTTTTAATTTTATTTTTTTATGATGTGACATTCTCCAGCTCTGTATAACTTGTTGCATTGTTCTCACATTTGGGTCTTTTGGCAACCTCATCTTCTTTAAAGGATCTCCCCGAGGTTGCTGTTCATACCTTTTAAAATTACCTTATGTGTGTGTAATAGTAACCTCCCTAGCACACCCAGAACGGCCTGCTAGTGATGGGATGCTTGGGTGCCTGTGCTTGAACATCAGTTTGTAAAATCAGTTTGCAAAATCACATTTCTCCCTAGCTTCAAATCTCCCCAGCCTCAGAGCATTATCTCTGCCCCTTCCCTCCTGCCAGTATTCTGCCTAGCAACCATTCATGAACTGTTTATCTCCCCTTAGTATAATAACCAGCTGTACCTATGAATCATTCACTAGAACTATCTATAAGTAACTCCCTAGCCCATTATGCACATCCTGAATCGCTTGTTAGCTTGGGACATATTCCCAACATCCATCTTGTCAAACAGGACATTGATGGGTAGCAGACTGGGCACTTCTCAGTCAGCCCAGACGGCTAGTTGACTTAGTGACACCTCCATGCATCTCCCCCTTGGGCTATTTCCCAGGGAATTATGGGCAATATGCCTGCACAGTGGATGTTAAAAGTGAATATTCCTTTAAGCACTGATCACTCTTTAACTCCTCCCTAATCCCACCCTTACTCACCTAGTTAACATAATTGTCACAGGTTATACTATGGATTATCCTATAAAAACTTTAACTCTACCCCAAGGTTGCAGGTTCCCTAAGACCTGCCCACTGTATAGCATAAGAATAAATTTTACCAACTTGACTCAGAATGCTTGAGCCTGTGAATTCATTCCAGACTGCCCACTCAGGGACTCTGGTTATTGGGGTTTCTGGATTCCTGAAACACATGCATGCCTGCATCATTAGTACAGGTTCTTTGATCTACTTTGCTAAAGGAAAGACAACTTTTAAAGGGGTCAACAATCTTACTTTAATTACAGATAAGTAGAGAATACAGGCAGAGAAATTGGCACAGAAATTCAACAGACAGGGCTCCTAATGTCTGAGCAAAGTAATACAACCACCTTGTAGGTTGTATACCACCAGACCAGAAGAGCACAAACCTCTGAGTAGTCAGGCAGCTCTTACCAAACTGAGAGTCCAGGGAATCAAAAGGTCATTCTCATAAACAAACACCCAAAGCAAAATGCCAACTTCCCAGAATATATAACATAGGCTAGGCCCCTGATTGGCTTAGAGCCAGAAGGTATGCGCAGTGACTCAGCACAGCTGTGAATTATCAGGGTTCAAAGGAGATTAATCCTTCAGATGTTTATGATTTAGCCTGAGCCTAGGAAACTGGACCCCAGGAAAAACAACAACAATAACAAAAAACAAAACAAAACCTCACTCGGCTTACGCTTACAATGTGAGATTCCCAATAGAACATAAACTCCTTCTGTGCTGGGCTGTTTCATTTTTTGCCTTTCTTTACCCAGACAGCTTAGACAGTGAATGCCTTAGGCATAATTAATGTTGAATCAGAACTGAATTTTGATACCAAGTTAAACTTAATTATAGGATAACAAGAATAACAAAATAAGTGAAGAATTTTGTTGAATGCTGTTAAAGTGACTAAAACTTTTTTGTCCATAATGTACTTATAGTTGTTATCTTAATGAGCTTTCCTTCCTATTCTTCCTTAGACTGTCTTATTTTATGTCCCTACATTATATTTTTTGTGATAAAAAAAGTATTTTAAAATAGTGATTGCCTTTCCTTTCCTTTCCTTTTCAAAACATTTTCCCTCTCACTGCTTGTCACTGAAGAAACAGTGATTAACTCATTTTACCAAAAAATTCTGGGGCTTGAAAAGATTATTGTTAAAGAAGCTATATGATATTTCAATACTTGCATGAATTTAAATCATGGTTTTCTTTTAAGATTGAAACTATTTTTGAAATAGGTTGCCTATTGTAAAGAAAACAAAAATGTCAGAGAAAAGATACCATTCAACTATTTTAACTCAAATTTCCAATGTGGTAGTGGTAGGAGGGAGGAAGAAGAGAAGAAAGACTAGAAGAAAGAAGAAAAAGGAGAGTAGAAGTGATATTGTTCCTTGGAAAGGGATTGGGGTCAGAGGACTTGGATTCAAATTCCAGCTCTGCTATTGATACTTGTATGACCTTGGGCAAATCATGTCACCACTCTGGGCCAATTTCCTCATTAGTAAATTTTTTCTTACAAAGGTGTCAACATATTAGGAGTCACCCCGTTTTCCAGAGCTAAGGCCCAGCAAGCAGATTGTGACGTGAATTTGGCATAACAACAATCCTTTGCCCTTGCCCTCTGGATGATCTTATCCTCTAGCAAAATGCACTGCTTTGACCAGCACGAGGTGTTCTCTGAGCTAGAACAAGTTCCTGTTGTGAAGCCCTGCTATGAATCAAACTTGTCACACTGTTGCTGTTAACCCTTGTCATCTGGGCTACAGGCACTGTACCACCACTAGTGTTAAGTACTGAGATCTCCCCACAATGCCTCAGGTCCCCCCACTAGGGGTGGGGCCCTGGCACAAGTGTCTAGGTCCCCTCTTTGCTCGAAAGCAGTTTCTATCACTTTGGGGTTTCTTTTGCTTTTTTGGAGGGGGGAGGGCAGGGCAATTGGGGTTAAGTGACTTGCCCAAGGTCACACAGCTAGTAAATGTTAAGTTTCTGAGGCTGGATTTGAACTCAGGTCCTCCTGACTCCAGGGCCAGTGTCCTATTCAGTGCAACACCTAGGTGCCCCTTCCCATTTGGGGTTTTCTTGTCAAAGATACCGGAATGGTTCACCCTTTCCTTCTTCAGCTCATTTTACAGATGTGGAGACTAAGGCAAACAGCATGGAAGCGACTTGCCCAGGGTCTCACAAGCTAGTAAGTGTCTGAGGCTGGATTTGAACTTCAGAAGAATCTTTCTGATTTCAAGCTTGGTGTTCTACCCACTGCACCATCTAGCTGCCCCTTTTACAAAGTTTACAGTAATTCATATTGTTTCCTCTGTTACTCAATATTGGTGAAGTTTCAATATGTCTATTCCTTTATATCAACTTTTTCTTTTCCCTATACTGTGATAAATCCATTAAAATAAAAACTTGAGGCAGATCATTAATCTATGCCAGCAATGTGAGCTGATTAAGACTCAAAAGGCTCCTAGCATTTTTAACTGGAAGGAACCTTACAGATGACCAGGTCTACTGCCATCATTTAACAGATGAGAAAAAGCCTACAATAGTCCCAATGACTTTCTCAAGGCCACCGTAATTAGCATGCTCCTGTTACTTTGCCAGTACGATACAGTCTGGAAACTGGAATCTAGAATGCAAAATGAATTCTATAGTTAAAAAAAAAAAACAACAACAAAAAACTGGCATCATAGTGGTGTGTTTAAATTTGGAGCCTCTGAGCAAAATTGGGCAACTACGGTACCCCTTTAACTCAGCATTTCTAGAAATACTCCTCCTGTAACTTGGACAAAGAGTTCTAATGGTGCTGGCTCCCATTTCTGGCAGAGGGAGAGTAAGCAAGCACTTGAATTCAATAAACATTTATTAAGGACCTACAATATGCCAGGCTAAACCCTGGGCATACAAGTAAGAAAAAGAAAAAGACAATCCCTAATCCCAAGGAGTTAACGATCTGCAGTTAAGAATTTATATCCGCTACTGCTTAACGAAGAAAACTAAACCTGGACCCATTGGTTGGACTGGGTTGTATACTGATGTTTCTAAAAGCCAACGGCGGCAGATGAATTGTAGGACGGTAAGAAAGGCAGTTTGGGTGCTAGTGGCTCTGCCATTCATTACCAGTGTGTTCTGAGCCTGTTTCCCTCATCTGTAAAAAGAAGGGGTCAGATAAGATAACCCCTCAGATGCCTCAGACAAGATCCTATAGGGTCGAATCATGTGTATGTATAATGGTCAAGTTATTGCCAATGCCGGTTCTGAGAATGCGAGGCATGGAGGAAATAGCCCTGGTCTCCGCATCCTAAGTCCCCAGATTCCAGTCCTAGTTATGACACTTAAAAGTGTGCAAGCCGATCTCTCTGGGTCTCACTTTACTACATCGGTATAAAGGTGCCGTTTAACTCAAGAGGCCCTCTCTAGCTCTAAAGCTGAGATGCAACGTTCCCGTTGGGCTCGATCTTCTCGATCTGCAAAATGGAACTCGTTCCTGCTTTAAAAACAGGGAACGACAGGACGCGAGACACCTTTCAAAGCTAAGCCTTCATTGGCTCGCTGCATTTTTCCGCCCCGCCCACGTAAGCCTCCATTAGCGCCTGCTTCCCCCTTCTGGGTTCGAATTGCACAAAGGCCAAACATTGCCGGCCCCCCAACCAGAATCCTCCAGGCACTTCCACTCACACTGGGCACGAGGCCGAGAGAGTAAAAAAAACAAATTTAGAATTTTGGAATTTAGAAAGAGGAGAACAGCGATGATCGAGGTCTTCGGGCGCGGAGGTAATCCCTGTCCTCCCGCATCCTTACCCTATGTAACACCTCGCCTTGGCAAGGAAGCCAAAGTATGGCCGAAGGACGGCGCAGGGGCTGTCGGTACTTGTAGTCCTTGCACGGCGCGGCGTCTCCTGTCTATCTCCAGGTCCAAAACACCCCCCCCCCCCTCCCCACACACGCGCGCGATCCAGTCTCCGATCCCGTCCACCCCTCCCCCTTCCTGTCCCCCTCCCCTCCGACTTCCTGCTTCGTCCGGACTACAGCTCCCGCCGTCCTTTCGGCGCCGAGGCTGAAAGCGAAAATAAATCGGAGGCTCGGCGGCACCTCGCTGTCGCTCGGTTTTCTTCAGTTTTGTTTTCCCCGCGGCTGGACAGGCGCCTGGGCGGGCCTTCTGTCCTCCGGGGGGGGTGGGAGGGGTTTTCCTGCCTCTGTCTTTTTGGCAGCTCGGCTGGGGCGCCGAGGCGGAGCCGGGAACCCCTCAGGATCTGTTCCCCCCGCTGCTGTCCTCCCCAACCAGCCGGCGCGGGGGAGCCGGGGGTGGCCGCGGGCCCAGCGCTCCGGCCGCTGGGCTGTCCCAGCTTTCTCTCGAGAGCTGAGGCGCCTGGCCTCGTGTGGAAGGAGGGAGGGGCGGGCATGGACTAGGCGAGGGACGCCTCGCCCGTGCACCGCCGCCGCCTCCTCCAGCTCCCGCTGCTGCTCCCGCTCCCAACCGCGGCTCCTTCCCCTGCTCCCGCTCCTCCTCCCAGTGCCGCCGCCGTCGTCGCGGCCATGTGGGGCTAGCCCCGAGGCCGGCTTCTGCAGCGCGGACGGGCCAACATGGAGGCTGCCGTTAGTCTCCCGGATGGCGGAGAGCCCGGTGGCGCCGCGGCCGGAGCCGGGGCCGGGGGCAGCGGCACGGGGGACGCAACGCCCATGGACGCTTATCTGCGCAGCCTGGGCTTGTGCCGGAAACTCATCGCCAAGGACGGCTCCTGCCTGTTCAGGGCCGTGGCAGAGCAGGTGAGGACCCCGCGGGGCGTGGGGAGGGCGCGGGCCCGGGAGCAGCCCCTGCAGGTGGGTTTGGTCGGGCCCGAGGGAGCGAGCCCCGCGTTCTACGTGTCCTGTCTCCTTGTGTCGTCATAGCTGCCCCCCCATTGTGTCCGTGGAATTTCCACCCGCGGCGGAATTGGGGTCTGAGAGCGCCGCGTGCACGGGCGCCAGAGGCCTGTGCTGTGGCGGAGCACGTTTTCTCCCCCTCCCCTCCGCCCCCTTCGTGGTCTCGATGAAGGGCCGTCCTCAGCAGGGCCAGGGCTTCCTGGAGCCGCCTCGTACCTGTTGAGTAGCACTGGGGCGCAACTGGGGCGCACTGGGGCGGGGCCCTGCGGACTCGGGGCGCTCCCAGAAAACTAAGCTGCCCGTAATGATGAAGCGCCTCCTCCCCGGGAGCTGGGCCATGAGACCTCCACACTGCCCCGCGGCCCGAGCTGTAGCAGCCCCCGAAGCCCGGGAGGAGTGGGAGCACCCTCGGTGCGGGGGGGGCAGATAAGCAGAGTGTGGCGTATGTGGATATAACTGGTTATGGCTTGCATGGTAAGTAAGAAATAACCAACTTGAGGAATTGGGAGAAACGAGGGAGAGAAGAACTTGCTTTCTTATCTAGGAGTGAGTCCCGAAGACCCAGGTCAGGTTGTGCCGACCTGCGGGGGAGCCGATGTCTCGGCCACTCCTTCCCAGACCTGAAATTGCAGTCATGTTGTTGTGGTCCGATAGGCATCAGCGGAGGAGCCGCCTCCCAGGGAGCGAGTACCCCGTGCTGGTGGAAGTGAAGGGTTTGCACCCCGTCCAGGCTTCTACAGGGGAGGAACGAAAAATGAAATCGAGACCAGATTCGGTTCACTAAGCGAGAATTTGCAAAGCCTTTGCTATAGGGTCGTAAACATTTTATTAGCGCCTACTAAGTGCTAGGCCCTATAGGATGGAAAAACAGTCAAAAGACAATTCCTGCACCCAAGGAGCTTACAGTCCAAATGGGGGACTACATGCAAACAGATATATAAAAAATAGTCTATGTATAGACATGTATGTATACATATATGCACATACCCACGCGGCATATATAGGAAAAATAATTTATATATTTAGATGTAGAAAATACATATTAGCAAGATATGTAAGGGATATAAATAGGAAATAAATATATATATATATAGCAACTATAGCTATAATATCTATAAATAGGAAATAATCACCTATATATACAAAGGAAATATAAAAAGGGTGCCAACTGGAATTAGGAGAGGTTGGGTAAGGCTTCCTGTAGAAAATGGGATTTTAAGTCAGGAGGAATGAAATGCCCATAATGAGAAATATTCCATAATTATTAATAAAATTATAGTTAGGTCGTATGTTCCAGGAAAAAGAAGGAATTTTTACCTCCTAATTACTGCCCCTCTATAAACTATTTTGCCATTGGTACAGGGTGGGACTCGTTAGAAACAGTTTTAACCACATGTTAAACCATATTCTGCCAATTTGTTTAATATGAATCTTTTTTTTTTTTTTTGTCTTAAGTGTGATTTCTGTTTAGTATGAACCTTTTTACAGGAATGCAATAAAAATTGCATCTTACTGAACAATAGCTACTAAAATAATTAACTTCCACATCCTTGCTTTATTATTACAGTTTTATAGTAGACTTGGTCAGTTGTCTACTTAAATTGAAGATTTTGCCCAGTGAGGCTTGAGATTTACTTGCCTCCCCTTTTACTAGTTTCTTTGCTCTCTAAATCAAGGTCCTTCACATGAAAATTGAATATTTTGTATTCTAATAGTATCAAATTTTGGTAGGCATTCTCTTTTTCTTTTTTAATATTTTTTATTAATACATTTTTGGTGGGTGCCTTTTTTTATACGTCAATCCTTTCAGTCTTTCCTTTGAAATTCTTTGGTAACAAAGATAGACAAAAAAGATGGAAAAGCATCCAATATCATTACCACGTTTGAAAACCAGATATAGTATTCCTTTCTGGTAGGTGCTCTCCGCCCCATATCTCTCAGGCATTCTGTATTTCAGAGCCCATGTCATTATTTCAGATCTCTAGCATAAAATAAAAATTTATCATTTTATAGTGACTCAAACACATTTCTTTTGGTTGGGACATTATTAACCCTTTGTACTTCATCCTGAAGTTCAGCAGGACCAATCAAACTTTGACTTTTTCATGAAATGAGAAGGTGATTTTCTGAAGCTTTTGCCTCTGTTGCAGGTCATTATCTTCAGGAATTTAGGTTTATTTCAGTTACTGCTTCGAAGTATGTATACACACATGCAGACCACACACTTAGCTAGCTCTTTGTGAGCTGATTATACAGCTTGCTAATTTTCTAGGTCCTTTGGGTCTCTCCTTCTTTCAGCTTAAGAACTATTTAATATCTCCAGAAGCAGAAAAAAGGTGAAATGAAGTTATTTTTGTATCTGTTCCCACCCTGATAGAAAGATTGGCAGGGGAAAGGAGTTGGAAGTGAATTGACACAAGTGAGCCTTGGGAATTTGTCAGTTATCTATGTCTTACATAGTTATCTTACATGTATACAGAAAGAAGTATTTTATTTTAGCATAAAAAGCCTGTGATGTTAGACATGTATATAGTAACCTTGACTATTATCCAAGCTTTTGTTAGGTTGGCCTTCAAAGTAATAATGATTCTGTTTATGTGTTGATTATTTTTTATTGAAGGGGGGGGCTCTAAATTGAGATTTAAATTAGTAATCCAGAAGCCTCACCTCAAATTGTAAACCTCTGGTTGTTTTTTTTTTTTTTAAAGAAAAGAAGAGGGTCTTAAAAGTCCCAAGTTACAATGAAGTCCCAATTTTACTGATTTAGGCTAATGAAACGTAGGTAATGGCAAAATGTACGTTGGGAACATATGAGAGTGGAATGTGGCACTGGTCCCAGGGCTTGGTATTTAAAAAAGAAATGTAAGAATTTATTCTCAGCCTTTAGTTGGCTTAAAATGTTTTTAACTCCTGGGCTAGTGTTTCAAAATACCCTAAACCAGGGGTGGGAAACCTGCTGCCTCTAGGCCACATGTGGCCTTTGGGGTCCTTGGGTGCAGCCTTTTAGTGCGGCCTTTTAACTCAGTCCAAGTTTTACAGAACAAATCCTTTTATTAAGGGGATTTGTTTTGTGAAGTTTAGATTCAGTCAAAAGGCTGCACTTGAGAACCCAGAGGGCCACATGTGGCCTTGAGGCTCAAAGTTCCCCCACACCTGTTTAAAGTGAGGGAGTGATGGCTACAGGTTGAAGTATGGAAGCAAGAAGGGAGCACATGTAGGAATGTAATACTTTTGTCTCTAGGTATACCTAAACAGAGACCTTTTACTTTTTATATATGTATAAATAATAATAACTAGTACATAGCTGTTTAATGTGTGCAAAAGCCCTTTACACACATTTAATTTTAATTCTCTCAACAACGGGGAGAACAAGGTGCCTTCCTCAACCATTAGGTGTACCTCACTTCCCAGGGGACTGACCTGAACCTGCTTCAGTAGGTCATGGAAATAAAAATAAGATGTTCCCTAGATTACTTGCTGAAGCAGCATTTCTGAGTCTTTTCCCACTGTCAAACAATGTGTTGACACAAAGTATGGTTTTGGAGGAGTCTCATAAATTCATGCCATCTGCATTCATATTATCTACTTGCATAGTTCTGCTAAGTTAGATCATCAGAATTATTCTTCAGTACTTAGTCATAACACTTCAAAAGTCATTTCCCCTTTCCAGCATTTAAATTCATTTCTAGTGTTCAGGACTTTTTAGAAATTGCCGAATATTGTTCTTTTGAGTAGTGAGCTCAAAATTCCCTGGATCTTTTTTGGTTCTTTTTTGTTGTTAAAATGAAAAAAAGATAAATACATTTATTCCATTGTTTTTGACTTAAAGTAAGCTTTATTCCCAGTCTGCCAACTGTTGCTATGTAAATGGCTCTAACTAGCATTAGTTTGCTAACCTACAGGAAGCCATATCAGATGACAAACTGCCTTAGCTTAATGGTGATATGGTTTCTGTGAATAAGCTTATAATAATGTTTTTGGTTCCTTAGCCTTTGGGATTAGGAATGAGGCATCAGTGATGGGATTAAAAAATTGATAGTCTTATCAGTCAGCAAACCTTATTGGAATATAGACATAGTAGTACAGTGGTAGCCAGGTTCTCAAATAGTTTTGAAGATCAGTTGAGTTAGGAAGAAATTGACTAATATGCGTTTAAAAATGCTGCTTTCAAATTACAGTCCATGTCTTAAGGTGTCAGTTGCCTAGAATTGGGTGTTGTGTAAGAATATATTTCCACCGGTCTAGATGGTTTTACTCACTTAAGTATGGAAGCATGCTTGGTTGTGACCCGAGAAAAACTTGGGATAGGCTCCTCTATAACGGCGCTTCGGATTTTTCACTTAAACTTAGAATAATAGAACATACTAATTTTTAATACTCTTTACTTTGAACCCATGGGCTATTTGAAAATCTGAATTTTCTAATTTAAGCTAAATTAATAGGCTAATGCTTCCTTAGAAGAGTTAGAAATTGGAATTTTTCAGAAATTAAAAACTATGTTATTGATGTCCTTTATTTTTATATTTGCTTCTGTGTACATACCTTTCCTCTCCCCATACTTAAGTAAACTACCCTTTTCAACAAAGATTATAAAAGAAAAGCAGTTCAAAACTAAGTATAGTTCCCCATCTTGACAGTGAAAGGAGAGGGACATGAGTTTTCTCAACTATAATTGTATTCAATAAAATTAGAAATTTTAAGAATTTTTTACAAAAAGCTTTCCTGTTTCATGTCAAAATCAAGTTATATGAATACATACATGTATGTACGTGCACATATAAATACATATACATCTATATATATGTGTGTGTGTGTGTAGATACATATGTATGTATTACGAACTTGATCTTTTATCATTCGAGGGGCTGGGTAAGACATTCTAAGACCCTGGATATAAAGTGTGGCTTATTTAAAGTGATGTGATAGCCTTAATACTTGGGAGATAAAAACATCCAAGGGACATTCTTCAAAGATAATGATAAGTAGAATATTTGTACTTTTAAATATTTCTTCAGTGTTCCTTAAAGTTTTAAAACAGTGATGCCCTTAAATTTTAAAATCATAAACACACATTTTTATATAAAGGCTCTAAAAAGTTTGCAGAATGACAAAGGAATAGAAAATACTTTTTTTTTTAAATCACAGGAGAATCGTATGTTGTCATGCATTCCCCATCTCCCTCCTCCCCAGCAAAATTAGACTTGGAATCAAGTATTATGCAGTTGTGGAATGTGATTTTGTGTTGCTTTTTTAAAATTAAGGAGTTGGTGTAGAGAAGCAAAGTGTCCCCTTAGTACAGGGACATTGAAAGCTTCATGAAATTTTTTTTAAAGCTGGAAGACATCATCAAATACATCTCATGAATTTCATGCATCTAAAAAATCAAATCTGATTGAGGTGGAGTAATTAGTTTCAAGTTCAGATGTAGAGCTAGTTGCATGTTCTCTATTGATGTACTGGTTTGGGGAGTGCTAATGAACACCAGTTTCCCATATGACTGCTTTGTTAAAGCAATTTGGTAAAATAGACATTTTTAAAAACTAGAACTGCTCTTAGAATCTGTAAGTATTTTGTCATGAAAGCCTTTGCCTGCTCCTAAGATTTTAAAGTATTTTCAGTGATAATAAACTATAAAAGGAAGAGAGAACATGGATCTTGTAAGATATATCATTGCTATTCAATTTAGAAGAAGGAATTTAAAAAAAAAAAAAGGAAAAAGAGCCTGACTGTCAAATTGCTTCAGTTCTGCAGAACAGGATGAAGCTTTGGAAAGGGGGAAGGTAATATTTAACTCACATGTGTATTTTGAAATAAATGTCTGAAGAGTATGTTTTTTCTTTTTTAGGTATTGCATTCCCAGTCTCGACATGTTGAAGTCAGGATGGCCTGCATACACTATCTTAGAGAAAACAGAGAGAAATTTGAAGCGGTAATTTATATCAAACATGAACATTTTTTCACTGTGTTGATTTCTTAGGTCCCAATCATGGTGTAGGGTTTTCTGAAAATCCCATAAAACACTTAAATGGGAAGGAATCAGGTGTTATTTACTGAAGCCTTATGGATTTGTTGTTGTCGTTTAGTTGATTAGTCATATCCTATTCTTTGTGAACCCATTTGAGATTTTCTTGGCAAAGATAATGGAGTGGTTTGCCATTTCCTTTTCCATCTCATTTTACCAATGAGGAAGCTAAAGCAGACAGGGTAAAGGGACTTGCCTATCGTCACACAGGTAGTGTCTGAGATCAGATTTGAACTAAGGTCCTTCCGACTCCAGGGCTGGCAGTCTATCCATGGTGCCACTTAACTACTCCTGATTTTTATGAATTCAGTGGTGATATTTTAAAGGAATTTTGGAGATCATCTCCAAATATTATCAGATATTATTGAATGCCTACTGTGTATAAGGAACATACAAGGATGAATAAGACACATACCTTAAGAATATAAACTTTGTTATATAGCATTGTGAGGGAATGAGCTGTTTAACAGATTGCTGTAGATTATTAATTTAAATATGCTTTACAAATTTTCTTAGAATGATACATTGAAAAACACTTGGTGAACCCTAAGGAAATGGGTAAATAAAATTTAATCAAAGGCACTTAAAAGCTTTTTTCTTAGGATTTATCCTTAGAAAAATCATTTCGATCACACCATTTGTGTTAAGTGCTAATTAACAGGCAATACTGCTTAACAAAATGAAGCAACTTAATTTAGCTGTATTAGTAGTATGGTAAATCATAAAGTAATATTAGCGATGATCTGTTTTTATTAGAGTTTAGGGAATTAGGGTTGAAAATAAATGATATGACAACTTATGAACATGTTATCTGACAGTTTTACCTTGGTTATTTCTTCTTGACTTTGAAAGGGTTTTAGGAAAGACACTTTTTTGTATATTTCAGTTCTATAACTTAAAAGGCAAAAATACCAACTTCTGAGTTTAGATGTCATCAGTCAATCAGAAAACTCTTAAGGGCTTATGTTATGTTCCTGGGACTGTTCTGAGCACTGAGAATTGAGAGGTAAAACAATCAGTGCCTTCAAGGAGCTTATGGGGGAAATAACATATGCATAGCGCTAATAGGACACCATTTGATATTTTAGATTGAGGGCTGGATTTTGAATTCTGGTAGAGCAGAGTTTACCTTCTGCATCAGACACTTCGCAGCGCAGTGATCCCGTACATAACACCTATAGACTACTGTCAGCTAAATGGGGAGAATTATAATAGTATCTGCCTCACAGAATTCAAGGATAAAATGAGATAATATATATTAAGTGCTTTGCAAACTTTAGCGTACTCAATAAATACTAGTTATTTTTATTGTCATTCGGGAAGAAGTATAATGGATATGCAATGGACAGTTAACATGGCAATTAAAATAAAATACCTATTTAATGTAGCAGTCTAAGTTTTAACAAGACAGTTTGGAAAAATAAGGTGGTATAAAATGATATATGAGATTTAGCCTTATTTTTAAAAAATGATCCACAGTTGCCGATAACAATGTCAAATTGCATCTTAATATATGTGTCTTTTCAGTGATTAAGTGCTTTTGTAATCTTAACTAAAAATGAATGATTTGTCATTTTAGAATGTTGAATTAGCTTGCTTACTTCAATTAAAGTAAATTTTACTCTTGAGAAAAATAGTGTAAAACTTAGGAAATTATATAGTATAAATAGTTTCTGATCTCAATTGTTATGTCAGGGTAACTGTTGAGTTGTACTGTATGTAAAAATTAGTGCTTCTTTTTTAAACATCTTAGATTGATCCTTTCCCTTTTTGCTCTACTTACACTACTAAGCTATCACTTCACACCTGGATTATTGCGCTCACACCAATCTTGGGGTAGGAGGCAACATTAAAGGTCATCTAGCCCAATAATAATGAACAGTTATTCCCATCTACAACACCTTGACAAGTCATACTGTCTCTGAGGACCTCTGTAGTGGGGAATTCACTAACTTCTGAGACAGACTATTTTACTTTTGAACAGGCATAATTATGTTGAAGGTTCTTACTTAGATCAAGCCTAAATATGCCTTTACACTTTAGTACCTGTTGCTTTGATTTCAAGGAAGACCAAATCTAATCCATTGTTCACATGACAATCCATCAAATACTTGAAGACTGGACAACTGTTATGTCTCCTCTGCCCCCTAGACTAAACCACCCCCATTTCCTTCAGAAGGTCTCCAGTTCATTCACCGGTCCTTTTAACCTCCCTTGGAATGCATACCAGTTTCAGTCCTCAACATGTTTTGCTCAAAACTGAACAAAGTACTCCAAATGTTTGAAGTGTCAGTCTTTCTTCTAGTTTATCCTGTATAGTTTACCAGATGAATGTTTCTAACACATGGTCTTCAGCATGACACTTAAACATTTTTTGCCTCTCAAGGCCATCATTAATTTTAGAGTCGTAGCCTCGTAGATTTAGAACTACAAGGGATGTTAGGGGTCCTCTAGTCTAGTCTTGTCCCTTTCCGAACTGATTTTACCCTACTCCGTAACTGGTCCGTCTTTATAGAGCCAATCCAGTTTTCCTCGTTCAGTGATCATAATCACAATTGTTTCCTTTCTGCCTTTAGTCTTGTTTTTCTTGTATCTGGATTACAGTACTTATTTCTCCATACCAATCTACTGCTATTCATCCTTCAAAGGAAAACTCAAATCCTCTTCAGTGAAGCTTTTCAGATGCTTTGAATGTATATTGGGTGGGTTCTGTTTTTCTAATTAAGGAATATTAACTGCACAATGAAAAGAACACTGACTCTGGAGTGAGAGGCTTTCTAAGTGTGACTTTGAGCAACTCTGTTAACTCCTCTAGGTATCAGTTTCCCCATTTGTAGATCTTTGATGCAATGATCCTAATTTCTTTTGCCATATTAAGTGCCAACTATGTGGCAGGCACTGTGCTAAGCATTGTAAGGATCTCCTACCCTTGTCTTCCGGGGGGTGGGGGTGGGGGTGCCTTCTTGGCATAGTATTGGCTTTTTACCATTCCACAAAGGGCTCACAGGAACACATAATGCAGTAGGACACAAAAAGGACTTTATAGTAGTCTATAAGCAGCACAGTTCTTCCTCTGATGAGTCCTACTTTCCACAATATACCTAAGTTTTCTTAACTTACAGTACCTTTCCATAGTTTAAACTTGGTAGAACTGAACTAGGAATTGCTTGGGGGCAGCCCTTGAATGAATGAAAAGCACTTAAATATTAACTAATGTGTTGTGGACACAAATACGAAAGTGAGACAGTTCCTGCTCTTAAGAACATCGAATCTAATGGGGGAGAAAGCATAGTGGAACTGAGTGGCTAGGGAGCAACATATTGGCCTGAAGTTAAAAAGAGTGGTGAGTAGAACTATAGCATGATTGATTGAAGTGCCCTTTCTAAAAATAGTGGTAGTATTGATTTAATTATAGAGTTTCTAGGTCAGGAAGAGCTACTGTATAGTGGGTGAGTAGGGGGACAGACCTCCAGAAGATAGCTGGGGTGGGTGACTGACTGGATTGTGAAGTATGGTTTAGTTTAGGGCATCTTAAACTTTCTCCCCCTGTGACCCTTTTTTCACCTGAGAAATTTTTACATGACCCCAGGTATATAGGTATATAAAATAAGTATACAAATCAAACATTTACTGATAATAAATCAGATTTATTTTAAAACAATTCTTTGGTATTTGCCTAATTTTACCATTTATTGAAGACAAAGGCAAATTTGCATACTAATGAGATGGATGTGCTTGTTTATTTTTATGTAAATTAAATATTGGCAGAATATTTGATACTACAAGATGTAAAGCATCTTCAACATTTTTCATTTGATTGCTATTTTAATTTTATAATTGTCGATGGTGAGAATGCTGCTTTGCATAAATAAGTAATACAAAATGGTAGAAGTATGTTTAGGGCCATTTCAGGGATTGTTGGAAATTCTGTCCTAATCTCAAGACAAAATTCATCAAACAATTTTGTATGTGCAGTAAAAACACTGTAATTTATAACATAAAATAGTCATTAATCTGAGCCGAGGTGTTTCTGGCAGCCTTCCTTGGTGTAGTGTGACATGATGGCATGTGCAGTGCAAAGTGTACATGTTACATGTTCAGAACCAAGACTGCAGTGAAGTTATGTGATGCAACATGGGCAAGTGCTGCCAGAACCACTTTGGATTCATTATACATTTGATTTTGAATTAATTTTTGGTTGTTGCACATTCAGAAACCTTTTATTCTTGCCAAATTTTTTGAGACCCCCACATTCAGTTAAACAACCCCATATAGCAAACCACAGTTTAAGAAGTTCTACTCTAGTTTGTGTGGGGCCCACTAGATAGTATGGAATATGTTAGTGACATTCCCATCAATCCCACCCAGTTGCCTAAACCCTGTCGTTTAGAGTCTCTTTGGAAGAGAAATAAACAAGGGTATTAAAATAGTCAGCACCTGAACATTCTAATGCCTTTTGAATTGTCATGAAAACTTGGGCTTACAAGGGAAATAAGGATTCTAGGCAACCCCTTTTTTCATTCTGTCCGCACCATCTGAATTACAGTAATAGAGTACAAAATCCAAGGCCCTTCCCACCCAGTAGTGTGACTTTTCATTTCTTGTTGTTCATTCAGCATTGGAAGTACCATGTGAAGGATCTATACTAGAACTCTAGCAACTGTGTAGTTCCAATTTCCAGTATGCCAGCCAAGAACTGATCTTTTCAGGAGTTCTTGATGCTACACCACTTCCCTGACAGGTGCTGGCTAGAGGTTGTCTTCTAGGGCTGCCATATGTTTGAGATCTTGTGGCTTCTTTGTGCCTTATACCAAGGTACTCATTATGGTCCCTACCCCAACATCACACCTCCACTGTGTTTTGGCTCTCTATGGAAGAAACGCAGAAAAAGAGATTCCCTTCTAACATTAAATTGTAGACCCCTGCATGAGAATACATTTAGTGTCTTGTTAAGTAAGAAAATACTTAATACTTTAAAAATTAGAGGTTGTATCAGTTACTTTTAATAACTATTGCTGGGGCAGGGGGAGGGGGGAAGTTTCTAACCTTACGAGGGATAGAGGAAAGCGTAAAATGTAAAACTGACAATTTTGATCATAAAATTAAAAATAGCAGCAACTAAACTTGTGTGAATAAAATCATGGAAAGAGAAAAACATCGAAATATCACATGAGTTTCATCCAAAATATATAGGGAATTTACATATATAACATGCAAAAATGTCAAAGAAAAAGTGTCATAGTATGAGTAGTTTTTCAAAAAATTAAAATTATATGGAAATATTACTTGAATAACCAATCAGAAAATAAATACTTTGATATTTACCTCACCTTTCAAATTGGCAAAGATGACAAAAGATGGGAAGAAATGAATGTTGGAAAGGTTATGGAAACAGGCATACTAAAGCATTGTTGATGGAGTTGTCAAGGGGTCAGACCTTTCCTGGTTTTCAATTTGCAATTGTGTAGGCAAACGTAGCTGTTTATATCTCACATTTTTCTTACTGAGCATATACTCTTAAAGTTGGACAGGAACAAATATCATAATATTCATAGCACCATTCTTTATGGTAACAAAGCTTAGGAAACAAAAATGGGTGCATGCTCTCTTATCAGAGTATTGTATATGAATGCAATTGGGTGTTACTGTACAGTAAAAAAAAATTATAGAAATTTGGGAAACATGAGAGTAATCAAGAAAAAATAATGTAAAATAAAATAAGATCAGTCAAGAAAACAGTATATACAATGACTGTGATAAAGATCACTTAAAAGGAAGTTGGATTCGGAGAAATGGAAAAGCCAGTGAAGGTACTATGGAAGAGTAGCTAAAACATAATTAACATAATTTCTTCCTTTTGGCAGAGAGAGAGGTGGGGAGGTGTACTAGGACACATTTTTTTGTATAACGTGGTGTACAACAAATCTTAGTGCAGTTAATCTTTAATAGCTTAAAATTTAAGCTTTAATAGCTTATTATGTTTAATAGATTTTCTTTGTTACATAGGAAGGTTCATTTCTAGAGGGCTGCGTGAGAAGTGACTGTGATGTAAAGACAAAACATAATAATAAATCTTGAACTTTTTCAAAGAAGATAAAAGAAATAGCTATCCTGAATTCAGATTTACCGTATATGAATTTACTAATCACATTTTTGTTTGGAACCAAATAGTACATATCTTCATGCTATGCTTATGTAGTCTCTAGAGGTGGTTTGCTTCTTTATTATAATGAGTCATTTTATTGAAACTAAATAAAGATCAAAGTTATGGTGCTTGATGTATATACTATTTCCAGGTCCCTTTGCTGTAATGCTGGTTCCCTGGACAAGTTAGGTCTCTGCAAGCAATTCAGACAATACTCTGTAGCTTCTTATTGTAATTGTAAATCTGTGTTTCATCTCCTCAATTAGATTATAATCTCCTTGTGAGCCTGAATTATAATTTTATATCTTAACAGCTCCTAATATGGTGCTAAGTGCTTAGTGGGTGCCCAGTATATATTTCATTGAATTAATGAAAGTAAACTTTTATTATATCAGTGAAGTAATATTTTTGAGGTAATTTTAAAATGGTATTCCTAATTAATATTTTTGTTATTTTTTTCCAGTTCATAGAAGGGCCATTTGAAGAGTATTTAAAACGCTTGGAAAATCCACAGGTATGTTCCTTTTACTTGAATACTGACAAAGTAGATGATTGCCCCTATATAGTTTAGTGGGCTGCAGTGGTTAAAAAGGGTCAGATGGTGAGTGGTCTTACTTTCAGTCAAAATTACTACATAATAATAATGGGGACTAGGGACTGTCCCTGTGACTTCATTAATATAGAGAACTTCCCAGCTGAGGATGCTCCCTCTACTAATGTAGGGAAGTGTCTTCTCTGAAACTTAACTTAAAAGTTGCTTGGAACACTGAAAAATCAAGTGATTTGCCCAGGGTCATTGTAGCCAGTATGTATGAGAGGCAGTACTTGAACCTAGGTCTTACAGACCTTGAGGTTGGCTTTCTTTTTTAAAATTTAATTTAATTTTTCAGTTAACGATTTATTTTTCCGCCCTCTCCTTCCCACTGTGCACCATTGAAAAAAGAAAAAAAAACTAATGTAATAAATAGCTGTAGTCAAGCAACACAAAAAGCTGGGTTGTCTGTCCAAAAATGCATATCTTATTCTGCATCTTGAATTCATCTCCCTTTCAGGACGTATAGAGCATGTTTTCTCATTAGTCCTCTAGAATCATGATTGATCATTTCATTCATCAGAGTCCTTAAGCCTTTCATAGTCTCTACAGTGTTATTGCATACATCATTCTTTGGGTTTTGCTAATTCCATTCTGCATCAGTTCAAATAAGTTTTCCCAAGTTTTTCACAAATCATCTCCTTTTGTCATTTGTTATAGCATGATAGTATTTGTTTAGCCATTCCCCAGTTGATGGGTCTAATTATTTGCCATTACACAAAGATCTGCTGCAGTATTTTTATACGTGTGGGTCCTTTTTTCTTTCCGTATTTCTCTTAATGTATAGACCTAGCAGTGGTATCATGGAGTCAAAAGGTATGTCTGATTTAGTAACTTTGGGAGCATAATTCCAAATTGCTTTCCAGAATGGCTGGACCAGTTCACAGCTCCACCAACAGGGCATTATTGTGCTTGCATTCTTGCAATCATTCTAGCATTTGTATTTTCCATTTTTTCCCACCATCATTCTTGCTAGACTGTAAGGTACTACCTTAGAGTTGCTTTAATTTGCATTTCTTCTTAGTGATTTTTTTGGACAGCTAAGTGGCGCAGTAGATAGAACACTGGGCCTGGAGTCAGGAAGCCTAATCTTCAGATTGGGCCTCAGACACTTACTAGATGTGTGACTTTGGGCAAGTCATGTAATGTTCTTTACCTCAGTTCCTCATCAGTAAAATGAGCTGGAGAAGGAATTGGCAAACCCCTCTAGTATCTCTGCCAAGAAAACCCCAAATGGGGTCACAAAGAATCCGACTGAACAAAAATAGTGATTTAGAACTTTTTTTTTTTTTAACATGATGTATAGGTAGCTTAGATTTCTTTTATTGAGAACTTTCTGTTTCTTTGACCACTTAATCTGTTGGGCAATGAATTCACTTATTCTTATCAACTTTAATAATTTCCTTCTATTACTTGGATATAAAACCTTTTTCTGAGAAACTTGCTGCTAAGGTTTTTTCCCTTTTAACTTCTTGGGTCTGGCTTTGTATCCGCTATACTGTACCATCTCTCTTCCTATGGATAAAAGTCTGTTTTTAATGAGACCATAGGATTACTTTATTTTTTCTAAATCTCAGAGTATACGACAGGTCTGTTTCTCCTTGATTCCTTATTTCTTTTAAAGTAGATATTATGGGCACATTTTGTATTTGCAAACATCCTCAAATTGGATGGAAGATGGGTTACTGTTTGACTAATTGTAAAGTGGAGGTCTTTAGGATGGTTCATTAATTGTCTTTTCTGTTGCAACTATTTAGTGGAAATAGAAGCAGAAGACCTGAGTTTGAGTCTTTGTACTGCCATTTATTAATTGTAGGATGTTGGACAAGTTACTTAGCCTTTGTGAGCCTTAGTTTTCATTCTTGAAAGATGGGGTAATATATCTGTTGTGCCTATCCTTTGACATTATGAGGATCAGATGAGCATGTAAAAGTACTGCATAAATACAAATATGTTTCATATGTAAACACACAAATACAAAAGTACTTCATAAACACAAATGCAAGGTCTTGGTGTTACAATTATCTTACTGAAACTTGTTTTTAAAAAAATATATATTGGTGCTTTTGCAAGGGTGTGGATAGGAGGAGGGATTAAATTGTTCCTTTAGCCTTTAGCGATTTGGAGGGCATTTAGATTAGCTCTTAAAGTTACTGGTTTCTTGTGACTTTCCCAAGCTACCTAGGTGTGAAGCTTATCTGAGAGAGAAGTTGATATTGCATAGTTTTATATGTGACTGAGGGGAAAAAAGGGCAATCTATAATGCCCCTGTGGTGTCTCTCCTCATGATTTTAAGTCAGATTGTTTGGTGAGGTGTGAAGGTCTTTTGTCTCCTGAATATTGGTAGGTAAGGATTTCATATTATTCCACAGCTGAGGGTGAGAGGTAGGTGGGGGTGGGTTGTTAACTAGAGGTAAGGTAAAAATTGGAAAAACTCACGAATAAACTGTCTTTCTAAAACAGGAATGGGTTGGACAAGTGGAAATAAGTGCCCTTTCTCTTATGTACAGGTAACAGATTTTTATTTTAATAAAAAATACTAAATCACTTAATACAAAAATAGTTGCATGATGAAAAAAGGGAAAATAATTATTTTACCATATTTCAGAATGTTAAATAAGCAAAATCATTTTACAGTTAATTAGCAGCACATTTATTTGTCATTAAAACTACAAACTTCTACTTTCAAATGTAAATTTGCCAGTTTTAAAATTGTAAGTTAAAAATTTTTGAAAAGAAACAAATTAGAAAATTTCTAGACTGTATAAATTGCCTCATTAGACAGCTAGATATCTTCCCACATAACCAGAGCAAGTAGTACTCTATGTTAAGAGAAATGACATGCACTGAACATTCTCTGATTTGATTGTGTCTTTCCCTAAATAGAGAGGATAATTTCTTCACCCTCCTCCCACTTTTTGCAATGGCTTCATGTGCTTTATCTTAAAGGATTTCTTTCCCTTTTTGTGCTATGTGTAAGGAGTAATGGTATTTTTTTCTGATTTTATTTTTTAATCTCTTCCCTGCCCTTTCCCCCAAGTGTTTGCAAAACATGGCAAATATATATCTTTATCAAGCCTGATTCCTTAGAGTAGTTTCCATAAGAAATATTTTTCTGAGGTTTTCTAATTTTTGTTTTTTAAATTTCAGGAAAGATTTTGTAATTTATCAGGAACCAAATGCTGCTCCTTCTCATGTAACTGAAAATAACTTTCCTGAAAAGGTACAACTTTTCCTAAATACTCTTACAGACATTGAGGAAGGGAGCTGCTCAGTTATAGCCTAAAATTTCCAAGTCGTGTATTTTTTTTTCCCTATAATAACTTTGAGAGATGTCAACATTATGGGTCATAAGTTTTCCAGATTTTGTTTTTTAAAGTTGTTATTAAAAGGCAGCCAGTCATCTTTTGACTTGAGGATGTCAGTATGTACATCTTATTTACAAAATACTATATTGAACTATGTTGAGAGCATTAACATTTTAAGTACAGAAAGATATTGCTGTAGAGTAGCTCTGTCTTAATGCATTGGGATGTTTTTATGTACAGACTGAATATTACAGTAGTCCTAAATTTATTTGCATATGGAAGACCTTTCATGCAAGAGTGCTTGATAGGTACTGTTTATTAAAATGTGTTCACATTTTATAGATTATAAAAGTTACAGGCATTTAATGAGATAAAAACTGTGGTTATACAGTGCTAAATACCAACATTTGTTTTAGTAAAGTCAAGTTTTTTTTGTGAGGGGGGGTCAGGGAAGTAAAGGAAAATTGGTCTGTAAAGAAAAAATCCTTTTTGTGACATTTTAACTTGATGGTTTTATTATTATTTTGACTAGCTTTGCTTTACATAAATTCATGTAATGCTTAATATTAAAGCTCAAAAGGAAAATCGATTTAAATACGGCCTTTATGGAGATTTTCTAGTACTCAAATAGCTACTGCTCTGAACTTTTTCAATTTAGTATGTAAGAATTTTATGTGATTATGTTGGAAGCAAACAAGTTTTTGAATTCCCCTTGTGGAAAGTAATTTATTTTGAAGTTGTGCACAACATTGCACATAATTACCAAAATGCATTTTTTCCCTTTTCAGGTATTATTGTGTTTTTCAAATGGAAATCATTATGATATCGTCTATCCCATAAAGTATAAAGACAGTTCTGCTATGTGCCAGTGTAAGTATTACTGCTTTAGGTATACCAGAGAAGTATTTTATATGAAATAATATGCAGTATGCAAGGTATAAAACCTTAATTCTGATGAGATGAAACAAATATCACAGACTGTGGAATGCTGTAATCAACTTACACAAAACTTAAGTCTGAGATAATTTGAATGAATGCTTTTCCTTAGAGAAGGAAGACAGGTTCATGGGAGCTCCTATATTCTTAACTTTCCAGTGTTTCTGATTTGGGTGGTTTGAATGGAGGAGTTTGGGTGAGCATATTCTGGAAGAGGCAGGTGGAAATGAAGTTGAAATCCTTGTGATAGGACTGGTTGATCTGTAATACTAGCTAACAGGACAAAATCATGTGAGAGCCTCATCATTTCCCACTGATTCTTGTGGACAGTTTTGTACTTGTAAAATAAAATAATGAAAGTCAATATTCCATTAAATACATTTCTCTGTTTTTCAATTGCAGCTCTCCTTTATGAATTGCTCTATGAGAAGGTATTTAATACTGACGTTAGCAAAATCCTGATGGGGCTAGAGCCCTCTGTTGAAGTAGTTGAAGAAAATATTGCTAACAGTGAAATATCAGATTCGGAAGAAGAGAGTTGCAAGTAAGAACCACTTTCAACATAAATACTGAATTTTTTTAAAGCTGGCTGAGTATACAGTGAATAATATAGCCACTGATGTAGCTAAGCATTTACAACTCTTATCAAGAAATAGGGTTTTTGCTAGTTTATGGACATGATTTCTATTAAGATGGAGCCTTGTTTTTATTTTCTGGTAGTGTATTAGGATGTAGTTCATGTTTTATACCACAAACACTTCACAATAATGCATCTTTGTTTACAGCAGCAAAAGCTTTAACCGAAATTTTCTGGTATCATGACCGCAACATTCCTCATTTGAAGTTCATCCCTCTACTAGAAGGAAGAATGTTTCAAAATTAGTCTTTTGGAACAGGTGTTAATCATAGCATTTGATATGATTTCTATTGTTCTCTGGTGGTGTCTTCAATTATATTTTATAGTCGTGTATAATGTTCTCCTGAAATTTGACAGTGGGGTCAAATTTCATCATACAACTGGAAGCAGCCTTAGAGATTTATCTTTTCTAACCCCCTAATTTTATGAATTAGAGCCCAAAAGATATTAAGGGACTTAATCTAAGGTTATATGGATAGTAAGTGGCTCAATTGAAGTTTGAATCCAGATGCTAAGACTGTAAATTCAATGTTCTATGATAATCTCATTCTTTCCTAATTAAAAAAAAATCGAGTCAGCTTGCCAATTAAAAAGTCAATTTAATACATCAGATTTAATACAATGTGAACTTAATGTGTACATCATGTAATACAGATGCATCCCTTATTTATGCTTTCTTTCATTACTCATCAGTTCCTATGAATCTTTGACATTCTTTGTAGCATAGCCATATTTTGTGAGAACTCATCTACCATGATTAATTTGGGTTTTCTACATGTACCACTTGAATAGTTCATAGATTGCTCCAAAAAATGCTACTAGGAATATTTTTGCTTGTATGGAGTCATTCTGTCATTGATATCTTTGAGATATAAGACCTGGAGGGGGATTGGTGGATTAAGGACGATGTATGGCTTAATAACTCCTCATGTAATTCCAGGTGGATTTCTGTAACTTAGTACACCAAAATCCACAGATCCATCTGTGGTGTATTAGTGTGCCTGCCTTCCCACAGCCGTTTGAATACCATCAAAGAGGACAAAAAATTGTGGGGGGAACACGTGAAAAATCTCTCCTTCCATTTTTGCACAGTGCCTCCTGTATGTTTCCCAGTAGTTCATTTTATCCTTTTCTTGGTTGTGTTTTTACTTTTATTGGGTACTAAGTTGTGACTTTGCTTTCTGATCTTAGTCTATTATTATTTTTACTTTTTAACTAGTACCAGACACCTTTGATGTCTACCCATGTATAATCAAACAAGACAAACTCCTCTATTGGTTGTGTCCAAAAAATAATTACATCTTAATCTGTACTAGAGTCTGTCACCTCTCTGTCAGGAACTGCGTAGTATGTTTCATCATGTGTCCTCTGGAATTTGTATTAATCAGATTAAGTGTTTAAAAGTTATTTGTCTTTATAATGTTACATAAATCACTTTAGTTCACTGTGTATTAGTTCTTACAAAGTCTTTCTAGGTGTCTCTGAAATTGGCCTTTCATCATTTCCTAATGATATTATTTCTATCTCTTCACTTTCATATGCCATGACAGAACTGCTGTAAATATTTTGGTTTACACAGGACCTTTTTCTCCTTCTGTGACCACTTTGGAGTATAGAATTAGTAGTATTTCAGTGGTTTGAAGGGGATGTGTTTGTGGGTAGGTAGGTGGTGTGTATATCATATATATGTATGTATACATGCGTGTGTTTGGTTGCATGTATTATATATACACATATATAATACACCCCATATATGTATGTACACACACACACACACACACACACACACATATACATACACATTTTAGTAGCCTTTTGGGCACAGTTCCAGATTGCTTTCCAGAATGATTAAACTGGTTCACAGCTTTACTAACAGTATATTAATGTGCCTGATTTCTCATAGCTCTTCTAGCATTTGTGAGTTTCCCTTTTTTGTCCATTTTGTCAATCTTCAGAGTTGTTTAAATTTGTTTTAATTAGATTCAGAATTTTTTTTTATATTACTTTTTTGAAAGCTTGGATTTCTTCATCTGAAAATTGCCTTTTTATATCTTTTGACCATTTATAAATTGGGGGATAGCTCTTTGGTTTATAAATCTGAATGAGTTCTCTGTATATCTTAAAAATGAGACCTCTTAGAGAAACTTAGCACAAGGATTTTTTTCCTATTCAACTTTTTCCTCTTCTCATTTTAACTGCATTGATTTTATTTGTGCAAAACTTGTGTGTGATCAGAATTATCCCTTTTACCTTATTTGATCCTCTGTTCCCTGTTTGGTCCTAAACATTTTCTCTGTCCACAACTCTGACAGGTACTTTCTTCCATGCTTCTCTAATTTCTTTATGATATCACTTTATGTTTAAGTCATGTACCCATTTTAGCTTGTCTTGGTGGATGATGTGAGATACTGGTCTGTACCCAACTTCTGCCCAGACACTCTCCAGTTTTCCCAACAGTTTTGTTGAATAATAAGTTCTTACCCCAATAAGATCCTTAAGGTTCTCTAGATAAACCATCAAGTTATCTTCAGAAAGCAATTTTGTTTTCTCTTTAGTTTTGCAATAATTTTTTTTATTGTGTGTGGTGTTTTCTTTGATTTCTGATTCCTCCATTTTTAATTCCTGAGTTGGGGCTTTATGCCTCCATACCTGTGCTGCTCTTATGGCTGATTTTTAGTGCAGTTCTGGGAAGGATGATGTCTTTTAGCATTTCTCATTGGATTTCTTTTTCATTATGCAGAAACTTCTGGGTTTTTCTGGAGTAGATGTTAGGAGGGACAGGCATCATGCTTCTCATTCAGGCCACTCACCATCTTCAAAGTAGATTTTTCTGTTGGCAAGACTTCATTGCTTCACAATTCTATTGCATATGCTTGTATTCATTTAAATGGGTAAATGATAAATAATTCTGTCCAATTTTTAAGTTATGTACCTTATCTGGTACTAGTGAATAATGACAACAGATGGGAATGAATTGTAGTAACATAATTTTTCTTCTGTCACCATTTGTTACATAATGATATCTATTTATTAGTATATAACCATTGTTTTAAAATTCTCAGATTTTCATTTTCCTTAGTTTCTTGAGAAGCATTTAAGTTGGGGCAACATTGTATGTCATAGAGGGGCAGCTAGGTGGCGCAGTGAATAAAGCACCAGCCCTGGAGTCAGGAGGTCCTGAATTCAAATATGACTTCAGACACTTAACATTTACTGGCTGTGTGACCTTGGGCAAATCACTTAACCTCTGCCTTCCCCTTCCAAAAAAAACCCCCAAAGCATTGTATGTCATATATTGGCCAATCCTAATACATTTCCTCAGTAAAAATGGAGAATGTTAAACAGTATCCTCCATATAGAACAGAGGGAGAAGTAGCTCAGTATGAATAATCATATGAGAAGGATTTATCTAAGAAAAGGTCTATTTTTTCCTTTTTTTTTTTTTTGCACAGGTCTGAATGTTAATCCTTTGTCAAAATTTCACTCAAATCCAAACTTTTCAAAGCTCTCCACAGAGATTTAATAAATGATTGCCTAATGATAGTAGTAATAACTAACAATATAGCACATGCTAAGTGCTTTGCAATTCTTCTTACAACAAACCTGGGAGGTAGTTGCTGTTATTATACTTATTTTATACATGAGGAAACTCAGGCAAATTGGTTAAGTGACTTCCTGAGGGCAACACAGCTAGAAAATGTCTGAATCCAAATTTGAACTTGAATCTTCCTAACTTTAGGCAAACTGCTTTGTCAACTGAGCCACTGTGCTAAATTCACGAATGAAGTGATGAAATCAAAATAGTCATTTCAGGTACAAAGCAAATCCTATCTGAGTGAAACCTAAGGGACTTTGCTGATTTTTTGGTTCTAATGGGATTTTTTATGTATCAAATGGTGTTTAAAATAAATAAAAGAAATTCCTTTTCCTAGAAAGGTATTTTTGTTATGATATTTAATTGATACTGGGACAAGTGGCACATTTTTAAAAACTACTTTTGATGTTAGGTTTTTTTAATGTTACCTTTATGGAATTATTCCATTAGCATTTTCTTGCTAGTGAGTGAGCATCAACGTTTCCTAAGAATGAAAATCTGAACATAGAAAGCTAAAGTTTAGATTTTAGTAAAAAAATTACTTTGATAGACCCAACAACATTGCTGAGGGTAGGGGAACTGAGGTTCGTTTATACTTTGGAGAAGTACGCTGGGAATTTTCATTGTAGGGAAATAAGATTTTGGGTTTAATAGAATGCAAACTTCTGAAACTTTTGAATGCTTGTATTTGCAGAATTCCTAATTATGATTGTATTCTTTGTAGGGGTAAAGCTACCACAGTTAATGATATGAATGGATTTAAGTCTCTGTCAGGCAATCAGGTATTTTTTTTATGGTTTTAACTTTTTTCATTTAGCTAGTTTTGCAAAAGCATATGAATTTTTAATCTTTCATTTTTCTCCTCTGTGGTAACTTTACAATAGTAATTTTATAAAATTGGTATCTTGATCTTTTGACCTTCAACCATAAAGTTGATTTTATTTTGTGCCCATTTACTATTTAAAATTTTATATGTGGTTTCCTAAATTAATAAGTTTTGCCCTCCATTGAATTTTTTTATTTTGGGAATTAAATCTAGAAGTTATATGAGCGTATAATTCAGTGTTGCATATATTTTATATTGTTTTGTTTGTTCAGCATCTGAAGAAAAATGGAAATTCTGCTTGCCTTCCTGTATCAAGAAAAGTACTTAAGTCACTCAACCCAACTGTCTACAGAAATGTAGAATATGAAATTTGGCTACAATCTAAACAAGGTGATAATATCAAATTGCATATAAGAACTATAGGCAGCTTTTAAAAATGTTTTAATTTGCATATTGAGCAAAAAATATATAAATTACTTAATGTTCTCCTCATTTTTCCCCCCAGCTCAGCAAAAGCGTGATTATTCCATTGCTGCTGGCTTGCAATATGCAGTTGGAGATAAATGCAGAGTAAGTGATTAGGGGAAGGTTATATTTGAGATTGTTAGGTCATTGATTTCAGGAAAACTGTTTCTTATTGTTTGATTTTGAATATGATTTTGGAAATTTGGACTTTTTAATGTGCATGTTCATACCTTAAAAGTATTAAATAGGTTCTATGAATTAACTGAATAAAACTGAAAGTTGATAAAATGAGAAAATTTGTGTTTTGCTATTGCTAGTACATAACATCTCATCCTCTTAAAAAAATTGGCTCCAATAATGCTTGAGGTTTTTTTTTTGTTATCATTAATAATTTTTTCTTAGCAAAGGATTTTATATACTAAATTTCATTGCAATTTAGCATTATAATGTGTTTTCTCCTTATGATAGCTAAGGGCTATCAAGAAAATTTGTGGGGGGAAAAAGAAAAACTCAAATTCAAACAACTTATAAGTTTCTACTTCATGTCCATCAGATTGGCAAAATTGACCAAAAAAAAGGGAAATGACAAATGTTGGAAGGTCTTTGGGGAAACAGGTACGTTGCTACAATATTAGTGTAGCTGCGAATCGATACCTCCATTTTGGAAAACAATCTGGAGCTGGGTCCAAAAGGCTACTGAAAGAGAGAGAGAGAGAGAGAGAGAGAGCGCGTGTTACCCTAAATTCTATATACCTACATCCTATATGTTCTATACCTTAAAAAAGATCACAGAGAGAGAAAAGAAAACCACACAAAACAAAAATATTCACAGCAGTTCTTTCTGTTGTGGTACGTGAATATGCAAGGATATAAATAGCACCATAAGATGAAGGTTTACGTTTAAGAGAAACCAGGAGAGCCTCATATGAACTAAAGCAGAGTGAAATGAGCAGAACCAGAATGATTTATGCAGTGTCAGCTTTGTGGAGACAAAAACTTCAAACAGAAGACTCAGGGAATCTGGGAAATGCACGTTTCAGAGACTTCCTGGTGAAATGTACCTCTCACAGTACAGGTTGAGGCAGGTATTTTTGGCTTGACCAGTGTGAGGATTTGTTTGGCTTGATAATACACATAGGTTACAATGACTTCATTTTTCTTTCTTTTTCAATTGGGGAAATTTGAAGAAGGCATATTTTGCTTATTGGGGAGTAATTTGCTGTCATTTTGTAGATGTCAACTTTTCATTCTGCCTGTCATGTGGAGTTCTTTGTTCTTCTTCCTTGATGTACTCTAGCTAGGCTGTAGCACCAAGCTCAGCAATGGCAAATTTTATTAGGCTCCACAGACTACTTTGTTGATAATATACGGCCAAAATGGTAGATAGACCTTTAGATTGGGGAACAATGTGGATACTTGGAATAATATATTTATATCAGTATTTTCTTTATAAAAATTAATTTATTGATTTATTTTTAGTTTTCAGCATTTGCTTTTATAAGATTTTGAGTTCTAAATTTTATCCCCTCCCCAAGACAACATGCAATCTGTTACAGGTTGTGTGTGTATAGATATATATGATAATATTAAACATATTTCCACATTAGTCATGTTGTGAAAGAAGAATCAGAGTAAAAGGGAAAACCCATGAGAAAGAAAAAACAAAAAACAACAAAAGAAAGAAAAAATAGTATGAAAAAATAGTATGCTTTGATCTGCTTCAGACTCCCTAATTCTTTCTCTGGATGGTTAGCATTTTCCATCATGAGTCTTTTAGAATTGTCTTAGTTCATTGCATTGCTCAGAAGTGCTAAGTCTAACAAAGTTGTATATCAACATTTTCAAGGCCGACTTACTCTTAACTTAATTAATTCCTAGTAGCCACATATATGTGGGAGTCATCTGTTTGGTTCTTAAGGTCTCTGAAAAGTTGTGTTTAGACACATTCTATTCCCAGTATATTGATTGTTAAAAGCTAAGTGGAAAAGGACACTTTTCTGTCAAATTTAGTTGAAAAAAGTAGTGTGGGACCTGAATTGGCAAGCTGCAGTTTATTTAGTACTTTTCCTTTGTAGACTTTGGCAATGAGTAGCTGATTTGAATTATTCTTGTTTGCACTGATTCCTCTTCATAGCTAAATTTAGAAGTCCCAATGTCCTTTTATAAACAGGAAGTAAAAATCTTATTTTTTAAGGGCACTTAAAAGGAATTTTAAATTTTAAGTCTTTTTTCTCATATTGTTCTGCAGGTGGGTTTAGATCATAATGGGAAGTTTCAAAATACAGACACTCAAGAACGTTCTGAGAATGGACCAGTGTTTGTGGAAGAGCTTGGAGTGAAGTATGTTGTGGTTTTACTGGTAGCAGTTTCTGTATAATATTTAGCATAATACATGTGCTAAGGGAGGTTGAAATGGGGGCTATTAGTCAGTAAAAGGAACTCCCTATGAAGACAGCGTAGATGGACAATTGCTTTCCAGGTTATAGTCTCATATTTATAGGTAGTAATTCAGATATTGGTACCTATAGATATATTCCTAACAATAGCGATAGACCTATATCTTTTGTTGTCTATAAATATATTAAAAAAATGTAGATAATCATTTAACCATAGACATATGAGTAGATACATCTGTATCTATATAGCTAGGTCTATTGACATATCTGTATCTTCTATGCCAGTGTGCTTTTCCTATAAAACTTAACTGCTTCCAAATGGATCTGCCCATTTGCAAATTTTTCAGATCTGTTTAAGGCCAATTCAGGCCTTAAATAAAGAAGTTTAAATTTGATTAAAGGATAGTATTCAGTAAACATAATTTATTCTCACCTTTTTAACTATCTAGATGATTCTTCAGTTCACTCAGAGATAGGTATTAAAAAGTTATTCTTTGAATCTGACTTTTCTTTATGCTTTTTTGCTAGACTTTTTTGTTAATTTGCAGGTATAGAGACCAATTTACAAATTGACTAGTATCATGTACATGTATCATCATACGCAACATCATTTTAATACTTAGCAAATATACCTCGATTTGGAGTTGAGAGTCAGGATTCAGATACACCTCTGACATTTGCTAGTTCTGTGACCATTGACAAGTAATTTAAACTGTTTATTTGTAAAATAGACTAATGTGACAATCAAATGAGATCATCTAAGGTAAATATTTTGCTGCAAACGGGTACCATAAATGTTTTTATTCCTACATGTGAAATAAACCAAATCTGTATCCTTTGCATTGGAAAAGTAATTAATATTTTTTGTATTTTGTATAAAGGTGTTGTGTGAAGAAATTTGCATTATCTACATATTTTTACCCATAGTATAAAATTTTAATTGCTCTAGTTTTGAAGGGCAAAGTCCTTTCTTTCAGCTCTGGTTCTTTTTTTTTTTTTACCTTTACTTTTTTTTTTATTTTAGTTTACATCATTTCCACGAAATTTTGAGTTACAAATTTTCTACCCATCATTCCCCTACCCACAGCCCCAAAATAGCCATCCCAGTGTATCCCCCCTCCCCCAACCTATTCTCTCCTATGTCTTCCCCCCTCACCCCTCTGACTTTCCGGTTAGGGCAGGATGGATCTCCCGATTACAGTGCCTGTGTATCTCAAGTTCCAGTTGGATGTAGTTAATAATAATAATAATAATAATAATAATAATAATAATTGTGTGTGTGTATATATACACACACACACACACATATATATTTTTAACATTTGATTATAGAACTTTAGATTCTAGATTCTTTCTCTTCCTCCCTTGTCACCCACCCCCACTGGAAGGACAAGCAATCAAATACAGGCTGAACATGTGTAATTACGCAGAACCTCTCCACAGTGTCAGCTCTGGTTCTTTACAACATGAGCTGTAAAATGCTTGTATTTTCCAGAGAGTGAATTTAGCATGGTATAATGCAGAGAATCATAGATTGTGAGCCAGGAAAGACATGGGTTTGAATATTGTTCCTGCATTTTTTAGTATTGTTGCATGTGCCCTGGGCTAGTCATTTAACCTTTCTGAGCCTCAGTTTTTTCACCTGCGAAATGGGCATATTAATTATACATTTTCAGAGATGTTATGAAGAAAGCAGTTTGTAAAACCTTAAAATTGTTCTTATCTAAAATAAGTCTATCCAACATTGAAGCTGAGGTGTTCATTTAAACAACTAACCTATTCAGTGTGGGGAAAATACGCTGAACTTATTGATTGGACTCATATTTAGGAGGAATGCCCTATAAATGAAAAATATCTTTCTACCTTCTACCTTCCCATATTTTATCCATTGTGCATTTATCAGGAAGCACTGTGATGGAGGGAGCTGGCTTCAGATGCATGATGTCCCTGAGTCTCTGACAGTAGTGATTGTGTTGAGCCTGTGCAAGTAACTTAACTTCTCAGTGTCCCAGGCAACTCTGTAGGACTCTGATTTGCAGAGAAGGTACAGGTCTGAATTGGTAGAAGGAGTTTCCTCATCTGGGAGTTCCTTAGATCAATGAAATCACAGATCTAATAACTTGACCCTATTCTGTTTGAGAGGGCATGCCAGTCCTGGAGTCAGGAAGACTACTTCTGAGTTTGGATATGGCCTTTCAGCACTAGCTATGTGACCTCTAAGCATGTTACTTAGACCCTGTTTGCCTCAGTTTCCTCATCTATAAAATGAGCTGGAGAAGGAAATGGCAAACCGTTCTGGTATCTTTGCCAAGAAAACCCCAAATGGGCTCTTGAAGAGTCAACATGACTGAAAAAAATGACAGTACAGCAACAACATTCAGTTAAGGGTGTCATTACTTAAGGCTGCAGAGAGAAGAGATTGTGAGTAATTTTCATATTGGCAGGGCAGGTTCTCTGCTAAATTTTTAAAAAGGGAGAACTTTAATGTAACTTAGTAGTCAGTAGTTTGCATTACTTATTCACGTATTGTCACAATTTGTGGTCTACATCAAAATGAACGTGAGCTATTTTAAAAAAAGTTTTTGATTGCCAGCTTTTCAACTTGACTCCTCAGTGCGATTAAGCTCACAAATACGCTATTAACTTTTTGTAAATGTGCTTATCTAGTCATTTAAATTTTATTTTATTAATGCTTCATTAGGAAATATTAATTTGATTTGTTTTGGAAATTAATTTTATTTAAGTACTTCTGAATTGGTACAACATTATTTAAAATTAACTAGTTTTCTAGCTTTAAAACACCCCTGGTCACTCAGCAGATTAGTAAAGTTTCACATTTTTATCTGTAGTAAACTGAAAAAAAAACAAAACATGAAGACATTGCCTGTTAAAAATTGTAACCAGAAGTAGCCTAGAGTTCTACATAACATCTTTTTCATTCTCTTTGTTCCTCTAAGACGTTCCTCCTCACTGAAGAGCCTCAAACCTCTTCAACAGGCATCTTCTACAGAAGGTTGGAACATGGTGTCTTCAGGAAAAAAGATGAAAAAACCTTCCACAGGTGGGCAGCATTTTCAGTCTGGTAAGAATTCCCCCCTCCACCCCCCCACCTCACCTTCCTCTCCCCTTCCTTCCCTGTTTGTCACGAGTCATACAGTTTCCTGCTGGTTACTTGTACATTTCTTTTGGATTTTTGTCACAGACATAGATTGCAGAGGGCCAAAGAATTCAAATAAGCCAATAAAAACCCCATCAACACTACCTCCTCGACTTCAGCACGTGGGAACCCGGCAGCATACGTATTCGTGTCAGTCTTCTGGCTTACAATCTCAGTTGCCCTCAAATGAGCACAAGACACAGAGTAGGACTTCTTCACAGGTTCTAAGGTAAAATTTTCATCCAGAAGAAATAGAAAATAAGTTATTTTACATGATTTTTAAAAAATCCTTTCTTTTAATAGTAGAAATTTTTGAAATGTGAGGGCAATTTCATTCCTTTGTGGTCTTTAAAATAATTTTCTTAGAAACATTTTTTCCGCAAGATTTTTCTTCTTTATAAATTTTTGACGTTTTTCTGGACAAGAGAGGAATCGATTTTGTTAAAAGAATGCTGGAATTTTTCTTTGCCTTTTGAAATATCAACTTAAGTTTTCATAGATTAATTTTGCAACTCTAGTGGTTTGGATTACTTTATTTAATATTGCGTTGGACAAAACAAAGTATCCATTCTTAAATGATATTCCTAGAACTATTTGTGGCTATTTAGTTATATGGTAGTGGTTTAATACATGCCTAAAATTTTTGTGGTGAGCATGACTCATCTTTTTTTCCTACACCTCTGCTGTACTTATTGCATTCCAGGTCAGCTAGCATTGCTGATGGAGGAGAGAATGATGCTTTTCATTTTTATAAAAAACTCCGTCACTAAAAGTACAGTGGTGATAAGTTTGTTTGGCTAAGGATTCAAACTGTCTTGTACACTGCACCACAAGCTGGTACCAGGGGTTAGAGGCTACTGTTACAAGCAGTGTGTAGGGGGTTTTGTTTCTTTAAGCATTCATGTATCAAGTTTTGGTAGGTTTTAATAGTATATATATCTTAATACAGAATGTGAGTTGTTGTTATAAATGATAATTACAAAGTCAGTTGCAAATGTCAAAGTAAAGAGCAATTTCTTTTCCTCAGAAAGTTAAAACCCCTTGGAAGTGTTATAGAACCTGTGCTTTACTACTTACATTTTAAGATTGAAGAAACCTCATGGTTTTAAAATAACTGCTAACCTTGTTGATGTTGAAAGAGAATAATTGGGATATTATATCAAAGAAGTGTTTTGAAAAAAAGATGCTTATTGTTCAGATATGATGAAAACACTTTAGTTACATTTGTTTTGTTTGCATTGCCGCTATGTGTGTGTAATTGTGTGTAACTTAGTTCAGTTAGGGGGAGACAGAGTAGAACAAGGTAAAGAATGCTGAAGTTAGAGTCAGAAGACTTGAATTCAAGTATGGCCTCTGTAACCTATTCCTTCTGTGCCTGTGACCAAGTAACTTATCCTGACTAGATCATAGCTTCCTTACCTATATAAAATGAGGGAATTGGGCTAGGTTCTCTCTAAAGGATCCTTATGTATCTAAATCTGTGATTCTCTCTACCTTTGGAGTTTCCAGATTAATTTTTGCTAAGAAAAATCTTGGAATTGAGCTTTAAAAGTTAGGTTTTCAAAGATTAGTCAGCTAGTATTTATTAAATGCCTGTATGTGAGGCATTGTATTAGGTGTTAGGTATATACAAACTGAAATGGAATACTCTGCCCTCAGGGAGCTAGCATCTACAGGGGAAATGACGTGCACATTTAATGTGAACCAAATGAATATGAGGTAAGGAGTGAGAAGAAGACTACCAGCTGCAGATGATGAGAAAAGTCCTCATGTAAGAGGAAGCTGGGGGTTCTGAAGCAGTAATGTATCTGAGGCATTGAGAATAGAGAGCCTGGGCAAAGGCTGGAAGTGGAAGATGACGTGGAGTGACAAATAGCAAAGGGACAAGTTTGTTCAGACTTGTGAAGGGGAGAAATGTATTAATAAGGCTGGAAAGGTAAATTTGAGCAAGGTTGTAAAGGATTTCAGACGTCAGGAGTTTGTATTTTGTTCAGGGGGTAATAGTAAGAGCCACAAGAATTTATTGATTAGTCTTTTTTGTGCCTCTTGATATTCCATGACTCTTGACTTAAAAAAATTCCTACAGAATTACTTTTAAAATTCCCGAGTACCAGACTACACAAAATGTTTGCTCTAATTTTGGTGATTATTTGGCATTGCATTCTTTATAAAAGAATGTACGGCATTTTAGATAACCAATTGGAGGATTACAATCAGGTGACAATATAATAGGAAAATTAACTTCATATGGAATACTGTTTCCATTTAGTTATATTTCTGAAAGTATTTTGTATACTGTCATTTTTTCACATCATTCTATCAAAACATAAAGTAATTTAAAAGGTAGTGTGTCTTTAAAGGATCTACTGAATGTTATATAAAATACAGAACGTCTTAACCTGTTTTAGTTTTTTGGTCCAAAGTATAAGGCTTCACTTATCAGGTGGCTCTTCATTGATATGTTTTGTTTTGGCGTATTAGCTGATTTCCAGTACCCACTTCTTATCCTTTCCCTACCCCTAAAACAAGGACCATCTTCTAAAGAGGTGGAAAAGAGGCATATATGATAACATTAAGTCACACTGGTCTTGATAAGTATTTGCAAAAAAAGACCAGTATGAAAATATCTGTAATCTTTCCACCAATATTTGTTGATATCAATTTATTTTATGATATCCAGTGACTTCAGTTATATAGGTGGGACATCAAAAATGTTCGAAAATATGGGCGTAGGGATAAGCAAGTGAAAGAGGCCAAATACTTAGAGACCACACAAAAGCCTCGTACTTATCATGAATGTAGGCTCTGGACCACGGTGGGCAACCTGTGACTGAAAGGCCCCTTAATAAAAGGAGTTGTTCTGTAAAACTTGGACTCAGTCAAAAGGTTGCACCCAAGGACTTACGTGGCCTCAAGGCCACAAGTTCTCCACTCATGCTCTACACATAGTGAATACTGAACAGCAGCAAAGATATACACAGTGAAGGCATCCTTGATGAGGATATTACTAGGGGCAGGTTGACGTCCAAAGCAATAATAACAAAGACAAAATTTTTACCATTAAACTAACTCCTACTTTGCTTGTTTTTATTTATAAAAAGAAGCTTTTGATTCAGTAAAGCAAAATACTCTTTGAAAGCTTTCTTCCCAAAAGGGGTCTCCTCTGCAATCCTTAAAACTATGCAGAATTTATTGAAAGATAATAGCATTATAAAGAATGTACTTGAACTCACTGGGAAGGCATGTTTGCCAAAGTTGTTTTGGAAGAGATAGAACATAGAGTCCACGTGAAAGAATGATTCCCCTAAAGATGGTGCAGTTCTCCACTTTCTGTTTATGGGTGACATGTTCTCATTGCAAAACTTCCCTGTTTATAGAGGTCCATAATCATTCAAAATGATTTGGCTTATCCATCCATAAGAATGCTGTATTAATGCACATTATGACTTGCAGTGAGATGGACAGCTTACAGAAACTCATTCATAAATGTGTACTTATTTTGAAGACTGAAAAAAGACAATATTAAAACTGGAGGAGGAAGAGAGTGGGTTGAATTGCTTATGGGAAATTGCAGCACTTATTTAATTATTTGAAACTTCTTTCAGAAATAAAAAACATTTTTTTTAAACCAGTGATATTTGTATGTGAGTTTTATAACATTAATGGTCTCTGAACAATTAAAATTGACTTTGAAAGCAGTGGAAGGGGGTGGGATATGAGGTGATATGAGCAAGCAGCAACATTTAATAACAATTAAGAACTAAGGACAAAAATCAGAGTAAAACGAATGAAAGAAATATCAAAAAAAGATGATGAACTTTTTGTGTAGTAAGAGACACCTAGTGGATAACACCTCACAATGTCAAGAGAAAATGAGGGCTTCCTCCCAGTACATTGGGTGGGATCTTGACTGAACTTATGGAAGGGCATAATACTATTGAATTAAATTACAGATCTATCAGAGGACTAAAATGGTAACTATTTGTAATTACAATGTAATGTTTTTGGTACTTGGCAAAAAATGTACACAAAGTTTCTTGATGGAAGGTAATATTTTAGTTTACTTTCTGATTTATGATACATTATTGTATTTTTAAAAAACATTTTATAAATCTTGTGAGTATTAAGATGATACTGTCAGTTGTACTGCAAACTTACTTAGAAGTACTGGTAATGGAATAATTTTCAGAAACGGCCGGTTTGAATGTATACCTTTTTTAAAAATTAGGTGTCAGACCTTAAGTTGGTACTATTAGCCATCATTTTTTTAGCTCAGAGTTTCCACCTTTGCTTTTAAAATACTAGAGCAGTGTTGTGAAACTCAAAAACAAGCCACTAAAGTGTACGTAGGGAACCCTGTGGCCACATACTAACTTAGGAAACCACATATTAATACGTCTATCTTATTTTGCATTTCTATTTAATTATATATTTATCAACTATGTTTTATTTTGGTTCAGATGCATTTGGGACTGTTGTAGTGGGGAATCTACAGAGGTGTTTGACACTTGCTTTAAAATGCTAAAATTCGCTAATTTTATTCTGGCCTTCAATGACATCATATTTACACCTCTAAAGAAAAAATTACTTTCCAGGATGATAGCATCCGTCTTTATCCTTGTCATATTCCTCTCTGGCACCAAAGTGGGAAGAGTTAGATTTTACACAAGTGATATGAGGGGATAGGATTTTTATAAGGAACAAACAACAAAAGTGCAAAGAAGCAGCACAGTTGTCAATATGTATTTGTGTAGAAGAGAAGAACTTGGGGAGGGGGGGGGAATAGATTAAAGGATACAGTGGTCAGAAGGAAACATATTTAAAAGAGAAGGGCCAGTATGATGGAATAGTATTGAAGGAGATACCATAACGTTATAACTGTGAATGTGAATAGGATAAACTCGCCCCATAAAATGGAAGAGGACTTTACTCCATCAATGTATTGTTTTTTTTAATTGAAAAAATGTTTTTTGAAACATTTGTTTTTAAAACTTTGAGTTCCAGATGTTTTCCCTTCTTCCCCTCCTCACCCATCCCCATTGGGAAGATAAGCAGTTCAATATAGGTTGTACATATGTAGTTACCCAAATCATTTCCATAATTGTTATATTGTGAAAGACTATTTACCTCCATCCTATACCACCCCCAACTTAGTCTATTTTCTCCTTTGACCCTATCCCTTTTCAAAAATGTTTGCTTCTAATTACCCTCTCCCCCGATCTGCCCTCCCTTGTATCATCCCTCCTCTTATCCCCTACGCCCCTTTTCTCCCTGTAGGGTAAGATACCTAATTGAGTGTGTATGTTATTCCCTCCTTAAGCCAAATTCAATGAGAATAAGATTCTATTCCCTTTCACCTTCCTGTTCTTCCCCTCCATTGTAACAGTTTAATCTTGCCTCTTTTATAGGAGATAATTTACCCTAATAGATCTCTCCCTTTCTCCCTCTCCAAATGAATTCCTCTCTCAGCTCTTAGATATCATCCATTCATAGTCCACTCATCCTGTGCCCTCTGTCTATGTATACATGAACATACGTATGCCCACACTCACATATGTTTATATACATATACACCCTCCTATACATATATTTGTATGTATACATATATACATACATATTCCCTTCAACTATCCTCATACTGAGAAAAGTCTTATGAATTACAATGATAGTTTTTCTACATAGGAATGCAAATAGTTCAGCTTTAATAAGTTCCTTATGATTTCTTTTTCCTGTTTACCTTCTCATGCTTCTCTTGCTTCTTGTATTTGAAAGTCAGATTTTCTGTTCAGCTCTGGTTTTTTCATCAAGAATGTTTGAAAATCCTCTATTTCATTGAATGAGCATATTTTCCCTTGAAGCATTATACTCAGTTTTGCTGTGTAGGTGATTCTTGCTTTTAATCCTAGCTCCTTTGACCTCTGGAATATCATTATTCCAAGCCCTTCAACTCCTTAATGTAGAAGTTGCTAGGTTTTGTGTTATCCTGATTGTGTCTCCACAATACTCAAATTATTTCTTCCTGACTGCTTGCAATATTTTCTCCTTGACTTGGGAGCTCTGGAATTTGGCTATAATATTCCTAGGAATTTTGTTTTTGGGATCTTTTTCAAGAGGTGTTCTATAAATTCTTTCAATTTGTATTTTGCCCTCTGGCTCTAGAATATCAGGGCAGTTTTGCTTGATAATTTCTTGAAAGATGGTGTCTAGCTTCTTTTCTTGATCATGGCTTTCAGGTAGTCCAGTAATTTTAAAATTATCTCTCCTGGATCTGTTTTCTAGATCAGTGGTTTTTCCAAAGAGATATTTCAAATTGTCTTCTATTTTTTTCATTTGTTTGGATCTGTTTTATAGTACCTTGATTTCTCATAAAGTCATTAGCTTCCAGTTGCTCCAGTCTAATTTTGAAGGAGTTATTTTCTTCAGTAAATTTTTGAAATTCCTTTTCCATCTGGGCAATTCGATTTTTAAAGGTATTCTTCTCGGTCATGGGTGCAGAGCCAAGATGGCAGTGTAGAAGGAGCAAGGTTTTGCAGCTCACACATAGCCACCTCAGATACCCCTAATATATGACGCTAAACAAATTTTAGGCTCCAAAACTCACAAAAATACACCTCCTGCTAAAGGCAGCTCAGCAGGAAGGGCTCATCACAGCATGCTAGGAGCCAAAACCAGCCCAACCTGAAACTGTGGCTTGGCCCCAGGGTGGCCAGGATAAGTTGCAGCTGGAGCCTTCAGGAGAGTGGATCAGCAGCAACTGTGGCAGTTTCCAGAATTTTAAGCCATAAGAAACAAGGACTAAGTGAAAGGTCAGTATAACTCAGCTAAATTTGGGGGAGAAAAGCAGTCTGGCCAAACTGTCTCCAGGGCAAGGAAGCAGCAGAAAGGGCAGCAGCCGCCTCCACGTGGCTGCTTCAGAGCTCCTAGCCTGCAGACTGCAAGGGGGCCAAGCAGTCGTTCAGAGGCTGAGTGCTCTTGCATTGAGCAGCCTGGATCTGGATCGTGGTCTGAGTGGTAGTCCTGGGGTGTGTTTTCAGTGAGCCAAAGCTGGCGGGGACTGTAGCCCCCTCCTAATAGCTCTGGTGGCTGCAAAAACGAGAGCTTTCCCCCTCCCCTTCTCCCCCCCCCCCCGAAGCAGAGTTTCAAAGAGCTAAAAAAATCAAGTAATTCACTGGCAAGGTGAGCAGGCAAAGGAAGCAAAGTAAGATCAGCAACCAA
>CM053592.1:74080116-74108388 GCA_028646515.1 Pseudochirops corinnae | reverse complement strand
CTGTCTGCTTCTGAATCCAGGTGACTGTTTGGTGGATTCAGGAGGGAGCTGGGACCTTGGAAGGGGATCCAGGGAATCAGAGAGACCACCCAGAGTCAAGATGAAGTAAAGGCCTCCCCTTGGATGAAATTGAGGTTTTCTGGACACCGAGGGGTGGAAGGTTTATGTGGTTTTCTAATGACTGTATTTGTGATCAAGATATTTAATAGTAATTGTGAATCTAGAATAGTGACTGATTAAGTTAATGGTTGCCCCATAAGTGGAAGTTTGATTATTCTATTGTGAATTGATTGAATAAGTATTGAGTTGCCCCATGAGTGGAAGTTTGAGTATTCTGTTGTGAATTGATTGAATGATTAAATATTGAGTTGCCCCATGAGTGGAAGTTTGATTGTTCTATTGTTCCTTGTTCTAAATATTGTGATCACTGTAGTGAAAACTGTGTGGCCATTTTCTATGATAAGATGTAATGTTGTGAATATTTTATTGTGAATATTATATTGTGAATGTTTCCCTTGATCTGTATTGGAATAAACGGAGTGTTTGCTATATTGTGTAATCTTAACCCTAAAAGCTATTCACAGTAGCATTCTCTTGGGAATCTGCTGGTGCATGGCATTACATATGGGTAGGCCATCTTACTTCACATTTTTTTCATTGATTCCCTTGATATCCTTGAGCCTTTTCTTTTTCCAAATGAATTTTTAAATTATTTTTTCTAGCTCCATAAAATAATTTTTGATACTTTGATTGGTATGACACTGAATAAATGTTAATCATTTTTATTTTATTGGCTCAACCTACTCAAGAATAATTAATACTTTTACAGTTGTTCATATCTGACTTTATTCATGTGAAATATTTTATAATTGTGTCCATATAGTTCCTGGTTTGTAGACGCCTAAGTATTTTATATCGTTTATAGATATTTTAAATGGAATTTCTTTTTCTATCTCTTGTGACTAGAGTTTGTTGGTTATATATTGAAATACTGATGATTAACGTGGATTTATTTTGCATCCTGCAACTTTGCTAAAGTTGATAATAATTTCAAGTAGTTTTTAGTTGATTCTCTAGAAATTTCTAAGTGTAAAATCATATAATCTGCAAAGAGTGATAATTTTGTTTTCTCATTCCCTTTTCTAATTCCTATAATTTCTTTTTCTTCTCTTATTGCTATAGCTAACATTCTAATAGAATATTAAATAATAGAGGTAATAATGGGCATCCTTGCTTTGCCCCAATTGTATTGGGAAGGCTTCTAGCTTATCCCCATTGCAGATAATGGCTTGCTGATGGTTTTAGATAAATATTACTTATCATTTTGCCATTTATTTTTGTGCCGTCTAGTGTTTTTAATAGGAATGGGTACTGTATTCTGTCAAAGGATTTTCTGCATTTATTGAGATAATATAATTTCTATTGGTTTTGTTACTGACATGGTTGGTTATGCTGATAGTTTTACTAATATTAAACCAGCCCTACATTCCTGGAATAAGTTTCCCCCTGGTCATAGTATATGATCCTTTTAATTTATTGTTGTTACCTCTTGGCTGATATTTTGTTTAAAATTTTTGCTTCAATATTCATTAGGGAAATTGGTCTATAATTTTCTTTCTCTGTTTTGCGTCTTCCTGGTTTAGGTATCAGCACCATATTTGTGTTGTGAAAGGAATTTAGTATGACTCCTTCTTCACCCATTTTTCCAGATAATTTACATAGTGTTGGAATGAATTGTTCTTTAAATATTTGGTAGAATTTGTTTGTGAATCCATGTGGGATTTTTTCTTAGGAAGTTCATTGAAGGTTTGTTCAATTTCTTTTTCTAAGATTGAGTTATTTAAGTATTTTATTTCATCTTCTGTTAATCTGGGTAATTTATATTTTTGTAGATATTCATCCATTTCTTTTAGGTTGTCAAATTTATTGGCATATAAATGGGCAAAATAGCTCCTAACAATTGTTTTAATTTCCTCTTACTTGGTGGTGAATTTCACCCCTTTCACTTTTGATACTAATAATTTGGTTTTCTTTCCTTTTTTAAAAAAAAATTAAACTAAGCAATGGTTTATCTGATTTTTTTTCTTCATAAAACCAGCTTCAGTTTTATTAATAATTCAGTGGTTTTCTTACTTTCATTTTTATTAATCTCTGCTTTGATTTTCTGGATTTCCAATTGGGTAATTTGTTCTTTTTCTAGTTCTTTTAGTCGCATGCCCAATTCATTCATCTGCTTTTTTCTCTATTTTATTGATGTAAGCATTTTAGAGATGTACGTTTTCCTCTAAGCCTTGCTTTGGCTGCATTCCATAAATTTTGGTAAGTTATTTCATTGTTTTCATTTTCTTTTTTTTTTAATTAACTTTTGTGTTTATTTTTAGTTTACATCACTCATTTCCACAAGATTTTGAGTTGAAAATTTTCTCCCCGTCTGTCCCTTACCCACCACCCCAAAACAGCAATCCCACTGAATACCCCCTCCCCCAGTCCACTGTCTCCTATATCCTCCTCCATCCGCCCTCTGACTTTCTGGTAGGGCAGGATGGATCTCCATATCCCAGTGCCTGTATATCTTTATTTCACAGTTGCATGTAAATAATAATAATAATAATAATAATTTTTTTAAAAAACATTTTATTTTAAAACTTTAAATTCCTGATTCTTTCCCTTCCTCCCTCATCTCCCACCCTTACTGGGAAGATGAGCAATTCAGTATAGGTTGTACATGTATAGTTGCACAAAATATTTCCATAGTGGATATATTGTGAAAGACTGACTATATTTCCCTTCATCCTATCCCCTCCCTTTTTCTATTCTCTACTTTATCCCTGTCCCTTTACAAAAGTGTGTGCTTCTCACTACCCTCCACCCAACCTGCCCTCCCTCCATCATCTTCCCTCTCATCCCCTTCGCCTCTACTCTCCTGTAGATCAAGATACCCAATTCAGAGTGTATGTCATTCCCTCCCTAAGCCAAATTCATGAGAGTAAGGTTGACCCATTCCCTTTTGCCTTCCTGTTCTTCCCCTCCTTTGTAACAGTTATCCATTGCTTCTTCTATATGAGATAATTTACCCCATTCTGTCTCTCCCCGTTGCCTCTCATTATATTCTCCTCTCACCTCTCAATTTCAACTTTTAAATATCATCTCTTCCTATTCAAATGATCCTGTGCCCTCTATGTATACCTGTACACACACACACACATATATATATATACACACTCACATATGTATTCATACGCATATATACCCTCCTATATAGACATATATGCATGTATACATATGTATATATTTATATACATTTATATTTCTTTCAACTGTCCTCATACTGAGAAAAGTTTCATAAGTTGTAATGATCATTTTTCCATGTAGACATGTAAATAGTTCAGCTTTCATAAGTTCCTTATGATTTCTTTTCACTGTTTACCTTTTCATGCTTTTCTTGCTTCTTGTATTTGAATGTCACATTTTCAATTCAATTCTGGTTTTTTCATCAAGAATGCTTGAAAGTTCTTCACCTCATTGAATGACCATATTTTCTGCTAAAACATTATACTCAGTTTTGCTGGGTAGGTGATTCTTGATTTTAATCCTAGGTCCTTTGATCTCCGGAATATATTCCAAGCCCTTCGATCCCTTAATGTAGAAGATGCTAGATCCTGTGTTATCCTGATTGTGTTTCCACAATATTAAAATTGTTTCTTCTTGGCTGCTTGTAATATTTTATCTTGGTCTAAGAACTCTGGAACATGGCTATAATATTCTTAGGAGTTTTCTTTTTGGGATGTTTTTCAAGAGGTGATCAGTGAATTCTTTCAATTTCTTTCTTTTGAGCTCTTTGCCACAGTAGAACTCTGCTTCCAGAGGGGAGAGCTTTGTCCCAAATCGCTGAGGTTTGCACAGCTGCCTGAACTATTAGGAGGGTATGGTCTCCACAGCCCCCACCAGCTGTGGCTCACTGTTAACACACCTCAGGACTACCACCCAAGACCATGATTCTTACCCAGACAGGTTAAGGCAAGAGCACTTAGCCTCTGGAGAGTTGCTTGGCCCCACTCCGATCTGCGGGCTGGTAGCTCTGAAGCAGCCACATGGAGGTGGCTGCAGGGCTGCTGCTTCCACCGGTTCTTGCTCCCGGGGTAGAGGCTAGACTGCACTTTGTACCCCCCATATCCAGGAGAGTTCCACTGACCTGTTACTTTGTCTTTGTCATTTATGGGTTGATAATTCTGGAAACCGCCAAAGCTGCTGGTGATCCACTCTCCCGAATGACCCATCCTTGGCTGGTCCAGGCCTCCCTGGGGCTAAAACCGCGGGCTCCTAGCATGCTGCGATGAACCCTTCATGCCCACCTGCTGGGCTGCCTTCAGTGGGAGATTTTTTTCTCTGTCATTTTGTGGGTTCTGTAGCTCTAAAAGTTGTGTAGAGTCATATTTTATAGGTATTTGAGGTGGTTATGGGGAGAGCCATGGAGTTTTCCTGCTTCTATGCCACCGTCTTGACTCCACCCCCCATTTTCATTTTCCTTAATGAAATTATCAATTGTCTCTATGGTTTGTTCTTCAACCCACTTAATTTTTAGCATTAGATTATCTAATTTGCAATTAATTTTTAATGTCTCCTTCCATTGTCAAATGTAATTTTTATTCCATTATGATCTGAAAAGGATGCATTTACTATTTCTGCTTTTCTGCATTTGGTTGCGAAGTTTTTATGTCCTAATACATGGTCAGTTTTTGTGTAGGTGCCATTTACTGCTGAGAAAAAAGTATGTTCCTTTCTATTCCCATTCGTTTTTCTCCAGAGATATATCATATCTGACTTTTCCAGAATTTTATTCACCTCCTTAACTTCTTTCTTGTTTGTTTTTTGGTTAGAAGTATCTAGTTCTGAGATGGCAAAGTTGAAGTCCCCCACTAGTATAGCTCTATTATCTATTTCCCCCTGTAACTTCTTCAAAAAATTTAAATGCTGTACCATTTGGTACATATATGTTTAATATTAATATGGCTTCATTGTTTACTTTTCAGCAAGATAGTTTCCTTCCTTATCTCTTTTAATTAGTTCTGTTTTTGCCTTTGCTTTGTCTGAGATCATGATTGCTACTCCTGCTTTCTTTGCTTCAGCTGAAACATAATAAATTCTCTTCCAGCCCCTTACCTTTACCCTTTGTGTATCTTTCTACTTCAGATGTATGTCTTGTAAACAGCATACTGCAGGATTCTGGTTTTTAATCCATTCTCCTATCTGCTTCAGTTTTATAGGTGAGTTCATCCCATTCTCATTTATAGTTATAATAACTAACTTTATTTCCCTCCATGCTATTTTCTCCTTCTTTATATCCCCTACTTTCTCTCTTACCCCATCCCTTTCTCTCTTCACAGTGTTTTACTTCTGATCACCACCTTACCCAATCTGTTCTCTCTTTCATCTTCTATTATCTCCATCTCTCTTTTCTTCCTTATGTTATAAAATAGATTTCTATATCCAGCTAAGTGTGTATGTTATTGCCTCTGTGAACCAATATTGATGAGAGTAAGGTTTAAGCATTGTCCTCCACCTCCACCTTCCTTTCCCCTTCCATTATAATAGCTCTTTCATGCCTCTTTTGTGTGGAATAATTTATCCCATTCAACCTCCCCCCTTCTTTTCTTTCAGTGTAGTTTTCATTCTCACCCTTTTATTTTGTTTTTTTTGGGGGGTATCATCCCATCAGTCACATTATATTCACTCTCTTTGTGTGTGTGTGTGTGTGTGTGTGTGTGTGTGTGTGTATGTAGGGGTGTGTGTGTGTGTGTGAGTGTGTATATGTGTGAATACTTGTCCCTAATGCTCTTATATTAATAAAATTCTTAAAGAATTACAAATATTATCTTATCATTTAGAAATATAAATAGTTTAACTTTATTGAATTTCTTGTTTTCTCTTTCTTGTTTCTTTGTTACCTTTTTATGTTTCCCTTGAATCTTGTATTTGGAGGTCATTTTTTTTTTCTTTAGCTCTGGTCTTTTGATTAGGAATGCTTGAAAGTCCTCTGTTTCAATAATTCCGTTTTTCCCCTGTGTGATTATATTTTGCTGTGTAAGTGGTTCTTGGTTGTAATCCTAACTCCTTTGCCTTCTGTTATATCATTTTACAAACCCTCTTTATTGTGGAAGCTGCCAAATCCTGTGTAATCCTGATTGTTTCTTTCAGGAGAGGAGAATGTAGGTAGAGAAGAGGTGATGACCTGAGATAATACTAAGGAATGGAGAGATTTAAGGCTGTGGTGAGGATAGAGTAGGTTTAGGAAGAGGAAGGCATATATATATATGGAGAGATGCAAAGAGGAGATATTATAATCAGATGTTTTGAACGTGGAAGTAAAGTACTTTTGGATAATGGCAAAATCATGAGAATGACAGTCATTGTGTGTGGATGAGTTGGAAGGGAGGAGTAGGTCATCAGAGTTGAATAGATTGAGGAACTGGGAAGTTTGGGTATTTTGAGATAAATTAATGTTATGTTGAAGTCTCTAAGAAAGATGGCAGAAGTTGTGGAGGTGGAGGTCAAGACTGAGAGCCTGTGATTGAATCCATTGAAAAAAGAGGAAGATGCTTTGAGTGTGTTTGTGGGGGGTGGAGAGGATGGGGGAGTGGGGTCAGTATATAACAACTGCCAAAATATAAATTGTATGATAAATGTGGAATCCATGAAGATCCAAGGAGCAAGAGTTAATGGTGGTAGAGGGATAGTCTGGAAATGGCATTGGAGATCAAAAATTACAACTCTCTGACCACAATTATTGCAGAAGAAAAATACTAAACAGCAAAGGAATTAGACTTGAATTCAGAGGTTCTTATCTTTGCTATGGTACTTACTAACTAGCTCTGTTACTACTGGTAGGTCACTTGACTTCTCTAGTCTTCAAGTTCCTCATCTGTAAGATGAAGAGGTTTGATCAAATGATGCCTAATACCTCATCCAACTCTAAATTTATGATCCTGTGATACTATTATTCCTATGATATCTTAGATAAGTGGGATGTTAAGATATCACTTTCTTGTCTTAATGGTTAAATTTTTAGCCTGTCCTGGAAAAACTATATTTCAGGGTCCAGAAAGAATTTGTAAGTATGATTGCTCTCCTCCTTGAGGAATTATAGAAGAGAGATAATATAGGACTGAAATTTGACAACATTCCAGTTTTCAAAGATATGAAAAAAATGTATTCTTTAGAGTATAGGTCAAGGAGCTTTACTTTGATTCCTGGCAAAATTTTAAAAAATTAAAGACTACCTTGTCCAGCAGTTGAATGATTTGTCTCATAATATAGTGAATTCCCTATCACTGAAAAGTTTTCTAGATAAGGCAGGATGACATGTCTTGTCTGGACTTTCATTGATGGAATTTCTACTCAAATGTTTGTCGAATTGAGGTCCCTTCCAAACCATGATTCTTTTATTTTATGACTATGAATTTAATTTTCAGTTGTGTACAAAATAAAACTTACAATATGTTTGGCTTTTTATTATTATATTTGTGTCTAAACTTTATGCTCTCCAGTGGATGAGGGAAAAAAAGACGTAGTTGTAATAAAAATATTTTAGTAACTATTCATAATAGCAGAAAGCTAGATATAATCTATATATGTCCAGCAACTGAACACAGTGTAGTATATGCAAGTATCATACTATCTTTGTACCATAATAAATGACAAATGTGAAGAACACTAAGAACCGTGGAAAAGACATGATGCAGAACAAGAAAAGCAGTATCAAAAGAACTAACTACTACTGTAAATAATGACATCATCATCAAAACCTGGATCAAAACCACTAAAAAAAAGATTGAGAAAGGGGACATGGCAACCAATGTGATGATTTTGTTATCTTATTAAATTAATATATAATACACATTGTATTTTAATTTTTTCATTTTATTTTTAAAATTTGTTTCTTCTCTAGGGCAAATTTGAGGGTATTGTTTTCTTTATTCATTCTGTTGGTTTTTCATTTTATTAGATTGTTTAATCCATTTCTATTTAAGGTTATGATTTTTAGCCTTGCGTTTTCTTACATTTATTTTGTATTGATTTTTATCTACTTTGAAGTCAATATGTTGTTCCTGAGATTAATTCACTTATATTACTTTTATACTAGTTTATTTCTGCAAACTTTCCTCTGTTCTCATTTACCTGCCCCATCCCAGCTTCCTTGAATTTACTTTAATTGTTAACATCTCTTTCTTTTTCTTTTCTTTTTTCCTACCCTTCCTTTAACCTTTTTCTCCCCTCCCCCCCTTCCCAGTTTGAGTATGTGGTTCAAAATCTTTCCTCCCACCCTTAGCTCCAAACTATGATTTAAGTAGCATTCTTTTGTTTTGCCCTTTTCCAAGAACTCTTCCTTTGCTTTCCCTTCATGGGCATTTCCTTTCCCTTCTAGTGTGTTGTGAATTCTGTTTTCCAATTCATGGAGCCTTATTTTTTGTCCCTCCTGAAGTACATGAGGAACAAAAGGCCTCTATGAGAATGTTCGCTATGTTCACCCTTTCCTTTCTTTCCAGTTCTGAGATGAGACTTCTCTCATCCTGGTCCTTCTCCTTCATGATTTTTATTTTGTTCTTTCACAGATCTCTTGTTGAGAGACTAAAGGGGTTATAGAGATTAAAGGGGTTATCATCTCTTCATTGTTCACCTGTGAACTAGATGGGAATAAATTTCTGGCTCCCTTTCTGTTACTTCACCCTCTTCTCATTCTTGAAACTTCTCATTGTGTTATGCCTCTGTGTGTGTGTGTGTGTGTGTGTGTGTGTGTGTGAGAGAGAGAGAGAGAGAGAGAGAGAGAGAGAGAGAGAGAGAGAGAGATTTTCTTCCTTTTTAAATTCATTTTTGGTTTTGAGTGCACATTCTCTTCTCTTAAGAAAAATAAAACCTGTGTTAGAAACACGTGCAGTCAAAAAGCAAATTCTTGCATTGTCCATGTCCAAAAAAAGTATGTCTCAGTCTGTACTCTTGAGTCTATCACTTTTTAGGAGGTAAGGAGCATCATAGAATATATTAATTTACTTATAGGGGATATTGGAATTTATTCCATGAAGTATTAATTCTGCTCTTTATTCTAGTCTTCTGATTCTGTTTCCTTAAAATCATTTTGTTCCTTGATCTTTTATCCTTCAATTCAATTAATTTTTTTTTCTTTTTTAGTATTAACCTGGATGGATATATGAGAGAATCACTTTCTTTGCTTGAATTTTCTTAGTTGTACTTATTTTGCTTTCCTATGTTGCTCTTGTTTGGGCTTTTGCAAGTCAAATTCTGGTCTTCTTTTTCTCACCTCAAAAATACCTCAAATTCCTGTCTTTCAGAGTTCATCTTTTTTTGACTGATGATTAGGCCTAGTTTTTTATATGGTATTTTAGGTTACCATTTGAACTCCTTTGCTTTTTAGGATAGCCTATGTCTCATGTCTCATGATGGAGGAGTAATTTTGGATTATTTGAATTGATAGTCCTTCATATTTGAAGGACTTTGTCTTGAGTGCTTGCAAAATTTGTCATTCAGATTGTGAAATTTAGTTACTACATGCTTGGAGTTATGGGTGATTTTTCCCCTAGTGGTGATTTGTGAATCCTATTAATCAGTGCTTTATTTGTATTTAAAAGTTCTAGATGGTTTCTTGTAGTATGAACTGTAATATGACATTCAAGCCTTTTTTATTTGTAATTTTAGCAGATCTAGGATTTTTAAGTTATCTCTGCATACAACCATCAAAGTAAGTTTCTTTGTTTTGTTTTAACATTGTTGCTATTTACGTGTTGCCAAATTCTGTATTTTTGTGTTCTAAATTTGCCGTTTTATCTTAAAGGCACATTTTGTAGAGAAAACATTATGTTTTCTAAGCTCTTTATTCCTTTAATATTATCCACAGATAACACTGATTCTTGACATAATTTCATCCCTGATATCTTTTGTTGGTTTTATTTCTCTTTTAAACTATTCTGGAGATTCTTGATGTTGTTTCATAATCTTTTCAGGTGTTCACAGAGTTTTCTTTTTGGTCAGGAAATTCTTATTCATTTTCCTTCATTTGTTCATTATGTTTTGGGCTCTCTTTGAGTTTTTGCTTACTTTTCCTTTTATATTTATGAACCTTTCTCTTGATTTGCTTTTGTAACAGCTAGATTTTTACTCTGGCTTTCTCCCTTGAATTTCTCACGTTTCAACCTGTCTCTTATATTCCCAGTTACTTGTTTCTGGTTTCCTTACTCCTTCCTTTTTATGCAGATCCCTATATAGGCTGAGCATTGTGATTCTCTTTGATTTGGGGGAATGTGGCAGATCAGCCCAGGTTCTTTCCCAGAGAAACTCTAAATGTTGGCACCATTTGGATTCCTAGGTGCCTTTCTGTTAATCGAGTAAGCTCTTTCACTTCTCGCTGGCTGTGTGTACCCTGAGTCTTCTGTGTCCCACCTTCTTCCTCCAGTTTTTCCCTTTGTTTCTTATGGTTGGACAGAATTCATATGTTCTACCTCTTATGGGGTGTTGGGAACAAGGTTCAAGCTGAGTCACTGCCATAGAGAGATTGGGCAAAGACCTCAAAAAGGCAAATCATGCAGCCCAGGTATGTGATATTGCTGATATTACTTGTGCCTGGTGTGTAGACTGGTTTGCAGGGTGAGGATGCTAATTTGGAACTTTTAAGTACTTAAATTCTCTAGTATTTAAATTTAAGTACTTATTTCATGGGGTTTTTACCTTGTGTGGTGATTCTGTCTTCTTATCTTGTGAATTCAGCTTTAGTTGCACGGTGTATAGCAAATAATTCCTTTTCCTGAGGTTTTTGGTTTGCAGAGGTTTGTAGAAAACTGTTTTACAACCATTTTGTTGATCATACTATTCTCCATTAGATCTATAATGCACATTTTAAAAAACTAAACTGGAAGTAAGAAAAAATTATTGTTTCATGTGCAATCATTTTAGGTGATTTTTTTTCTCTTATTGTTGTGATGTTTTTGTACCTTGTAATCTATGTTTCCTATACCAGTTATTAGCCTCTTTAATGTTAACTGCTTAGATAATAGCTTTTTGAAATAGACTTGATTTCTTTCTAAATAAGGTTTATAAATAAATAGTTTTTGGGATCAAACATACCTATCATTAGGAAATTTTATCTCATCTCCTGTGATTTCTTCATTCTTTTGTCTCTTATGTCATTCTTTGAATTTGACATTCTCTTTAACTTTGCTCAGAATAGTTTATGATCTTGCATTTCTTTTCTCATTCTTCCCTGCTATTGTGCTGTCTTTTCCAGTTACTTCTGAAGATTAGCTGAACTATGGAATCTGGCTATATTCCTTAGGGCTCTCCAGGAACTCCTGCTGTAGCAGTTTCTCAACAGAGAAACCTTCTCTGACCTACAGGTCCAAAACGAATTCTTGACCATCTACGGCAGGGTGACTGATGATAACCACAAAGTCACCTTCTTAGGTGGTCGTATATTCACTAGGGCAAAAGAGCTTGCTTTTCACAGTGGGTTCTTTGACTGAGTAAGCTTCTGTGTTTCTTGTTAAGCTGCTCTTGCGGTGTTCCTCCTTTTGACTCACTTGGAACTTCTGAAGTTTCTTTTGGATCAACAGCATAAGTTTTTTTTTTTTTTCTGGAACTGACGTATCATTGCTATTAACTGGTTCTCTTCCTTCCTAAGTGAAGAGGTGGCTAAAACCCAGAATCTCCTACTTTGTATGTTGACAGTTTCAGTATTAGCATTATTCAGAATCTCAGCAGGGCTCAGCTGGGAAGCCTTCATGAAAGGAGATAGAATTTGGGGGGTGAGGTAGGGAGAATCACCTTTCTGAGATCAAGCAGTTGCCTTTTCTCTCTCATTTATTTTGGAGGAATATTTGTATAGCAACAAGAAAGGAAAGAAAACAAGAGATTTTCCCTTATTTTGTAACTTTTTATTTTACATTTGACTGGTTTTGTACACTGATAATTATATTTAACTGGATTTAACTTTTTTAATCATCTTCTGAGAATGTTTTATTGTTTAACATTTGTTGTTGTTCAGTTATTTTCAGTCACTGTCTGACTCTTCATGACCCCATTTGGGGTTTTCTTGGCAGAGATATTGTAGTGGTTTGCTATTTCCTTTTTTTTAGCTTATTTTACAAGTGAGGAAACTAAGGCAAACAGGGCTAAGTGATTTGCCCAGGGTCTTACAGCTAACATATATCTAAGTCCACATTTTAATTCAGGAAGGTGAGTCTTCCTGATATTTACTGAATTAAAATGAGGATTTTCTGACTCTTAAATATAAATAAGAGTGAAGTAATGATAGCCATAAAATACCCAGACATTGTGGACGGAGGATGCAGTTGTCAGTCTGAACTGACTTAGTGAAACTATTGCAAACTTTGCCTGTATTATAATTCGCACCATTTTAAGAGCTGCCGTAGTAGAGACTGAAATCAGAGAGGGAATTATGAATGCTAGGAGACTCTTGCTCCTGTTTGAAACTGACATAGTATGATCTGTGTTAATAGTGGTGGTCATTCTGTGGTTCTTTGCATGGCAGCTCCTGCCAGTAGGGAGAATCCCTACCCTTTCTGGTAGGCCACTAAAAAACACTTAAAAAGTAAATATCATGAAATTGACCAAATGAGAGCATGGTCAAGCTAGGTAGTGAGATTTTGGGGGTGGGAGGAATGTTTTTTAATTAACATAAGGAAATGTTTCATTTTTTTTCACACCTTTGCAAACTAGTTTTAAATATTTATGGAGACAAACATTTCCACTTGCCTAAATAATTTTTATAAGCAGTACCCTATCCTATCCCTATTTTGTATTCCTCTTTTCTATACCAGAGGTATAGACTTAAAGCCACATATGCACTGATTTTACCACAAATTTAGATGGTCTTAGGCTTGTTTCATAGTATAAATCAGTATAATATGAAGGAAAGAATAAAGAAGAAATTGGTGCCACAGAGCAGAAATAAAAAGGTTGAGTCAATTAAAAGTATTGTTGGCCCACCAGCCAAATTATTTTAGCCTTTCAGCATGTATTGATTTCCACACTTATTGTACTCTACACAAATAAAAGCTATAGCTGAAGGCACTGTATTTTAATTAGGTGGTCACTAATAAATAACATCTCTCATTAGTAAAAATATCACTATCTCTTTGTCACTGACAGTATTAATGATAGATGAACTGCTTTAGGAATCTTTCTCATACAAAGAATGTGAAGACAGAAATTCAGCCATTAAGAATTCTGGGTACCATATTTTAGGAAGTACACGGTGAAGCTTGAGTGGCTTCAGAAGAAGGCACCAAGGGTGGCTAGGTGGTGCAGTGAATAGAGCACCAGCCCTAGAGTCAGGACAACCTGAGTTCACATCCGGCCTCAGACAATTAACACAAAACTAGCCATGTTACCTTGAGCAAGTCACTTAACCCCAATTGCCCTGCCTTCCCCCCTCCAAAAAGCAAAAAAGAAAAAAAAGAAGAAGAAGGCACCAGAGATGATAAGAAGATTGAAGACCATGTCATACATCTTGCAGGCACTGGGGATACTTAGGCTGGAAGGCAAAAGATTTCGAAGTGGCATATTCATTGTCTTCTGGTGTCAGAAAGTTGTCATGTGGAATAGGAATCTGGCTTGTTTTGCTTGACTGCACAGGATAAGAGGATGTGTATAGGCTGAAAGTTGCAAAGAAAAATTCCTTAGAAGGAATCATTTCCTAAAAATGAGATGGCTGCTGATAGAAGGAGCTGCCACAGGAGGTGCTGGGTTCTGTCCCACTGGAAATACTATTGAATAAGCCCTTGCTAGTAATATCTTAGGAGAAAGCTCAGTGGATAGAATACCAGGTCTAGAGTCGGGAAAACCTGAGTTCAAGTCTGGCCTCATACACTTACTAGATGTGTGACTTTGGATAAATCACTTGACCTCTGTTTGCCTTAACCCATTAAAGAAGGAAATGGTTTGCCGAGACTACCCCATGGCTATTTCATGGGGTCCATGGGATCACGAAGTGTCAGACATGACTGAACAACAACAGTGATACCAGAGAGGGGATTCCTGATCAAGTGGTGGTGATTAGATGTCCCCTGAGGTCCATTCCACTTCTAGATGCTTTGAATTTTCATTCCTTATTCTTGTTGCCAAAAGCTTAAGAAGGATGGATAGGGAAGGGTCCTGGTTCTGATAGCTCTGTTTTGGAGTCAGATGAGGTAGAGGTTGATATATAATTTTCCTCATTATGTATAAATTTCTATCTTCGGAGGAAAGCCATAGTTTGGGGAAATAAATCTATAATCAACAGATTATACTATTTAGACTCAAATTTTACCGTTTAAATTTTATTGGACTTAGACTGGGTATGAACTCTTTCTTCCTTTTATCTTTTCTTGTGCCCTTATTCTCATTCAGTTCAGCCTGTTTGTACTTTGAACCCACACAAGGTCTGGTTCTAGGCTTTTCTTTGTCCTTTAGAGCTTCTATTCCACTGCACAAAATTTATTATACCTTCTATTCAAATGTTCCATCTCCTGTTATGGGCAGTTCTGGCTTTTATGTAAATCTGCACTATACACGTTTGACTTTACATAAAGAATTCTGAAAGAAATCCACATTCCAAAACAATACCTATGTTAAATTTTACTGTATAATACTGTACTCTGTCTTATTTCTGCTCCTCCATTCAGCTACTGTATGGCTTCCCACAACCTACCAAAAAAACTGCAAAAACCCTTCAAGTAAAAGAACAGGTGTGCTGTCGGTCTGGATTTGGGGCTTGGCTTGAGACCTTTTGCACTCTGAACAAGACCTTTGCCCACTCTGCCCACCTGCAGCATGCCTCACCCCAGCGTATTACTGGTCTTCTCCTGTCTGTGTCCACGTATGGTCCCCATATGTTTCCCTCTTCTCTTTTCTGGCCAGGCCTTCACTCAGCTGACCCTTACCTTTGTGTATTCCTTCTTCTGCTCTTGCTTCTCTGTTCCCAGCCCCCATGTGTTCTTGAACCATGTGTCAGCCTTCTCTGTCCACAGGTGTGGGGCCTTCCCCTCCCCACATCCATGGAAAATTTGCATTATGTAAAGAGGCTGCAGAATGATCCACTTTTGTATAACCAGTACTATCTGTATAGGCTGCTAGGTGGCATCATGCTACACAGAGCTCTGGGCCTGAAGTGAGGAAGACATGAGTTCAAATGTTGACTTAGACAGTTAGCTGCTTGACCCTGGACAAGTCACCTAACCCAGTTTTTCTCTGTTTCCTTATCTGTAAAATGAGTTAGAGAAGGAAATGACAAAACACTGCAATATCTTTGCCAAGAAAACACCAAATGGGATCATGGAGAGTTGGACGTAACTGAAAACAATTGAACAATAACAAACTTTTCCCTTTGCAGATACCTTCAAAGACAAATATTCTTTGCTCTGTACTACTTACCATCTTGTTATGCTCTGTCATTTGACAACCTCCAGTGTCTTCTTTCTGCTTCCTCAGTAACATCAATACTTGACTTACAACCTGCCCTATCACCTGCCATCATTAGCACCTTCATTTTTTACTTCGTGAGTATGATGATGCTCTGACCACATAACTGTTTAATTTGAACTCCACTGATCTCTATGTCCACTTAAGCTACTTCTCATTAATGGGGCTGTTGTAGACCAATCTGGAAGTCTGAAATTCACTCTGACCAGTTCTTCTCTTTTGCTTCCGTTCTTCTGTTGAACTTGCTATTTACCTTTATTATAATATCCCTTTTCCTCTCAGTCTACACCCTAGTTCTTAGTTAACTTAGTTTTCTGCTCAGCAGGACACCATGGTTCATCATTTTAGCCCTGAACCCTAGGCCCGATTATTCCCTTAACTTTACACCTTAGCCTGTCTGCTAATCCCTAGCTTTGGATAATTTTCACCTTTTTTTTTCATTTAGTAGCTTTGAACTGTTGCCAGTTAAAGTTATGGGAGCATTATAATTGCATCCAGTACAAAATTATATTTTGTTCAGCTGGGTCTTCATTGATAGTAAACAGTCCTTTCATTCATCTATTGCTAGCTGTCATGAACTCTGCAGTGCATAATCTGAGTGGTCCTCTCCTCAGCTCCCTCACCTGAAGCAGTTCATTTTGTTTCTTTCCTAGTTTCCCAATAGTAGTAGCTAGCATTTATATAGGATTTAAGGTTTGCAAGTGCTGTACATGTATTATTTAATCTTCACAGCAATCCTGAGAGGTAAGTGTTATTGTGATCCATTGTATAGGGGAGGACTCTGAAGCTAAGAGAAGTGAAATGACTTGCCAAGAGTAACACGGCTAGTAAATGTCTGAGACAAAACCTGAACCAGGGCCTTCCTGACTTCAGATCCAATACTTTGTCCACGCTGTTCCACCTGGCAGCTTAGTGAAATGATGGAATCTGGAACAGGAGATCCTTAAGCTTCCTCTTAATACACTTCAGATTTTCTCTGTATGTTCATCTCTCTTTTGTTCCTTTGTTCTGATCTCTGGGAAGGCAGTATTCCCTCTCCTCGTCAAAGTTAACCAAGCCAGATAACCCTAGAATTTGAGTTGAAAGGTACTTAGTGATCATCTGATTGAAACTACATCTAGATAGCCATTCCTTCTACCAAAACCCTGACAAATGGAGTTATCCAATCTCCCTTCAAAGATCATTCATGACCTTCTGCTATGTCTTGTGATAGCTCATTTACAATTTAGAGAACTCTGCTTTTCAGGAAGTCTTGTATGTATGGCTATGATTTGTAGGATCATTTGTCTAAATGAGTGTTGTACTTTGTATGAGTCTTTCTCGGCATCTGTTGATATATTTGTTTTTATTATAATCACTTATATTCTTTTCTTGCTGTTGATCCATTTTTTCATCCCTTGTATAAATCCCACTTAAGTAAGAGTCTCCAAGTTGCTTCATAGAGTCACTAGCTTCTGTTTTGTCTGTTTGGGTCTGTTATTTCGGTGTGGTTTTGTACTTCTTTTATTATGCTGTTAATTCTCTTTCTAAGTCTTTCTTCCAGCTCTCTTTTCCAATATTTTCGTCATTCACTCTCATTTTACATACACCCACCCACACCCACACCCACACCCACACCCACACCCACACCCACACACACACACACACACACACACACACATACCTGGAAAAGACCTTAGCTTAAAAAGACCAAGGTCTCTCACTCCATCTGGGGCCATCTCCACTCATCCTGCCATCTATTTTGCCAGTGGACTCATCTTAAATCCAATTCACTTGCAAGTTGTGATATTGCCTTCCTAATTTCACAGGTCATCTTTGAGAATGAAGGAGAAACAAGAACTCTGTGTGTGTGTGTGTTTGTGTGTGTGTGTATATATACACATTTTAAATTCTTGAATAATTTCCTCTTGAATCATAATTGAACTTTTGGGTAAGCTAATTATTTTCCTTTAAAGGAAAAGTGTCTCCTGCTCTGATCATAGGTGTTTTGGAATTATTCTCGATTTGTTTGTTGGGCATTCCTGACATCATTATAGTTCTTTTTCATTTGCTAATCATTATACATATATTACATCATTAGTTATTCTTCCAGGGATTTATGCTGGGCAACTAAGCATTGTTGGATCTGGGATCCGCATGCTGTAGCAGGCCTACCTCTGGGCACTGAGTCTGTGATCCTGCCCCATTCCTATTTCATAGATCCTGCTCTGATCACTTGTCTGTAGCTTGAATTTATATCTTGGACTATAAAACAGACCATTGGTAGGCAAAAGCTTTAATTTCCCAAACAGCACTAGATTTGATGTTCTTAGATGTCATTGGGGGGAGAATTGGGCTGTACTGTTTCTGATTGCTCTGCCATCTTAGCTTGATCTCTCCATGTGTTTTCTTTTTCTTGGTTTTTATTAATTAAAATTTTTTTTAAAATAATGATCATCCTTCTCTTCCACCTATCTCCTTCTTCTGCACCACTAAGGAAAAAAAACAAAAGCCCTGTTACCAAACAAATTCCTGCATTGGCCATACTCCAAAAATAATGTCTCAATTGCTACTCTGAGTAAATCATTTCTCAGGAGATAAGTAATACATTTCATGATGAATTTTCAGTAGTCACAGTTGGTCACTACATTGATTATGGTTCTTAAATCTTTGTTAATTTTTTGTCTTTACAGTATTTTTGCTATAGTATGAATTGTTCTCCTGGTTCTGCTTATTTAACTCTCTATCAGTTCATATGAGTGTTTCCAGGTTTATCTGAAATCTTCTCCTCCATCATTTCATACTGAACAGTAGTATTTCATCACATTCATATACCATAACTTGTTCAGCCATTCTCTAATTGATGATCACTCCCTCAGTTTCCTATTCTTTGCCACTACAAAAAGATCTGTTATAAATACTTTCGTATATGCCTAGTTAGAGTTTGTTTCGCTTAGGCACAACTCTCCCTTAAATCTCCTCTCCTTCTTTTTCTATCCACTCCCTTCTCCCATTTCCTTCCTGCTGTCCTATTGAATGAAATGTATTTCTGTACCCAACTGTGTATGTTAGTATTCTTCATTCCTTTGCCCATTTCAGATGACAGTAAGGTTCAAGTGTCATTTGCTCCTCCCACACTTTCTTCCTTGTTTGGATAGATTTCTACTTGGGCATGCTGATTGTGTCAGATTATTTTCTCTGTACTTCATCTCCCGTTTTTTCCTCTTCCCTTCTTTCTTGTAGGATGATTGAAGCATAACAGAAACACCCCCAGGCCCTCTGTCTAATTAATTAGACTCCCTCCGTCCCCTGCCAGTGATAAGTTTCTGAGCAGATACATATATCATCTACTATATTAGAATGTTTACAGTTCATCTTTACTTAGTTCCTTATAATTGTTCACTCATGTTTACCTTTTTATGTTTCTCTTTTGACTCTTACGTTCGCACTTCAGAATCTCTGTGCACTCCAGGTCTTTTTATCAAGATTGCTTGAAAATCTTCTATTTCGGAGTAACTAGGTGGCACAGTGACTAGAGTACCGCCCCTGGAGTCAAGAGGACCTGAGTTCAAATCGGACCTCAGACACTTAACTAGACGTGTGACCTTGGGCAAGTCACTTAACCCCAATTGCCCTGCTCTCCCTGCTTTAAAAAGCAAAAAAAACCAAAACCCAGAAAATCTTCATTAAAGCTTAATTTTCCCCTTTTGAATTACACTTAGTTTTGCTGGGTAAATAAGTCTTGCTTTTAAGTCTATATTCTTTATTTTCTGGAATATAGTATTCCAGGTTCTTCACTTCTTTATAGTAGTAGCTACCAAAATTTGTGTTGTAATCCTGAATGTAGCTCCTTGGTACTTGAATTCTTGCTTGCTTGCTTCTTGTGGTATTTTTTCAACCTGGAAGCTTTGGGTTTTGGCTGCAATGTTCTTGGGAGTTTGGGGTTTCTTTCAGAAGATAACTATAGATTCTTATTCTTTGCGCTCCGGTTCTAAGAGACATGGACTGTTTTCTTGAAAGATGCCAAGGTCTATTTTTTGGTCATGGCTTTCAGTTATTCTTAAATTGTCTCTTCTTGATCTGTTTTCCAGATCAGTCGCTCTTGCTGTGAGATATGTTATATTTCTCCCCTCTTTTTCCAGTCTTTTCCAGGCAGCTAGATGGAGTACTGGGCCTAGAATCATTAAGACCTTAGTTCAAATTCAGCCTAACACTTGCTAGCTATGTGACCCTGGGCAAATCACTTAGCCTCTTTTGGCCTCAAAATTTCCTAAACAGTAAAATGGGGATAATATTATATCTACCTCAAAAAAAATACTATGTCTACCTCACAGGATTGTTATGGGGATCAAATGAGATAATATTTGTAAAGTGTTTTCTTTTCTGGCACTTAAGTAAATGCTTAATAAATACTTGTTCCCTTCCTCCTTCTTTTGATTTTGTTTTAATATTTCTTGTGGTCTTGTGAAGTCATTAACTTCTATATGGCCAATTCTGATTTTCAGGGAGTTTTTTTACTTAGGTAAAGTTTTGTACGTCTTATGACAGATCATTAAAGCCCTTTGCGATTCTTTCTTCCATGGTTCTCATTTCTTTGCTGTCTTTTTCTTCTACTGCTCTCATTTTATTTACATAGATATTTTTAACTTTAAAAAAATTCTTGCTTTATTTCTTTCAGGAATTCTAATTGAATCTTTGTTCAAACTCTATTTTTCTTGAAGTTTTGCTTATAGCTGTTATATACCAGTTATTCTTTTCCTCAGGGTATGTATTTTGTGTCCCAGTCACTATAATGGATTTTTATGCCGAGATTCTTTCTTGTTTGCTCATTCTTCTGACCTACTTCCTCACTTGAGCATTTATGATAGGATTGTTTTCTACATAATTTTAGTGGGGAATGTCTGGGAGTTTGTGTTTTTAGGGTTGTTTTCTTGGAGGTATGAAGCACTCTGTCATCGTAGCCTCCTATGGATAACTCAGACTGTGGACTGGTAAACTGTCAGTGCTCCCAAAGTGCTTTGAATCAGGCAGAGTCTGATCACTTCTCTCTTGGTTAGAACTTTGCAAGTTCTTGACCTGGGTTTGAGTCTGAGTGGCAGACTTTTGGCTTGGCCCCACTTTGGAGTTCCCAAAGAATACTGCTGGACTCCGCCATTATTAGGCATGCAGAGCAGAAAAACTTCAGACTTCAGCCAAACACCGCCTCATTTGACCTCCCAGCGATTCTGTGAGGCAGGTGTTGTTGTTCCCCCCATTTTACAGACAAGCAGATTGAGCTTGGGAGCTTTGATGAGCTGTCTAGGGTCACATATCTGGCAAATATCTGAGACAGGATTCAAACTTTGTTTTCCTGACTTCCAGGACTTCCAGGACATCCTATCTAGCTTTCTATCCACCACATTGCCTAGCTGCTTCATATTCTTTACCCTGTGTAGTCGCTCAGTTGTTGGATGTTGTCTATGGTACCTCCGCAGCCTCTTCCACGTCTGTTCTGTTCTTGCCACTATCATAGCCACCACCTTAGTTCATACTTTCATCACTTCTCACCTAGACTAATGCAACAGCCTCCCAATTTCCATTCCTTCCTCAAATTTCTTGCATTTCTAGTCCATCCTCCATGGAGTTACCAAAGTGTTTTTCCCAAACTAAAAGTCCGACCATGTCATTTCCCTACTGAATAAATCCATTGGCTGCCTGCTGTTTCTAGGATCCAATATAAACTTCATCATAACTTAGGTTCAGCCTAACTTTTTAACTTTATTTTTCATTACATCCCTTCCTCCACTCTATGGTTCAGTCAATCTTGTCTTCTTGCTATTCTTCATATATGATACTCCGTCTTCTTTATCCATGCCTTTGCATAGCTAACATCTATGCATATTTCTTTCAAAACTTTAGTAAAACATCTAACATTTCCACACACATTTTTCATATACCTCCAGCTGCTAGTGCCATCTGCATAAATTTCTATTGTCTTAATTTTATCAATTTTATGTATACTTATTTATGTATATGTTGTCATACCCAACACAATATAATTTTTTTTAGGGGAGGGTTGGTTTCATTTTTGTCTTTGTATCATCAGTACCTAGCATATAGTAAGTGCTTTTAAATACTTATTGATTTGGTTGGTGGCAGTATTTTTTTTTTTATTTCTTTATTTGTAGTTTACAAAATTCAGTTCCACAAGTTTTTGAGTTCCAAATTTTCTCCCTCTCCCTCACTTCCCCCCCTCCCCCATGGCATACAGTCTGATATAGGTTCTACATATACCCTCACATTAAACATATTTTCACAATAGTCAAGTTGTAAAGAAGAATTATAACCAATGGAATGAACCACAAGAGAGAAGAAACAAAATGGGGAAAAAAAGAGAGAGCAAATAGTTTGCTTCAATCTGCATTCAGATTCTGTAATTCTTTCTCGGGATGTAGATAGCATTTTCCATCATGAGTCTTTTAAAGTTGTCTTAGAACCTGGTATTGCTGAGAAGAGCCAAGTCTATCAAAATCAGTCATCACAGATACAGTGTGTCTGTAATTGTGTACAATGTTCTCCTGGTTTGGCTCCCTTCACTCAGCATCAGTTCATCTAAGTCTTTCCAAGTTATTATGAGGTCCATTGGCTCCTCATTTCTTATAGCACAATAGTATCCCATAACATCCATATACCACAACTTGTTTAGCCATTCCCCAGTTGATGGGCATCCCCTTGATTTCCACTTCTTTGCCATCACAAAAAGAGCTGCTATAAATATTTTTGTACATGTGGGTCCTTTTCCTACTTGTATGATCTCTTTGGGATACCGGCCTGGAAGTAGTAATGCTGGGTCAAAGGGTATGCACATTGTTATAGCCCTTGGGGCATAGTTCCAAATTACTCTCCAGAATGGCTGGATCAGTTTGGTGCCAGTATTCTTAAAGGTTATCTTTTATATCTGCTCAATTACCTGCCCTTAACTTTTATCTTTTATACATGTCTCTTTAAAATCTAAGTCAGTTAGATGTTATTAGATTCTTTTTTTTGTATGTTATCAGAGTTTTGTTCTCAAGACCTTCTTATTCTTCTCAGGCCAGGTCTTCCTAAAAAATTTTAGACCATTTTAGCTTACCTATCCTTTCTCCCTTTTTCCAGCCAATTACCAAGCACTTATCTTCTCTCTCTCTCTCCCACTGACGTCTTAAGACTCCATGGATAGATTTCAGGGGGGTCTTTGACTTAGAATTTAATATTTTGATTATATATTTCAATATAAGTTGTTTCCTTTGTAATCCTATGTATTTTACTTTATGCATTTAAAAACAATGTTCTGAGAAGGGGTACATAGGTTTCACAACACTTACAAAATTGTCCATGACAAAAAACAAAAAAGACTCTTGCTTTAATGGGGGGGAGGGAGGATCAGGAAAGGCTACAGTAGAATATGATGCTTAAATTGAACTTTGAGGAAAACTACCCTAGGAGACAGCCAGTGCAAATATATCTTTATGCCTTTTGTGCCTCTCATCTTGAGCTCCCTTTACATTATTTCAGGTTATCAAATCAGCAATAATAGGTTGCCATTGCTCTAAAAACAATGGAATCACTATTCTAAACAAAATGGGTACAATTCATTTTTTTTTGGAGGGGGGAAGGCAAGGCAATTGGGGTTAAGTGACTTGCCCAAGGTCACATGCTACTAAGTGTATCAAGTGTCTGAGGCCAGATTTGAGCTCAGGTCCTGCCGATTCCAGTGCCAATGCTCTATTCACTGGGCCACCTAGCTGCCCCACAATTCATTTTAAGTTAACTAGAAATATGAAAATCTGAATTTGCACAAAGATTAAACTAAGGAATTCTTTCCTTTACAAGCTTAATTATTGTGTTCTCAAAAAGTTGGATTCCTTTCTCATGCCGTTTTCTAATGTTAGTGCCTTCTAAGATTACCTCTAGTTTATCTTGCCTATTTCTTGTTTTTACCTCATTGTTTGCATGTTCTCTCCACCACTAGAATGTGAGCGTAGTGAGAGGAAGGATTGGTTTTGTTGCTGTTTTTCATCTTTCCATGCTTTTTAGCAGAATGATTGCACATAATAGGTACTTCATAAATGTTTATTGACTTGACCTTCACTAACAAAGGGGACTCTCAGTTCATTTCAGATAATTTTCTATATTGAAAATTGATCTAAAGGAACACACCTCTTAGTTTGTGTGTCTCTAAATAGTTCAGAAGTAGCTGTGGAAGTAGCTGTACAAGATGGAGGGATCAGAATTCATCAGTAATGAAATGTTAGCAGAGGTTAGCAAGGACCTTAAGGTAAGAAGCAAGGAAAAAATCCACAGTGTAAATTAATTAGAGAGTTTATTGGATTTAGTTTTTCCTAAAGCAATTATAGACAGTCAAGTATCTTTGCATAGTAGATGGGGCCCTGGACTAGGAATCAGGAGGAGCTGTATTCAAATCCTACTTTAGACATTTAACTCTCTGTGTAACGCTGGCTAGTCATCCAACCATCTCTCTGCCTCATTTTCCTTATCTGTAAACTGAGGAAGTTGGACTTAATGGCTTTTTCAGATCCCTGCTAGCTACAAAGCTGTGGTCTTATGAACTTGGACTAGAGAATCTCCTAAGATACCTTTTAGCTTTAAAATTCTTTTTCTCCAGTCTGATATATAATTTGTGTTTTACAAACACAAGATTCCGTTCTTATTTAATGAGAAAGCATTACAAAGTATATATTTATTACATCTCTGATAAACTATAAATCTGTTGTGAATTATAATTTTTATTAACCTATCTCATTTTACTACTTATTGCCTATTTGTGTATTTATCTATTTTATATAATAGTATTTTGAATGAATAGATCTTTATTTTTTAAGAGCACAAAATTTATATTTTTCTTCAAGACTACCCTTTTGTTTTTCTCTGGGGAACTAGTAAGGTTTTGCTGTAATTCCAATGACAATGAAAAGGGCTTTGGGTGTGTTTTTTCCCTATCCTTCCAGTATTTCTGCACAGCACATTGATTTTTCTTTTCTGACATGGTCCTTATTGCTCCCTACTGAATTCTGAAAATCAAATCCAAGTTAACTAACCAACTAAGCCAGAAGAAGAATGCTGAGTGGCCCATTTTTTGGCCTTTTGGCATGATTATCTTCACTGTGGCTTTCTGGGACTCATCCCATTGCCTGAACAAATGGTTTATTTCATTCTAATTTGAAAATGCCAAGTGAAATCCTTGCCATGTTAAACTCTTGTCTAGAGATTTTTATACAAAGAAACAGTGCTGTGGAATATGACTTTATGGAGATATACTCTCAATGCAAAGGGAAAGAATAATTATTGGAACTAATTTCTTTTCCCCAACATGGCTCCTCTGCCTTAATCAGTGTGGACCCTTTATGGTCTTCTACCTCATCTACACATTTATATTTATGTACTTATATGTCTTCCTTGTTTTCACTTCTTTGCTTTTGCCCAAGCTACTAAGTGGCTACCTACATCTTCCTGGTCATTCCAAATCTTTCATTTGCATCAGTAGTGCTATTCCAGGTGCTTTCTTTACCTAATCTCATCCTATGTAAATCACTAATTTTCTAATGCTGCTTGCTGCCTTTGGTCAAAACTTATTTCTGGTCATTTCTTCTATCATTTAAATCTTTTTGTATGGAAAATATTTGTGAACATGTTCCAACAATGTTGACAAATAAGTGTTGAACAAATGGCTAAACTATGGAGATTTTGTTTACAGAAATGGAGCAGTTTATAAGAATTATTCACAACCAGGTCATTGCTACCAGAAGTTATAGAAGTATTATCCTTAAGGAGCCTGGTATTCTTAATCAATGTGATTATGAAGAAAAAAGGTATAAGTTATGCAGCCAATATCCTGAAGGCTATAAAATTTTAGCAGCTATTGAATACCTAGCAAGACAAGACCTGTTGATAGAATAATACGTTGATAGGTTTTTTTTTTCATGAATTAACAGACTATAGAGCCCCAAACTACAATATGGATCTCAAGATATCCCTGATAATTCAGCTAATAAACTTTATGGTAATCAGATCATTATCACAGACAAAACTTTTGCTTATAACTCTATGGACATAGCATTGATCCATAAAAATGTAAGAATGTTTTAAATAGATGTCACCATACAAAATATTCATTATCTCCAAACAACATGGAATGAAAGAGTTTTGAACTGTAGATTCCTTGCAAAAGAAATCAAAATCTTATGGGAATAGAATGAAGTATCTATCATCCCTATGGTCCTATCTAATACTACAATTGTAGGAGTCTACAAAAGATGAGTACTTTTATTCAATTCAAAAAGCAGGTATTTTTATCAGTAATAGCAAGGCAAATAGTACTTGCTTCAGTACCATTTCTTAACTGAACTCCATTTTTTAAAAAATGAGAATACGATAATAGCATAATAATAAAAAGAGTAGTAATAGCACTCTCTAAGACTGTAAGTGGCAAGGTAGGTGCTGACCTATTATTAGTCCTCCTCACTTAGAGCTCATTCACAGATGAGGTCACAAATGCATTCCTGGAATAATATTAACCACTCCTAGTTATCTTCTGGATAAAGCCCAAGAAACTCAGATCCAAGAATACAACTAAAAAACTACATGGGCTACATCCGCATGGACCCAATCAGCAATATGGTGACAAGGAAATATTGAACAAATTTGACTGATGATTGAACAAGTTAACAGGTGTTTAAGTGGATACTATGTGCCGAGCACAGAGTATGCCCAACACCAGGCATCTTTACTGGCTATCACCCATGTCTGTGATGCTCTTCCTCCTCTTCTCCACCCACTGGCTTCCCTGGCTTCTTTAAAGTACACACTAAAATCCCACCTTCTACGGGAAACCTTTTCCAATCTCTCTTAATTCTGGTGCCTTCCCTCTGTGGATTAGCTCCTGTTTATCTTGTATATGGCATATTTGTACACAGTAATTTGCATCTTGTCTGACTCACTATAGTGATTGTGAGCTTCTTGGAGGTGGGGACTGTCTTTTGCCGTTCTTTGTATTCTCAGCATTTATCACAGCGCCTGGCACATAGTAGGAGCCTAATACATTTTTATTGATTTACTGATTGTCTGATAGATGACTGGTGGAGCTCTCATTCTAAAGGAAGTAACTATCTAGTTACAAGCATAAGAAATGTATACAGGATATGCGAAAAGTCTTGGTGTGGTTTTAAGCTTTTATACCTCCACAAGCATAAGGGCTACAAGTGTACAAACATGTCATTTGAGAGTTTAACTATTTCAGTTTCCTTTATACTCATTTACTTTTATGAATTTGGAAAAATAAATTCTTCATTTTAAGGCCACCATCTTGGCTCTGACTAGAGTTCTTTTAGTGGTAAGGGGTGTGGTGGTGGGGGTTATGTGTGACATGATCAGGTACATGTTTTGGAAAAATCACTTTAGCAACTGACTGAGAGGAGAGATTTGAATCAGGGAGACAAACAAGAAGGCTAGTGTAGTAGTCTGGGCTAGCAGTTCGCACATCTTTTATTCTCAAGACCTTTTTACCCTCTTAAAAATTATGGAGACTTCTCCCTCAGAGCTTTGCAATATGCGGGCAATGCCTATTGCTAATCACTATATTAGACATTAAAATATCTTGATATTATGAAAATAGTTCTGACTTCCTGAACCTCTCTGAAAGAGCCCTCTAGAACCTCTGGTCTAGGCAGAAGTTGATGAGAGTCTGAACTAGGATGGTGGCTATATGAGGGGAGAGGAGACATAGACAAGAGATGTTGTGAAGGTAGAAACAATATGATTAGTCAGCATATTGGCTATGGGGGTGGATGAAGAAGCTGGAATAGTGCCAAAGTTGCAAGCCTGGTTGACTGGGAGTGCCCTTGACAAGTAATAGGGAAGTGCAGAAGAGGGAGGGTTTGAAGTGAAAGATGATGAGTTCTGTTTGGACACAACTGAGTTTGATATTCCTGCAGGACATTCACACAGATTTGTTTATAGAAGTGGTGGAGTTTATGATAGCATAACAAGACCTGGCAATTGCTACAAGAAATTGCAGGAAGGTTTCCTTTAAGTAACGTTGATTTAAGTGGTATAAGGAGCTCCCAACTGAGGAATACCCTCTACCAAAGGGGCAGCCTAAAACTAGCTAGGCAGCCTATAGTTTTAAACAGTTGTCTGGGGACCCTTATCTGTAAATAATCTTCCTAAGGTTACACAGCTAATATATGTAATAAGGTTAATTCGTATGTAATGTGTGTAATTATATGTAGTATGTTATAAGGTCTAAAAATGAAACAAATTTCAGAATCTATCACAGTCACCTCCTTCATTTTAGAGATAGGAAACTGAGGTTCATTGAGGCACAGGTAGTATCAGGTAAGGCTTGAACCCAGGTTTTCCTTTCTGTGAGGCTGATTTTTCTATTCACCATGTCACACTGCCTCATTCTTAATTTTTAAGCAATTGTACTTTAATAGCCATTTCATTTTATTTCAGTTGAACTAATTTCCTTATTATCTTTTTTTTTTAAATTGATTTGTTTATTTACTTTTAGTTAACAAGATTCAGTTCCACAATCTTTTGAGTTTCAAATTTTTTCCCCTATCCCCCCATGGCAGCATGCAATCAAGTATAGGATCTGCAAATACTTTCACATCGAACATTGGTCTGGTTGTATAGAAGGGTTTTAACCAATGGAATGAACAATGGGAAAAAAGAAACAAAACCAAACATGGAAAAGAACGATAGCATGTATTGCTTCAGTCTCTATTTAAACTCTGTTCTTTCTAGATCTTTCTCTGAATGTAGATATCT
>CM053592.1:74046329-74079616 GCA_028646515.1 Pseudochirops corinnae | reverse complement strand
TGTTTGATTAAAGTGAAACCGTTAACCCATTTTGAGTTGCTTTCCTTTAGAAAAGCAGATCTAAGAACCTGTGCTAGTAGCCGCCCTAGGTATGCTAGGGTGCTTTGCTGTTACACCTGGTCTAGAACAGCATTTTCCCTCAGCTAGTTTTTGCCTGATTTTATTCTTCTAAGTGTAAGTGAGAAATGCACTAGAGAAATGCTTCGTATTTTACTTCTCTCAGTAACACCACAGGACTAGAAAAGCACACACTTCCATCTCTGCATCCATTACTTAGGTTATATGATCCTGGACTTGTTTTTGTAATACCTCTATCTGGGAAATGGAGATTCACTATAACAGATCAAAATTTAATTACATTCTGTTTAATTAAGTTCTAATTAAAAGAAGGACCTAGAGGGTCAGAAAATAAATATTTTTAAATTTCAAAGAATAGAATAAAAAAGAAGTATATCAATGTAATTTTCAGGTAACAAATTTAACTGTACTAATTGGCCTTCTTAGCCCATTGCACAATATTAAAATTCTCATTAATAAGCCTCTCAATTACCTTAACCTTTCCGTAAAAGAGAAGATATTTAATACAAATTTCTAACACTAAAAGCTATTAATAAATGCTAGTTTAGCCATTGGAAAACCCACTAAAATTTCTGCTCCTAAATATTCCATGATAAGCTATCTTTTTATTTTTTTCGGTTCTACATATGTATCCATAATTGACTATTTTATTTTTTCCAAATTGTTTTCTCTATTAAAAAAATCAGAGAAGGTCTGTTGGAAAACATTTTTAAAATATTTAAGCATAGAGTATGATATAATGAAAAGAATACTATATTTTGAGTCAAAAGACCCAAGTTCAAATCCCAGCTCTACTACTTCCTACCTGTGTGACCTTGACAGCTAGGTATATAGAGGGCTGACCTTGGAGTCAGGAAGAACTAGATTCAAATTCATCATCAGATACTAGCTGTGTGACTCTGGTCAAGTTACTTAATTTCTCACTGCCTCAGTTTCCCCAACTGTAAAATGAGGAGCATAATAGCTTTTATCTCTCAGGGTTGTTGTAAGGATCAAGTGAGAAAATACTTGTAGAGCTCTTAGCACAGTGCATGCCTGGCATGTAGTAGGCACTATATGAATGTTTATTCTCTTCCTTTCTTGCTTCCCTTGGGCAAGTCCCAACTTCAGTTTCCTCTTTTCTAAAATGGAGGTGTTATGGGCCAGGAGACTAGTGAGGCATGAGTTAACTGTTAAGACTAAGAGAGTTGTGGCACAGCTCTGGGGCAATTTGGGTTCAAAGAGAATATAAAAGGAGTTTTAGGAGACAGCTTGTGAGATCCCAGGAACCAAATTGTTGCCTGCTTTTAACCTTCTGGCCAGCAGCTTTTGTCTGACTTTGTCTTCCTGATCTGCTTTTAACCACCTTCAGAACACCTTCTACCTGGGAATATTGGGATGGTTTGTTGTTGTTGTTGTTGTTTGTTTGTTCTAGTAAAAAGAACTCTTTGAATAATTAGGCTCTGAGCGGCAGTGCACCAGATGTACAATCATTACCATCACCAAGTGGTTTGATCTGGATAACTGCCAAAGTGCCCTTTCTAACATTTGTGACTATGCAATATAGTAGGATATGATTATATTTAATTTTCACACAAGAGGAATATATCAAGCAGTTCATGTGTTCCTCTCATTTTGGGTATCTAGGTCTAGGGGTCAGAATAGTATTTTTTCATACTTCTATGTGGTTTCCTTCTATTTATCAACATACTTTAAATTGACCAGTTACCAGTTTTCTTGGCACAATGACCATCTAGCTGTTGGCATAAGCAAATGACTATTTCTCATTATCTTAATCTGATGAATTCCATTTCATACGATCCAGTTGTCCTCATATCTTACCCCTCCATAAACTATTCTCCGTCCTTGCTGCAACCAACTCTCTCCCTGCTTTCCCAAGCTGTACTTCTTGCTCTAGTCTCTTTGCTCCAAAATTTTGGCCAGTTTACCAATTTGACTTTATACTGTCCTTAAACCTCAAATGCCTTGCCTCATTGTGCTTTACACAGATTCCAAAATATTTCTAAAGGGTGGGTCAGACCATAACTTTCTGCTCAAAAACCTTTCAGGGATCCCAGTTTTCTTTAGGGTTTAAACTCTTTTGGGAATTTTAAGCCCTTTGTAATATGGCTCCAACCTCCATTTTGAGGCCTATTGCGTTCACTCACTTAATGGCGTAACCAAGTTGACCTAATTTCTGTTCCCAGTAGAAGATATGGTAGAAACAATGTCTGTATCCTCCATGCCATTCTCAACTCCTCACTCAGATTCACCCCACTGTTAGGCAATTGGTTGCCAAGTCTTGTCATTTGTACCTCCTCTATATCTCTTGTATACCTCCCCTTCTCTCCACTCACACAGTTGCCACTCCTCACCTCATACCTGTACTATCACAGTAGCCTTTGGTTGGTCTTCCTGTCTCTCTCACGACACCTTCCCTCAGCTGCCAAAGGAATATTCCTAAAGTATGGGTCTGCATACCACTCTTCTACTCACACTCTACTGACTGCCCATTACCCTTAGGATAAAATATAAAGCCATTCACTTTTCTTTTAAAGTCCTTCATCATAATCTGATCCCTTTCTACCTTTCCAGATTTCTTGGACTTCCATCCACATCCCTCTACAATCTATCAACACTGGCCTCCTTGTTCCTCATACAAGATGCTCCATCTCTCAGCACTGTGCCTTTAGCCTGGCTGTCTCCTGGGCCTGAAATATCCCTGTCTCATCTTTGCATTCTGGCTTCCTGCAAGACTCTGTTCAAATCCTACCTTCTGGAAGAAGCTTTTCCCAGTTCCCCTCAATACTAGCCCCTTCCCTCTGGGAAATTGCCTTGAATTTATTCTGTACATATCTTCTCTGTAGTTATTTGAATGTTGTCTTTTCCACTAGAATGTGAGGTCTGTGACAGCAGACCTTTCTTTGAATCCTCAGTTTTTAGTACAATGCCTAGAACACAGTAAGCCCATAATAAATGCTGTTTACTATTAGTGAGTAGACTGACCTACTAAGTAGGGGAGTGACATGGCATGACTATTTAGCTTTTCAAGTTCTTCTCATCAGTCTCCAGTGATTTATTATAATATAACATTTATTCATATATTATTATTTCTGGTTTATTACACACGATTCTCCTTCACTAACTCTACAGTCCCACCAAATTGGCTTGCTTCCTTTCCCAGTATGCAACATTTCAACTTATATCCCCATGCCTTTGCATAGATTCCCCCACATGCCAACAATTTATTCTCTTTTCACCTTTGCTTCACAGAGTCCTAACTTCTTCAAAGCTCAATTCAGATGTCACCTTCTACAAGAATGCTATCCTGATCTCTCAGTTGCTAGTTCTTTCGCCCCAGAAATTATTTCATATGAATTTGCATTAATTTTCTGTATTTATGTTTTCTCCCCCATAGGAAATAAGATCCTTGAGGACAAAAGTGATTTTGTTTAGTCAATTTACCCCCCAGCACCCTGAATGGTATCTGAAATATAATTGGCACTTATATGAATGTTGAATCATTAGATTGAACATTAATTCAATATTATACATTCATATGAAACTGTTCCTATTGAACCCTGAAAGAAGAATGTCTTGAGATGCATTTTTATAAGTATAAGCAGATAACTAATTATGGATTACAGTAACATTACCCATTATTCACTTTTCTTTGGAAACTGAAAAGACAGAGTTCAACTCTTAGGTGCGTGATCTCTTCAAGTTCTTCCCAAAGTGTGACCTTAGCACTGTCTCTTTACTTTCTTTACTTCCTTGAGTCTCAATGTCCTCATTTGTAAAATGTGCTGTTACTCTTTGTAACTTGGATGCTGCAATAGATCTGTGATCTCATTGGTGTAAGTACTCCAGGGATGGAGATCACCACCCATCCATGCCTAGCCATCTGTGTGACCCTTGTGAGTGTCTGCTTATAAACTCTTTTGGGGACTTTGGGTTTCTCCCACCATATTGGGAGGCTTCATCTAACTCTTGGCAATGTATTTATATAATGATCCGTCCATTGGTTACCTTTTGCTCTTGCTTCATGACCAATCAGCTGATCTTCTCCCCACCCCACCCCCCAAGTTACACATCTTTCCAGTGTCATCCTTTATATACTTCTCCACAATTCTTCATCTGCAGGGTGTTGCAGCCTGCTTACACACATCATGTACCTCTTCCATTGACCTCCAGTTAATCCTCAACTTGAATTCTGTGGCATTCTATGACTTTCATCTATGTTGCCTCCCTGAAAGAATATTGTCCAAAAGATCAGCCTTTGTTTCAGGAAAGAGCCTGGTGTCATTAAAAGCACCATGCAATTTTTCAAAAGCAATCCGGCATGTTCCTTAGCTATCTGTCAAATTACTAAGGGGTTTAGTTTAGCCTTCACATCAGCACCTAGTTTTGAAATATTTGTTGACCTAAAGAAGCCGTAGGTCCAGATTCATCGATGATCTTTAGTAATGTGTGAATAGAAAATTCCTCAGATCATCTTTCTGTACTCTGTTAAAAATTGCATAAGATAAAATTATGTAAAATCTTGTGCTGTCTTTAGGTCTTGGGGAATAATGTTCTTTGGTTACAGATAAGCTCCCAAGATAATATGCCTTTGCTTCCAGTTAAAAGTGACCTACTTTCCCATGAGACCTCTGACCCTACTTAATGAAGTAGAACCTTCCTCCTGCAGAGAAACCTTGATTCAAGTAGCTGCAGAGTAAAGGTCTTAGTGATTTGGGGGGAAAAGGAGGAGGGGGAAGCCTCTTTGCTATTTTTCCTGTATGTGTTTCTGACAGAAGAATTAAGCATAGGGAATAGTCTTTAATATGAAAGGATAAGATTTAGAGCCAAAGGAAACCTTATAAATCATTTAGTGCAACTCTAGTTTTACAGACTAGTAAACTGAGGCCCAGAGAGTAAAACAACTTGCTCAAATAGTGATCTTCTCATTGATATTCTTACCCAGCTTCCCTGATTCCAAATCCAGGACTATTTTCCTCTACACTATGCTTCTAAAGCACCACTATTTAAAATATAGATAGATAAGAGATATCCTTTGGTTTCTTTTTTTACATCAACTTAATTTCTAAACATATTCTCTCCCCACATCCACCCAGTGAGCCACCCCCTATAATAATGAAAGAGAACAAAACACAGTTCATAAAATTAACCAGCTAGTCACCTGAGCCTGATAGAACAGGCAAAGTTCCAAATCTATAGTCCTTCCCACTCCCCATTAGTACCTTGACCTTTTCAAAGAAAGGAATTAAGTACATCATCTTAGTTTTTTTCCTGAGGCTCCCCTCTGCCTCTGCTGCTCAGCCAGGTTTCAATTCCATAAACAAGATGCCTCTCCCAGTTTAAGCTCATCACCTCCAAGATCACCACCGGACAGCTAACTCAAGCCTTGATTGACACCACCTTCCTCATCCTCCTCCATCCTCCTTGAGGGGTGGAGCACAATTTCTTCTCAATGCCTTCCTTTATAGAGGACAGAAATTGGACTCCCAGTTCCCTCCACTCTGCATCTGCTGTTCTTTCTTGCTTCAACTCCGTGGCACAAGATATCCCCCATTGTCTCCCCCTCCATCTTCTACCTCCTTTTGTGTAATGTCTCCACCCATTAGATTGTAAGCACCTTGAGCAAAGGGACTTTCTTTTTTCATTAATTATATCCCCAGCACTTAGCACAGTCTTTTAATAAATGTTTATTGGATTTATTGGATTGGGCTAAAGCTCAGTACTCAAAACTCTACAACGTTTGATTTCTTCTTTTTTATTCTTTCCATTTGCATTGTTGTCGTTGTGTTTAACACATTCTTGATTTGTCTTCCTTCACTTGGCATCCATTTACATATATACATACATACATATACACACACAAATATGTACATATATATATATTCGTATGCTTTCTTGAATTCTTCATATTCATTGTTTCTTACAACATAGTCAATAAATGAGAACCAAAGTGATTTCAGTTCAGGCTGGTCCTTAAGAAAATATGGTTTCAGAGATCAAAAATTTTATTCCCTTTGGGCAGAGCACCCATAGGTAAGGGTATGATACCCTATGTGGACAGAGGGAAGAAAAAAAAGAAGGAAGGAAGGGAGGGAGCTGTGTTGCCCAAATGGCCAGTTCCAACCGGGTCCCCAGTGGGACAGCTCCTTTTCTGCTCACAGAGGTTGTTCTTGTTCTCATAGAGGACCATGGCATCCCAGACTCAGCCCTACTTGGTCATTGCTTGGGCCCTGATTGGTTCAGAGTGAATGTAAATAGCAATTATTTCTGTTCTGGCCAGAAACACTGAGTGTCTTCATCTACCAGATTGATTTTTTTAAAACTAGGAAAGAGGCCATTTTCTACTTCATTTGTTATTTAGCCTTAATCGCTGAAGGGCATTGCTTCAGTCAAACTGAGACATGTTAAAAAGAAAACCTTACCTTAATGTCTTCCACTGCATCTGGGGCCACCTCTAATTGTCCTAATCTTTATCTTACCCCTGGACTCAGATGGTGCCAGAGGAGAGAGTGAGGCTGATGACTGCACAGCCCTCGCTACTTAAATGCAATTCATGGCATCACCTACCTGATGTCATTGGTCTATTTGAGAATTAAGGACAAATAACAATAATAATGTACTATTCTATTACATTTGTAAACTACAGTTTTAGTCCTTCCCCAATCAATGAATATCTACTTTGTTTCCAGCTCTTTACTATGATAAAAGAGATTTGTTCTTCATATTTTGGTATACATAGGACTGGTTTGTTTTTTTTTTTCTGTTTTTAGCCTCCTTTGGGATCCATGACCAATAGTGAGACCTTTGGGGGAAAGGGGATGGACATTTTAGTAATATCCTTAGCATAATTCCAAAATGCTTTGAAGAATGGTTGAACCAGTTTACAGCTCTCTCAACAGTTTGTAGTGTGTCCCCATCTTTCTTTAATTTTTCCAATAATGAACATTTTTCTGTTCTGTTATCTTTTAAGATTTGGTGGGGGTGAGATAAAACCTTGGTTTTGATGTGTATTTCTCGTATTATTAGTGATTTGACCAATGTACAATTATTTTGAGAAGTTTGTTCATATGTTTGATCATTTATCCATTAATAAGGAGACTCTTAGAGTATCCTTTATTTTATAAGTTTACTTTGTGTTCCAAGTTTAGTTTATCTTTCTTCACCAAAATAAAGTAAGTTAAAAATTAAATGTTATGCAAGATAGGACAGAGATTAATATAGATTATTTTTCAAAAAGGAGATAGATATTGTACTATCAGTTTTCCTATGTGAGCAGTTCACTACATTTGGGTCCCGAATTTGGTGCTAAATTTTCTGTTTTGTAAGGGAAATGTGCTGGAGAGCATAATTTTAACTTTGTGATGAAAGAAAGCATACAAATTCATCTAAAGAGATGAACTTTTTTCCTGCAACTAAGCTCAAATAGGCCCTATCATGTAGAGGGCACTTCTTATGTTAGAAGGAATAATTTCAACCTCCTTCCTCTCATTATAAATTCATATGGTATGTTACCATTTCCTAGTGGGCTTAGATCTGGAAGGGTCCTTAGAAATAATTTGTTTGTTTAATTTTACCGATGAAGAAATGGAAGCCTATGGAAATTAAATGACTTATCCAAGGTAACACAGATTATGAAGGGCAGGACTGGTATTCATTCTAAGGTCTTCTGACTACAAATTCAGTATTCTTTTCCCTATGTCACGCTGACTCTAAATTTAAAAAAATCAAAACTGGAAGAATTCTTGTGATCTCCACAAATTAAAGTATTTGAATTTGAAGACAATGAAATAATCTAAGAATCACTGGCCTCTCCACAAAAAGCAAAACAAAACAAAAAACCATCAAGGGAAAAAAAAGTCAGAATAGTATATTTGAGGAAACAGTGCTAAGAAAGTTACCTGGAAATATTGGAAACAATGAAGCATAGAGGGATCCATAAGGCATCATTAGAAGGGAAACCCAAGTTTAACTCAACCAAAGAAGCAATCACCAAATTCTGTAATGTGAGCTGGTGAAAACTAGTCCCATCTTCCAAGATGAATGTATGCTAAAGCTCAATTGACCTAGAAACTGGGCATTGCTACCCTCCACTTGCTTGCTGTGGCACAGTTAGAGGTAAATTTCCTGAGTCCTTGGCCCTCATTCTTCATTTGTTATTAGAAAGTTAGAAAATACTCTAATTTTAGTCAACTAGACTATCTTCAACTGCCTTACCCTGCAGATGACAGTGCCATGTCAGCTCTTTGTCTAATATACTTCATAAATTTAATCCCTAAATGGCTTAGGAACTGCGATCAGAGGGCACAGCTTGTGGTGTATACAAGCTCCTAGCCTGTTTGTGGAACTGAGGGCAGTGAGAAGGGAGTGATCCATTATGGTGTTTCCCATTGACATCTCTTTTTCTTCCTGGAATGGTTACCATTCTTGTATGGCAGTGTTACTCTTTGGGAACAATTCCCTTCCTATTTGCCCTTCACAAAGATTTAATATCAAAGAAAGAATTTTGAAAGCAGCCAAGAGGGAAAAATTCACATATCAAAAAACACCAATTTGAATTGCATAGAATTACTCATCAATTATATGAAATAAAAGACAAGACTGGACTATGAAATACTGTAGCAAAAAGTAAGGAAACTAGCTTTTACCTCAAAATATCATACCCTTCCAAGTTGAGTATATACTGCCTTGAGAAAACATGTTTATATTCTTCAGGGTCACAGATTTTCAGTCATTCCTCCTAAAAAAGGTTAAGACTGGGCAATGCATTTGATGTGAAAATTTGCCAAACAAAAGAATCTTAAGGTAAATAAGTACACAAAAACTTAAAAATAGGCTATGCAAGGGAAAGATAAAAATGTTAGATTTTTATTATTATTGTTTCATTTTTCATTCTCTTATATCAGTAAAAATAAAATTGAGAAGGTAAGAGCTACTCTGTTTATGAGGGCAAAGACTAGGAATGAATTGTTGCAAGCAAAACAAACTACATAGGACTTTTTTGATGATTTAAAAAATAACATTAAGGGATTTGATAGAAGGAAAAACACTTAATCATTATAACTATGAAGGTTAATGGACCAAACTTGCCCATAGAATGGGAGTTTTAGACTGGATTAGAAAATATTACCAAACAATTAGCCGCACACAATAAGTATATTTAAACTATATACGGATTTATAGTGAGGGCATAGAATAAAATGATTATACTTAAGCTGAATGTCCAAAAGTAGTAGTTGCAAACATAGTTTCAGATAAGGCAATAGTTATAACTGATAAGATCAAGAACAACAAACACTGAAACTACATTATACTTAGTGGCACCATATTGATAATAAATCGATATGCATTTTAAATCTATATATATGTATATGTGTGTATACACATACACACACTATGACATAGCAACTTCTTAAGTACTTAGAGGAAAACCAAAGTGAAATGTAAAAAGATCTAGAAAATTTATAATGTTAGGATATTTTAACATTCTTGTTCAGTACTTTATGACAGATATGTAACAAGAAATTTGGACAGAATGTTGCAAAAATGGGATTTTCTAGATCTATGATGATTTTTGAATGGCAATCTTAAAGAATATATTTATTTTTAAGGGTCATATAAAATTTGATCAGGGAGCTATACATTACATAAAATGCAAAAAGAAAGAAATATGTCCCTTCCCTTCCATTCAGGAAGGAAACATCCTTTGCATATAATAACTAAAATGTGTATAGTTTTTTACAATTTGCAAAAGCTTTTGTATATCTTATTTGACAATAATCCATATGACAATGCCGTATACATTGTAACCAGTTTAAAAAAAGATGGACATAAGATGTAGGTTTAGTGGACAGAGGGCTTTATCTAGAAACAGGAAGACCTGGATTCTAATTTTGTCTCTGACACTAGCTGTATTACCCTGGGCAATCACAACCTCTGTGAGCCTCAGTTTCTTCAGCTGTAAAGTGGGAGGGTTGGACTTGATTACATCAAAAAGTCCCTTGAAGTTCTAGCTCTTTAGTTCTAACCTATATCCTAAATCATGAGTGGACCAAAGTAAAATTGTAGAACCAATAAAAATAATGAGAACAAGTAAGGTATTGTGTCAGAATTTATGAGATGCAAGAAAATTAGTCCTTATAGAAAAATTTGTGTCTCAGAATGCATATTGAAAGAGAAAAAAAGAGAGGAAGAATGCAGTTAGTCTGAAATTTTTTTTACAAAAAGGAAAACCAACTAATTAATGATTCCAAAATAAGCACACACACACAAAAAAGAAAAGTTAAAAAAAATCAAAGAAACAATAAAATTGGAGGGGGGGGAGCTCATTGACCTTATGAAAGAAAAAAAATTTTGAAAGATTAATAAAATTGATTAAAATTGCCTAATATGATTTTTTAAAAAGAGGAAAACCAAATTACCAAGATAAAAGCTAAAAAGGAAGTAATTTTCAATGAAGAAGAAATGAAGTTATCAAAAACTACTGTAACCTAGTTATGTGCCATAAAACTGAAGTGGACAGGCCATATTTTCTGAGTTACTATAACCTGGCAAAATGTAAGATTTTCACTTTTTTGTGATGAAAAAGAATTGTAAACTGAAGGGGTGCCCATCAGTTTGGCAATGCTGAACAAGTAATGGTATATGAATGTGATGGGATACTATTGTTCCATAAGGGATGGTGAAGGAGATGGCTTCAGAAAAACCCAAAAAGACTTATATGAAGTGATGCAAAATGAATTGAGCAGAACCAGGAGAACAATTTATACAGTAACAACAATATTGTAAATATACACAACTCTGAAAGATTTAGGAACTCTGATCAATACAATGACCAAGCACAATTCTAAAAAACTCATTTTATCCACTTCCAGATAGAATTTATGTACTCAGAGTGCAGTTTGAGACATAATTCTTTTCTGTCTTTTTCTGGGGGGTAGGATAACAAATGGAGCATGGTTAATGGGAGAATTTGTTTTGCTTGACTGTACATATTCGTAAACAGGTTTTGTTTTTCTTGTTTTCTCAATGGGTAGGGAGGGAGAGATGGAAGGGAGGGAATTCAGAACTGAAAATAAAATAAAATTGAATTTTTAAAAAATATGCAATATGAAAATATTATATATAAATATAAAATATAGTCTACATCTAGAGCAGTGGTTCTCAACCTGTGGGTTGCGACCCCTTTGGGGGTCAAATAACCCTTTCATAGGGGTCACAGGGGTCACCTAAGACCATTGGAAAACACATATTTCTGATGGTCTTAGGAACCAAGACACTGCTCCTCTGTCTCCAGGCGGGTCCACTCACATGCAGATACGCCCACATATGAGTATTAAAGGGTTGTGGCATTAGGAAGGTTGAGAACTACTGATCTAGAGGATGTAGGCTATCTCACTTTTGTCTGTGTATCTCCTGTGCCTCAATCAGTAGGTGGCACATACTTACCACTTAAATGCTTATTGATCGATCAGATCAATTCAGATAATAAGTAGAATTCTTAAAAAAAAAAAAATACACATGTAATGCAGTTCACCAGGAACCAGCCACAACCACAAACTTGGGCTTGAAGTGGTCATTATTGGAAAATAACTCAATGGCATAGAAGACCTATTATTTAGGGAAGAGATGACCATTAAGAGCCATCATGGATTCATCAAGAGTAGACAAGTCTCATTTGCTTTTTTGACAGTTACTAGATTGGTACATCAAGGGAGTGCCATAGACAGTACTAGCAAGGCATTTATTAAAGCCTCTTTCACTATTGAGATAGGGAAGGGATAATTCAGGTCTGGTTAAATGACAGATTTCAGGATGTCCATGAACTTGGAAAGGGAAAAATATCTATATCTATATATCTATCTTTATTTCAATATATAGGTTTTCTTAATTTTAGGCATTTAGAAGCATTCTTCTGAGAAAAGTTTGATCAGATTACAAAAGTGGTCGATGGCAAAAAAAAAAAAAAGTTAAGAACCTCTCCCTCTAGAATGTAGTGTTCATAAAGGGAAGCCTGTGAAGTAAAACTGGGTGTGTAAGTAGAGTTAAAGAGTAATCAAACTGATAAGCATTTTTTTTGCTTTTTGGAGGGCAATTGGGTTAAGTGACTTGCCCAAGGTCACACAGCTAGTTTTTGTGTTAAGTATCTGAGGTCATATTTGAACTCAGGTCCTCCTGACTCCATGGCTGGTGCTCTACCACTGCGCCACCTAGCTGCCTGCCCCCTGATAAGCATTTATTAAGCTCTCACTATGTGTCAGGCATATACTAAGTACTGGGGATACCAAGAAAGACAAACTCAGTCTTTGCCCTTGAGGACCTCACAGTGTAATAGGAGAAATGGGGGGAAACAATATGCAAATATGATAAGTCCTGGAAAGTGTGGAGGTGGGGGTAGAGTCAAAAGAAAAGCACTAGCATTGAGGGATTTGTAAAGACCTCAAGATTTTGTCTGATACTTGAAGGAAACCAAAGAAGTCAGGAGACAGAGATGAGTCCAAGCAAAGTCCAGACATGGTAGGAAGCCAGTGAAAATTCAGACAATTGGAGAAGCTAGGTGAAGTAGTGGATAGAGCACTGACTCTGGATTCAGAAGGACCTGAGTTCAAATATTGCCTCAGGCACTTACTTTAGGCAAGTCACTTAACCCTGATTGCCTCAAAAAAAAAAATAATAAAGGGAGTTGAGATATAGACTATCTTATAAAAAAACAAACAAACAGCAAAAGGGCCAGTGTTCCTGGATCAGAAAATAGATGGATGGAAGTAAGGAGACTGGAAAGGTAGGAAAGAGCCACATCACAAGAGGATTTTTATATTTGATCCTGAAGCTAATAAGGAGTGTGTGTGTGTTGGGGTGGGGGTGGGGGGGCATCTGCTGTCTTTCTGATCTGTATGTTGTCACTGGACCCAGATTGCTCTGGAGGAGAAAGTGAGGGTGGTGACTTTGCATAGTCCTCTCTCACTTAAATCCAATTCACTTGCAAATCATCTCCATGATACACTTTTGTTAAATGTACATGGATTTATGAGACTTTAAGATATCACCAATTTTACTAGTGTTCACAGTGGGACATGGTTCATAAATGCTTGGGATGGGAAGCTGGAAGGGACATTTATTCCAATTCCTTCATTTTGAAAGTGAATTTTAGGCCCAGAGGGATTAGGTAACTTCCTCAAGATCATATAAAATAGTATGGGATTTGAACCCAGGTCATCTGACTCTGAAACCAGTGCTTTTACTACGATACAATTAATTATACAATATAATAATATTGAGTACTACTGTGAGTAATATATACTAATCTCTTCTACCGACCAGAGGAAGCAGGCTTTAAAATTGTATGGGTGACTTCTGAGCAGTGCAGGGTTCTGACAATTCCAAAAGACTCATGATGGAAAATGCTGTCCATGTCCAGAGAAAGAACTATGGAGTCTGAAAGCAGATGGAAGTACATTATTTGGTTTCTTGTTGTTTTTGTTTTTTTCTTTCTCATGGTTTTTCTCTTTTGTTCTGATGCTTCTTTAACAACAACAAATTTAACAATGACCAATTTGGAAATATGTTTAATATGATCATACATGTATAGCTTATATCACATTGTTTGCTGTCTTGGGGAAGGAGGAATGATGGGAGAGGAGGAAATTTAGAACTCAAATCTGATGAAAGTGAATGTTGAAACCAAAAATAAATAAATTGTTTTTAAAAAATTGTAGGGGTGACTAATTCTATATATGTGTAACAGGGTAAGACTGAACATGAAGAAACTATATAAAGCGACCTAAGGGGGAAAATCAAAACAATTTTCCATTCCAGAAGAAGAGCTATAAGTGAGCTGTTGTTATTGTGTTTGTGGTATGAGCCATTAACATTTGAAGTCATAAGTCATATGTATAATAAATATCCAAAAAATTAGCATGGATAGCATCCAATCACTTCTTGCTAACAATTTAACATTCTTTCACATCAACAGGATGGCTGGAGTTTTTATAGAGCATGGAACTAAATATATTCCCAGCCATAAACACTAGACAAGGCACAATTTCAGGGAAATAGATGGACAGTCAAAAGGAATGATGGGTAATTAGGGGGAAAACATAGTTGGAAAATTGGATACAAGAGATTGCCTGAGGCTGGGGTAGAATAACTTTTGGTGTTGATGGTATGTATGGATAAGTCAGGTATGTGGCCTCAGGTTTTGTTTTACTGTAATACCAAAGGCTATTGAAGGGAGAACATTGTCCTGGACCCCTCACCTTTGACTTGATCAGAACTTAATCTATTAAATTTCTACTATGTGTGTGTGTGTGACAGATGCACACACAGAGAAATAGATGTGGAACTTGGAAGTGCCTCATTGTTTGAATTTTTCTTTCTCAATGAGCTGGTTGCTTACATAAAAAAGGGGGGGGAATAATTTAATTTAAACTTATATTAAGTTTAATTTAAAATTAAAATCTTCCCCAAGCAATTAGGAAAATGATTATAAGATTCATTTGCTCTGTAGATTTTCTTAGAATGAAGCTATTTAGACGATGGGCTATAGGATTTGAGGAGCCCCTTAGGAATCATTTGACCCAAACCCTTCATTTTATATATGAAGAAATTGAGACCCAGAGGCACAGTGACTTACCAAGGGTCCCATACATAATTCAATTAAATTTCTTGGATCTATTTTTCTGCTATGTTTTGAGAGGAATTCAAGTTTTCCCAATTATGGACTCATACCACTAATCTTACAGTGAGCTTATTAATTATAAAGTTATCTTGGGAGTGAGAAGAAGAGTGAGAGAGCTCTTTTGGGGCAGGGGAGGGTTTTCCAGATTTTCTTTGGTATCCAAAAACAGTAGAATCAAGAAGGGAACCATTCTCAGGACAAATGACTTGGGAATAGCCAACATATCCCTTTGGTGCTTAAGACCAGAGTTATTCCTTTAGCCTCACTTTTAGTGTCCTTTCTTGACAGATGCTTTGCCAAGTTTCTATCTTATTCTCCTTCTTATAATGTTGCTGAGAAGAGTGACTGAATGATGGTATCACTGAAAGCACTATTGATCCTTAGTAGCACTATTGATCCTTAGTGTGTTTTTAAAAAATGAAGATTGATTAATTTATTCCCATTTTCTAAGCATATAATAAAAATATACTTGCCTCTCTGAGATTCAGGTTTCTAATTTTTAGGATGGGGTAAATGGTAGAAGTATTACTCACCTCATCTGGTTATGAGGAAAGCAGTTAAGAGTGTCTGTACGAACCAGATAAAAATTAACTGTTAAAAATATTTGATAAACATGAATGTAGGATATGTATATAGGTTGCATAAAATGTATAGATGTAGATGCCATTGCTAGATATAATATGAGGGCCAACTAGATGGTGCAGGGTACCGACTCTGGAGTCAAGAGGACTGGAGTTCAAATTTGGCCTCAGACACTTACTAACTTCGAGACCCTGGGCAAGTCATTTAACCCTGATTGCATCCAAAAGGAAAAAAAAAAAAAAGGTATTATCTGACATCTCTACCCTAGGCTATCTACCCTTCCTACTTCTTTGTGGGAAGTGGGAGGAGGGTAGGGATTGTTTTATCTTTGTCTTTGTATTGTTTTTATAGAATGAATGAATGAATGGCTAAGTTCTGTACAGTCTTTGTCTCCAGTATCATCTCTCAACGACACATATAGTGTCGTTTTGAGTTCATCAGCAGAACGGGAAAGTGAGAAATGAAAAACAATGATACAGAAATACATTCTTAATTCATTGCCTAGAGACAGAACCATACTTTTTACATCAATGAGACAGATGTGGCGAGGACTGAGTCATTTAAGCTTTCTGAGTATCTATGCTTTCACATACTGTACATAAACACTGTCATTGAGAAAGAGAGTCAATGCCAAGTGTGCCCACGGCACACAGAGGCTATTCTTGGTGCTGATTAATTCTGACTTTCAAAACCACTGTTTGGTGTTTTGTTTTGCAAGAATCAGGACAAAATAATAACCTAGCAGAATGAGTAAAGAAAGTAAACTCCCCAGTAGTATACTGGATCCTTATAAAGGAATAGTATTTAACAGAATAGTTAAATAAATGGAGAAGAAACTCAGTACAAGGTCTGGTTGTTTAATTTTTCACTAGCCTAGAAAAAAATGTAGAAAAATCTCATTCCCAAACTGCCATTTAAGATGGGATAAGAAGAGAAGCCATAGATTTAAAGAACATGAATATTTACAACTAAAAAGACCCATAATGAAGTATTTCTGTTTGTGTTTGCCAATGTTTTAATAATCCATCAGGTATTTCTGAAAATACGAGTATTTGAAATTAAATATAAACTTAGAAATTGGAGGGGCCAGAAACTTGAATAAACTGACTAGGGCTAGATAGTTCTGGATGTGAAAGGAGGATATTTTTGTGATGTGGATTTGCTTTCAAACTTTTCCCATGTTTCATTTGGATAAGCCCTTTAAGGTTCCAGGAATCATAGGGAGAAAAAAGGCATGATAGAACTTAGCGTCAGAGTTTGACCTTTTGCTGCTTTAGGAGGACAAGCCTTCAGCTGCTCCTTGATCACTTGGTCAATCAGTGAGCATTCTTTAAGCATTTACTGTGTGCCCGACACTGTTTATCCAAATCTTGACGAGTTCCAAACCAGGACTGTCAAACTTTCAGGGAAAAGTTTTTTTAGGTCCACTAAGACTTCAAATACAACATCTTGTTCTTCCTTTGTGATCCAACTTCCCTTCTCACCCAAGAAGTTGCAGGGAACAGTCCAAAGACACCCATCTTTTTCAGAGAATCTCAATTTTGGTGATTCATAGACTAGGATATTTTGTGGCTTCTCTGTTCAATTTTGTTCTGATATTCTTTTTAAATGTTGTGTTGATGCTCTTTGCTATTTCTTTCTTTTTCTTTTTTATATCACTTTCTAGTTTCTATTTTGTTTTCTGTGAACATAGATGAAACAAGATGTATTTGTTTATAACTTTCAATAGTTCTGTAGAAGAATGTAAACTTCTTCTGGGCAGGGAGAGGCTCATTTTACCTTTGTGTCTCCACTACAGTACCATGGTTGGTACATAATAGGCATTTAATAAATTCTTGTTGAATTGAATTCTATCCACTTATAGAATGTAATAGTTTAATAGTTTCTAGGACCTAAATAGCTTTGTTCCCCATCTCTTGCAACTTGGAAATGCTAAAGAGCTAGGTGGATATTCTCTCTCTCCATTGTTTAACTATCAGTGTTCTCTGTAAGAATTTCTGACAGCCCATTAGAATTCTGTGTATGTATTTTATTCTTATGCATATGACCATTTTATTGATATTTATATATATATATACACATATATACTTGAAACAGTATGGCAGCCTTAGAGACAGTAATACCTGGGTTCAAGACCTGCCTCTGAAACTTCCTGACTATATGACTGGGAACAAATTACTTCTAAGTATCTTCCAAGACCAGAAGTTGTAAAAAAGTTTCTGACCTGCACAAGTAAACAGAGTTTCCTGTACCAGTGAAATCACAAGTGTAGTCTCTACAGGTGACCACATGAAGCAAATAAGTGGTAGAGTAATTTCAGATTCACAGGATCATAAAACTGATTGAAAGAAAACTTAAAGATTATCTGATCCTCATTTCTGGTCAAGATGACTATCTGAATTAGAGGTAGGCTGCCCACTGCTTACATAGTTTTGTTTTCCTCTTTAAATTAATTTTTTTTCAATGAACAAAAACACATTCTCTCTCCCTCCCATCCCACCCTACCCAACTGAGAATGAAAGAAAAAAAATCTCATTACGGACTTGTCCTCTAGAATGATAGTTGATCACATAGTTGATTGTAGTCCTTAAGAGTTTCAGAATTATTGGTTTTTACAATGTTGATGTTATAGTATAAATTGTTCTTTGGTTCTGCTCATTTCACTGTAAGAGTTCACTCAAGCCTTTCTAAGTCTCTTTGAAACTGTCTTTTTCTTCCTTTCTTACAGAAGAAAAGTACTCAATTGTATTTATATCCCATGCTATCTCCAGCCTTACCTAAGGTTATTAGCCTTTATGTCTAAATCATGTATTCATTTTGACCTTATCATGTTATACAGTGTAAGAATGCTGGTCTATACCTAGTTTCTGCCACACTGTCTTCCAGTTTTCCCAGCAGTTTTTTGTCAAATAATGAGTTTTTGTCCCCAAAGTTTGGATTTTTGGGTTTATCAAACACTGTTACTATGGTCATTTACTATGATGTATTGTGTACCTAATCTATTCTATTGGTCCACAACCCTATTTCTCACCCAATGCCAAATTGTTTTGTTGATTACTGCAAGACTCTTCTTTCTTCTCCAGTCCTTTGTCCTCACTCTCATTTCACTTATGATATCATTTTGAAAATCATTTCTTCTAGGGAATTCTAACTGAGCTCATGGACAACTTGTTTTTTTCTTAGAATTTTGATTGTAGATTGTTTTGAGTTACTCTTCTCACTTGTGTCTCTGGCATCACTGACATGATAAAACTATATTTTTGTTGTTGCTACTAGCTCATTTTTTGTTGATGAGGCCTCAGGAGGTAAGTTCTAGGTCTCCTTTATTCTGAGGATCAGACCAAAATTAATATCCTTTCCTTTGCCCTTGGGCCCTTTCCTTCACTGGTGGGGGGGGAGGAAGGAGGAGGCATCTTTCCTTTGCTCAGGCACCATCTTTCCTTGGGAGTCAGACTAAGTTAGTGCTCCTTCCTTTGGCCTGTACCCTTTCCTCCACCCAGGACCCTGATGCTCCTCTCTCCTAGGATCAGTCATAGTTACAGCCCTCTTTACTTGGGAGGGGTAGAGAGATCAAGAAGAGACAATTAATCTACAGCCAAACCCAAGTTTAGCCCTGCTATGGTGGAATGGACCTAGCTCAGGCTTTTTTTCTGGATGAGAGAGAGGGGACTTTTTATTTATCTCATTATGTTGAGGTTTTTTTCTTCCACAACTGGCTAAGGACTCTTCCCTGCCCCATTCCCCCCTGCCTTTTCTTTTCTTCTATAAGCAAAAGATGGCCAGAGCAAAGGTTTTTTGCCTTCATTTTCATCTCTCTGGGGATCTGGATCAGATCTACTAGATCTGATCAGATCAATCTGGACAGATTGTGGGGATGGGGGTGGTAATTGGGTTGTTATCTAGTAGTAGGAAAGAGCTGAGCTAGACCATTTCTTTCTACTCTGTCCACTTAAGTCTTCCCCAACAAGCCTTAATTGGTTCTTTTAATAGGCAGCAAGATGGTGTAAGAGATAGAATGCTAGGCTTGAAGTTAAGAAGTGAGTTGAAATTCTGTTTCAGACACGTCTAGCTGCAAGACCCTGCATGACCCTCAAGCTGATTCTCCTTATCTGACAAATGGGAATAATTATAGTAACCCATTTCATGGATTATTGTAAGAATTCAGTGACAGCTTGTATATAGAGAGCTTTAGAAATGTTAAAGCACTCATGTTTATGATTTATTCATTCAGGCTACATTATTGTTTCTCATTTTTTTTACATATATGGCTTTCCCATTTCTCTGGTCATACATATCATCAATAATTTCTTTTATATAGCTTAAAATATTTTAATTTGAACCAGATTTCTTTGCTGTAGCCCTACATTGTAGGGAATTAATGTTGAAGAAAATCCCTCTAGAACAGCACCTCTTTTTATAGCCTTAAAACTAAAAAACTAAAAATATTTTTTTTCAGGTACCAAATATTTTATTCATTTGTCTCTCCCAACTACACCTCTCACCCCATAAAAACAAATTTTTTAAAAAATCCAAAAAACTAAATCCCTCACTACATATCTACATAATCCAGCAAAACAAATTTCTATATTAGCAATGTCTGAAAGTGTATGTATCTTTCTGGATTTTAAATTTATCACTTCTCAGGAGGTGAGTGGCATGTTTCATCTTCATTTTAAACTCATGATTTATCATTGCATCGATCAGTTCTAAAGTGTTTCAAAGTTATTTTTTTTTGTACAAATTGTATAAATTGTGCCCGCTTCACTTAGCATCAGTTAATGCAAGTCTTCCTAGTTTCCTCTGAAATTGTTAATGTCATTATTTCTCCTGGCATAATCATCTTCTATTACAATCATATGCTACAATTTGTTTAGTTTCCACTTAATAGGAGGACAGCCCCTTAGTCTCTAATTTTGCTGTCATGAATAGCTATTCTTACAGTCTTGAAGAGCTGCCTGGGGAGACATGACTTTGCCTAGTGTCCTTCCTGCAGTAGGTAAGAGGCAGGATTTTAATTTCAGTCTTCCTGATGTGGAAATGAGTTCTCTATCTTCTATACCATGTTAACTCTCCTTTTATGCCCTTTTCGTGCTATGCAAACCATTGTGAGAAACTACTGACAATTTGCTTACTCTCGTCTTGTGTCTTTCCATTTCCCATTAGGTTACTTGTAATTTTGTTCTTTGCAAGAATGTGGTGTTTCATTATTGGAAGCCACTGACTGACATTCTCCTTATCATTTGTCAACTGCAAAGCCGACTTCCCCACTAAAGCAGGGCTCTTTCTTTCACAAACCTTTTTAATAAATAAGATGCTTATGGTTTATGCCAGTATGCATATATGTTGAAATGTGTTGAAAGAGAACTCATACATGTAATTTTATTTCTTCGAATAATTCTAAATTTCAGGTATTGTAAGTACTTGGATTCCATTCTAGCACTAAATTCTTGGTCCTGTGATCTTGTGATCTGTGGTTTCTTTCTTTCCTCCTTAACCATTTTTTTCCCAGACAGCAGTCTGTCTTTACACACTACCCTGAAAAAATGAATCCAAGGACTTTGGACTCTTTCCTATATACTATATTGTAAGTTCCCCAGGGGCAGGGACTGAGTAATTTTTTTCTCTTTGCCAACCCAATGTTAAGTCTAGTAGCCCTTAGTAATGTTTGTTGAATCGAATAGAATCTATTGGCATTCTGAAATGGTCAGAAGGAATTCAGTATAGCTTGAAACTCCAAAATGGTGCCTTGTCCAAGATAGAAATGGCAGGCGACCCATCTATATCACTTGTCTTCGATGACTCCTTCGAGCTCACAAATCAAGTCTGCTGAACCCTGCATGTTGGGCAGGATTTGTTTGGGAAGGTGGTGAAAGAGGGGAAGCGAAGAAAAAACAACCCCCTGACAGGTTTATGGCCAGCTTGTTAAATTAAAGCCTCTGCCCCACACTGTATTGCTTTCTTTTCTGGGTGTGGATTGACAGGCATTGATGAGATGCCTTATGTTCTAAGTCAGAATGCCTGGTGACAAATTCTAACTTTGACATTCCGAGGTTATCAACATGCCCCCGGGCAACTCTGAGGACTCCAGCTGGCAGCAGCCATTCTGCTGTCTTCTCTGGGCTGCTGTGATTTAACAGGAGCACACTTGATCTCTTCACCTCTGAGAAGGAGATTAAGTGCTTCAGTAAATACAGCATTAAGATACCTCATTGTACTAAGGCCATTAATACACACCTCGAGTGCACAGGGCCACTGAGTGCTTTCTACCACCCAAGGAGTACGCTCCTGACCCAAGAAAACGTCCCAACACTGTATTTGAGCATTCTTGTGATTAAATATGAGTTTAGAATTGCTTTTTTGAAAAAGAGTTTTGCTTTTTCTTTCCCCTTGTTGATTTGAGTAAAACCAGGGTTGGAGAAAGTGTCGAGTGCCACCTTAACCAAAATGGAATGGTTTCCAGCATTGCCCCTTGTGACTTCCATCCTTGTGACTCTGACACTGTTAAGCCCTTGGCCTTGGATCTGGGCCAGCCTCTAGACTTTGCTGCCTTTTCGCCACTAACTGGGCCCCTTTCAACTTTTGTTTTTCCACCAGAGATGCTAAATTGTGAGTTGTTCGGTGAAAACGTGGGCTGCTAGCATATGCTTTGTCTGTCTCTGCAAGGTCTGCCTCAGGAGCGGTGTTTTATGGCTGCTTTCTTATACTGATGTATTTCTGCGCCTTACTCACTGTAGATCTGCTCTTACTCACTCTAGTCTGCCATTAGAGACTAGAATAATGGCATCGTGGAGTTTTAGAACTGGAAGAGAACTACCATTTAATGAGAGGCTCCCATTGTGCTCATTTGACTCCCAATGAATCAGCTAAGGGGCATAGTGGTTGAAAGCACTGTACTTGGAGTCGGGGAGACCCAAGTTCAAATCCTGTCTCAGACCATTTCTAGAGGAGTGAAAGTCACTTAACTTTTGTCAGTCTCAGTTTCTACATTTGTAAAATGGGAATAATAGCACTTAATTGGTTTCTGTGAGGATAAAATGGTATTAATAAGTAAATGCTAGCTATCATCACCACCACCACCACCACCACCATCATCATCATCACCATCATCACTATCATCATCATCATCATCACCATCTCTGTGCTTCATTTCCTTACTAAGATCTTGCCCCAAATTCCTCCTGTCTCCAAGTCAGCACTTTAGTGATCACCAGTAGTGTGCCAGACACTGTGCTAAATGCCTTTTCCACTCCTCTTTAAATGCTTTCTCTCCCCATTAGAATGTCAGCTACTTAAAGTTAGGGACTGTCTTTGCTTGTACAGTTATCCCTTCCACACTGTGATTTTCCCCATTACATATATCTTAGGTCAGCATAAGAAATTAAATGGGAATTTGGGGGGAGTTTTGCAGAAGTTGCAGATGACATGGAGGCTGGCAGATGACAAGAGCCTATTAACCCAAATTTTACAATAAGGTACTTTAAACACCATATTAAAAAAAGAAAAAAAGGCAGACTTTTTCTCTGGTATTAAGGGAGGGACAAAAAAATTTTATATGGATTTTCCATATCACAGAGGCACCACGCACCTAACTTCCACGATGTGGGAGGGATAACTGTATTTCTATTCTATACACTTAAGGCAGTGCCTGGCAGATTGTCTGTCTGTCTCTCTATCCATTCATCCATCTACCTAATTTGATCTGACCCTGTCAGAAACACCAACTGCAAAGTTGGAGGACCTCAAAGATCATCTAATTTCACACCTGACAAAGAATCCCTCCTATCATATAGTCATTTAGCTTTTGCTTGAAATCTTCAACATCTCAAGGAAACTTTTTCCACTTTTGAATTGTTCTAATTACTATGTGAAAGAAAAACAAAATCTATTCTTTAATTTTAGCCAAATCTGCCAGAGAAAAACTTTTATTAATTTACAAACATTCTGCTGTAAGAGTTTCTGACTGGCAGAGTTTCTCTCAGTAACTCAGAAAAGACCACCCTCCTCAAGTAATGTAGGATTTATATTTTATGATAATACTGAAGCCAAAGATGAGGAAATTTGTCAACACTGATAAATAAAAAATACAAGCTTTCAGTTAGAGTTTTGATTTGCTTCCACCAAATGAAATCACTCTAACAACTCCCTCTGTGAGTGTGATCTATTGTAAACAAAAGGGACACCTCTCTAGATTTGGTTAACAAAAAGACGTTCCTACTTAGTTCTGTCAACCGTAAACAAAGCACTCTAAATTGGGTCCTCATAGACTCGCTCCATGGATCAAGTTGCTAGCCTTCTCTTTTTTATTTGAGGAATTAAGCATACATCTTATTTTGATTGTCTTCTATACAAGGAAGACTGATTGGATTTTTAATTAAAAACTCCAGAGTTTGATGTCAAACTATTCATTCATATTTTTTATAACACAACTGAAGTCTCAGCGCTATATTCTGCTATTAGGGGGTTGAGCTTCCTGGCTTCTGGGGCCAAGTCAAATTAAGTGTAGGCCCTTTTCTATACCTGAAGACAGCTCTCATGCCCAACTTGGTCAGGGTTTCTTAACATTGTGTGTGTGTGTGTGTGTGTGTGTGTGTGTGTGTGTCTTGGACACCTTTGGCAATTTGGTAAAGCCTGTGGACCTCTCCTCAGGATAATGTTTTGAAATAATTGAACCCCTCCCCCCCACTAAATTTCAGCCAGAAGTTATGATATATTCTCCCAGTACTGCTATCCAAGTTCAAGGACTTCTTAAGATTTAACAACGAACTTCTCTGTGGATCCCAGGTTGAAATCTCTGGCTTAGATCTTCACTTCTCCAAGTTAAACATCCCCAGTTTGTTCATTCAGACTTCATATGGCATGATTTTAGGGCCCATCTCCATAATGATTGCCTTTCTATGACTGGTTTCTAGCTACAGCAGAGTACAGTAAACTATCACCTTCTCCAGCCAATATCGCAATAATACATAATAATACAATACACAATAATTATTATATAATGTTTGCTAAAATCACATTTGCTTCGTGGGCAGCCATTCCCTGCTGTTGCCTTTTGTTGGGTTTTCATTCTACTAAAAACTTTTAAATCTTTTGCAGATGAATTGCTATTCTAGTCATGACTCCTTATATTTGTTAAGGTTGTTATTTTGATTGTGAAGCTGATTTTTTTAAACTAAAGTGTAAGACTTTATATTTGTCCCTATCAAATCTCATTTTATTTGATCCATCATTCCAACCTGTCAAGATCATTTTGGATCTGACTGTCATCCACTGTGCTTGCCATCCCTTTTAGATTTGTGTCACCAAAAACCTGGAAAGACTTACATGAACTGATGCAGTGAAGTGAGCGGAACCAGGAACACATTATACACAGTAACAGCAACATTGTGTGATGTTCAATTATGATAGACTTAGCTCATCTCAGCAATATAAGTGATCCAAAACAATCCCTAAAGATTCATGATGAAAAAATGCTACCCCACATTCAGAGAAAGAACGGTGGAGTCTGACTGCAGATCAAAACATACTATATTCACCTTTTTTGGTTTTTTTTCATGTTTTTCCCTTTTGTTCTATTTCTTCATTCATAACATGACTAATTTGGAAATGCGTTTAACATAATTGCACATGTAATTAAAATATCTTGCTTTCTCTCTTGGGGATAGGGGAAGGAAGGAGAAAAATTTGGAACTCAAAATCTTATAAAAATGAATGTAGATTTGTCACTTTAAGATTTGATAAGCATGCTATCTATACTTTTATTTGAGATGATACTAAATATTAAACAACCTAGAATAACTTACTCAGCAAAGCTGAGTATAATCCTACAGGGGAAAATGAAATAGAGAACTTCCACATGTTCCCCATGAAAAAACCAGAGCTACAGAGAAACTTTGAAGTTTAAACACAGGAGTGAAGAGAAGTATAAAAAGGCAAGTGATAAAGTACTAAACAAGGATAAACTGTTTACATTCAAATATGGGGTGATGTATCCCCTTTAAATCCTGTCATCACCAGGATTCATAGAAGGAGTACAATTAGATAAGACTTGGGAGTGGATCTGTAATGTCTTGATCTTAAGCAAAGAATGGAAAGAAAGGAGAAGAAGAATAACTAAAGTAGAAGGGAAAGGAAGGTCAGGGAAAATTATCTCGCATAATCAGAGTGCACAAGTAGATATCTATATAAAAAAGAAAGAGGGGTGGGGAAGCAGCTGACAGTTGAAGCTCATTCTTTGGAATTGATTAAAAGAAGAAAAAATACATACACACACAATTGTGTACATTTTATTCAACAGGAAAATAAGAGAGAAAGGAGAGAGGGAACTAGAGGGAGGAGAGATTAAAGAGAGGAATGAGTCCTAAGCAAAACAAACTCTGAGGATATAAAAAATATTTATAGCTCCTTTTAAGGTGACAAAGGATGAGAACCAGAAGGAATACTCATCAATCAAAGAATGGCTGAAAAAGGTATGGTACATAAATGTACTGAACTACTATTGTGTTGAATTCTTATTAGATAATGACCAGAGGATTAGTGATAAAACATGTTACCCACCTCTCAAGAGAGAGATAAAGAACTTAGACTGCAGAATAACATATTTTTTTTGGACATGGCCAGTTTGGACATTTGACTTAATTACACTTTTGTAATGTATCTTGTTTTTCTTTTGGTCTCAAAAGAGGTAGGGTGAGAAGGTTGGGATGGAAGAAGATAGATATTGGCAGATAAAAAACAAAATATTTTTTAAATTCCTCTTTAAAATTCTAAGTCATGTGGCTAATAAGATGGAGGACTAGATTTTTTCTCCAATCTTTATGCATTTGCAAACCTCTCCAAAATAGGAATTTTGTGCAAGAAATGAAACCATTCAGTAGTCTCCATCATCTGGGATACCAAGAACCCCAATGAGGTAATAATTCAATGAAAAAAAAGCAAAGAAGGCTACTCACTAGCTCTTAATGTGCTCACTCAGTACACACCCTGTACCCCCACCATGCTACTCCAGCAGCAAGTCTGCACAATTCCACTTACAAGCTCTACCCTGCTCCACCAGTGCCAGAAATCCGTAAGACAGAAACTTGATCAGGCTATAACAATGCAGTGAGTACTCTGTGCTATAACATGGCTTAGCAAAAGAACTGAGGAAAAGAGGGACCTGAGGCAGGATGCACATGTAAGGCTATATGACACTCTCCTAGGCCTGAGGTAAAGAATCCAGCATCCAGTTTGGGCCAGGCTTGTCCCCAAGAAGTCACTTGGGGAAAAAAAGCAGGGCTGATGAACTGTAAATCGCCCAGATTAATAGGAGACTGAGACAGTTTTGAGGTCAGCTCTCAGGAAAACCCCACCCAAAGAGGAAGGAATCAGAAAATGAGCAATATAGGAATAAAGAATAGAAATAAGACCCACATGTACAAAAATATTTATAGCAGCTATTTTTGTGGGGGTCAAGAATTGTAATTGAGGGGATGTCTATCAATTGGGAAATGGCTGAACAAATTGTGGCATATGAATGTAAGAGAATACTATTATGCTATAAGAAATGATGAGCAAGTTTTCCTGGAAAAAAACTGGGAAAGACTTATATGAACTGATGCTGAGTGAAATAAGCAGAACCAAGAACATTGTACACAGTAACAGTCACATTGTATGATAACTATCTTTGATAGACTTAGCTCTTCTCAACAATGCAAGGATCTAAGACAACTCCAAAAGACTCCTGATGCTATCCACATTCAGAGAAAGAACTGGAGTCTGAATGCAGATGGAAGCAAGCTATTTGCTCTCTTTTATTGTTTTGTTTCTTCTTTCTTGTGGCTCCTTCCAACAACCAATGGGTTCTAATTATTCTTTACAACATGACTTATGTGAACTTATGTTTAATATGAATGTATATGTAGAGCCTCTATCAGATTGCATGCCATCTTGGGGAGACAACAGAGAAGGGAGGGGGAGAAAATTTAAAACTTAAACTCTTGTGGAAGTAAATGTCAAAAACTAAAAATAAATAAATTAATTTTAAAAAGAATAGAAATAAAAAAGAAAATTAATATATGTGTGTGTGAGAGAGAGACAGAGAGCAAGAACAAGAGAGAGACACAGAGAGAGACATAGAGACAGAGCAAAAGAGAGAGAGAGAGAGAGAGAGAATGCTCAGGAGGAAGAAAAATATATTAAGGACTTTGAACATAAGCAGATAAAACAATAGAGAGGAAATTAATAACAAAAAGTAATATAACCTACAGATCTGGTAAAGAATTCAGGCATCTATAAATAAATACTGCAAGATAAAGAAAATTTAATCAACAGCTGATGACACAGAGGACTTTGTGGATTCCCAAGGAAGCTTGGAACTATATCAAGCTATTTCTTGATAGTTTAAAAGAGAAATAAGAATCATAAAAGCAGAATTTATGGTCTACACAGCAGAAATAATTGAAAAACTTGAATCTATGGTGGCAAATTACACAAAAGAATGCACACCAAATATATTAACCTTGAATACAGTGTACAAAGAATCAGCATAAGGATTAGAGGTCTCCCAGAAGAACTTGACACCACTGATCACCACAATTCATGAAACAGTAAAAGATAACCTACATCAACTTGATTACATTCTCATTTTTCATAATTTTCTTGCATCACTCTCATTTCTCTTCCCAATTTTTCCTCTACTCCTCTTAGTTGATTTTTAAAATCCTTTTTGAGCTCTTTCATGGAGGCTTTTGATGTAAGAGCTTTGAGTTTGTTGTCTTCTTCTGGTTGTATGTTTTGATCTTCTTTGTCACCAAAGTAAGATTTTATAGTCTGAGGTTTTTTAATGCCACTTGCTCATTTTCCCAGCCAAATACTTGACTTTCTAACTCTTTGTCAAGGCAGGACTCTGCTTCCAGTGTGGGTGGAGGTGAGAGTGGGTGTCCCAAGCTTCAGGGGTTTTGTATCAGTATCAGGAACACCATTGAGAGCTGCTCTGTTATTTACAAATGCAGCAGGAAAATAGCTTTGTAGAATTCGTCTTCCACATACTTTTCATTTTTTATTTGTAAATATATTTTATTTATTTCATTTAACTTTATATCCTAGCTATTTGCTGATACATCACCTTCTGATGGCTACTGGAACCCTGTCTTATAACAAAGAAAAAAATCAAGAAAAAACAATTAATGCAGTGATTGCATTTTACAATGTATGAATATTTTGCACTGATAGTCCCCCATATCTTTCATGAAAGGGATATGGAATATTAATCATCTGTTTTTGTGAATAAAGATTAATCATTATAACTATTCAGAATTGGCCTTCTTTGTAATGTTCTTTTCATTTACACTATTATATTAATTGTGTATGTACTTTATCATATAATCTTTGCATTAGAAATAGTGCCAAAAAGAATTTTGCTGCTTCCTCAGGGAAATTGATGTCCAAAAGTATCAGCTTTATCTTTTTATATATTTCTATCATTGTTATTGCCATTATAACTGCTTATTTTATTGGAAGAAGATAAACAGCAGAAATCATAGTGTTCTCTCTTAACATTCTTTTAATGAATTATTTCAGGAAAAAATGGTGTTTTGGAGAAGTAGGTAAACCATACTTTATTCTTTTTAAAACTTCTATTTAAATTCCTACAATTTAAGCTGATCATCAGTTAACAAAGGAAATTTCAGCAAATTGGAGAAATTCATAGTATTACCAACTGAATAAAATTCAAATTCTTTTTTCTTGACCTTCAAGGACTTCCATAATCTGATAACTTGCCTTTCCAGTCTTATCTCATGTTGCCCTTTTTTTCATATACCTTACATTTCTGCCAAACTAGACTAATAATGTGTCCCTTGAATATGTACTGTGCTCTCTTTCCTATGTGCCTTTGTTCATTGTACTAAAGAATGTCTTCTTCCCTTCTTCACTTGTTGGATTTCTATTGATTTTTTAGAGTCCAACTTAAGTACCACCTCCTCCATGAAATTTTCTCTGATTCCCTGAGTTGATGGTAATCATTATTTTAAGATCTCGTATTGAACTTTGTACCTTTCTAAAGCAGTTTTCATATTACATATTATAGTTATGTGTTTGTTTGGTTAAAAGGATATAAATTATGAGAGTGGTGTTTGTATCTAATTTCTCTGTATCCCTCACTATTTAGCATCATGCCCTTCCTGTTTTAGCCACTTAATAAATGTTTGTGAAATTTAAAAAAATGACATAAAGCATGTTTTTTGATTTACTTTATATTTTGTGAATTGAGCTATTTATGCCAATTTCAGGGAGAGTGGGAGAATGCTTCATGATAAAATTCTAAATGTATATTCAATTCAATCAACCAACAAGTTTACTATGTGCCAGGCCCTGTACCAAGCCTTGGAGAACAAAGAAAGGCAAAAATATCCCTTGCCATAGAGGAGCTCATATTCAAATGGGGGAGACAACATGTGAATGTAACAGTCATTCTGGCAAAGCTTGGACTTGATTCCTTGAAGGAGGCCTAAATCACTAAAGACCTTGAATATTCTATTTCTTCTCACCCAGTCCACCAAGCTGGGTGAATGACAGGCAGGTGTTACCCTTGAAAGTAACAGAGAAGTTTGGAAGGGAAAAGGACTGAATGGGAATGATAATGTGTTTTGTTTTGGATATGTTGAATTTGAGATGCCTATGGCATATCCAGTCAAGATGTCCAATAAGTACTTGGTGATGTAGGGCTAGAGCTCAGGAGAGAAACAAGAGCTGGATCTATAGATCTGGGAATCATCTGCATAGAGATAATCATTGAACAAATTGGAGCCAATGAGATCGCCAAATGATATAGTATAGAGAGGAAAGAGAATGAGGCCCATAGAGACTTGAGAACACTCATGTTTAAAATGACAGAGATGAAGATCCAGCAAAGGAAACTGAGGAGAGGTCAGACATGTAGGAAGAGAAAAAAGGAATGAGAAGAAAAGCATGTATTCGCAAGGAGAAATTGATCAAGAGTCTCAAATACCATAGAGAGGTCAAGCATGATGAATAAGGTCATTAGATTTTGCAATGAACAGATCATTAGTAACTTTGGAGAGAGCTGTTTCTGTTGAATAATGAGGCTGGAAGCCAGATTCCAAAAGGTTTAGACAAAAGTCAGAAGAGAAGAAATGGTGGTACTGCTTTTTTTTTTTTAAAGAGTTTAGCTGAATAGGAAAGGAGAGATATAGGATGATAGCTGGTAGGAATGGTAGGATTAAGTGAAGGAATTTAAAGATGGGGGAGGTATGTATGTGTAGGTAGAAGGCAAGGCGCAATACATAGGAAAAGATTGAGGGTAAGAGAAAGGCCAGGGATGATATGGAATGGGATAAATGGTCCACATAGAGCGCTTGGATTTGGTAAGGACAAGGGTTACCTCTTCATCCCGGGCTGGAATATGGAGGAAAAGATCCGAATGTTGTGGGATGAGGACAGAAGAAGGAATTCTCAGCAAATTTACTAAATTCTTTCTTTGGTGAAGTTCTAGGCTGGGTCCTGAATTCAGATAGTTGGGGAGAAGGAGTTGTCATGTGATGCTTAAGGAGAGATGAGAAGGTTTGGAATAGCTGCTTTGGTGAGTGGGATAGTGAATCATTAGGAAGGGAGTAGAAAAGTGATCTTGTTGCAGTGTGAGCTCAGTTGAGATTAGATAGCATATATTAAAGTAGACCAAATCAATACAATTTTGCCATTTCCTCCAGCTCTATTCAGCAGTCTATGAATGGAAGTGACGGAGGTGTATAGTGGGAGCAATCCAGGGTTGGTATTTGGCTAGGTGTGATTTGGGACAGGACAAGAGGGCAAGTGATCTGATAGTAAAGAAAATATTTAATTGCAGGGATTCACTAAGGGTTCAAAGTAGAGAAGGGAAGAGTATAGCCTTTTCTATGTTTGAAGGCTCCAAAAATTGAGGGATAGAAGCTAGGGATTATAAAGCATAGGGAAAGAAATTTCTGAGTATGCAAATATTGTCATGAATACTTCTTAATGATGGCAAAATTAAGGTCATGACTACTTCTATGTAGTAGATAGTAGTAGAAGGAGTAGTAGGAGTAGAAGATAGTAGTAGGAATGAGTTGGTCATGGCAGTTAAGTGGATTGAGGAACTGAGAATTAAGAGTGTTTGAGAGGCATTCCAGATGGCATAGCGGAATGGGCTGGAAAATTTCTAGTGGTACATCGGTTGAGGTGGGTGGGAATGGGCAGTTGGGGGCAGGGGACTAGGTTTGTACATTGGTAATCAGCGATTCAGAATCCCTGGGCTCTGGAGAGTGTGAGCGAGAATATGCTAATTATAGTCTAGGTAGATGTTGGCATTTCCCGCAACTTAGATACCTGCAAGCTGTCAATTGGAATGAACAGATGTTCTTTTTTTTTTAATTAATTTTTTTTTTGGAGCGGGGAAGGCATGGCAATTGGGGATAAGTGACTTGCACAAGGTCACACAGGTAGTAAGTGTGTCAAGTATCTGAGGCCAAATTTGAACTTAGGTCCTCCTGACTCTAGGGCCAATGCTATATTCACTGTGGCACCTAGCCACCCCTGAACAGATGTTCTTGTTGGAATGGAGCCCTAGATCTGATAATGTGGGGATTTCAAAGAGACTCACATGCTCTCTTCCCTTTTCCTTTACTCCTATTTTTCATCTAGAAATTCCAGGCTTGTGAACTTTTATTTCTTGTGACAAAACCCACTTACTTTTTTCTAAACAAAATAGTTTTGTTTTTCTTTTTGACTTTCCTCACTGTCATTGTCATTGTCGTTATCATGCTTCCTCCCCCATAAAACACTAGCAACAGCTCTATTGCATATCAGATTAGTACAAGCCTTGCCTTCTAGGAGTTTATAATCTCCCCCTAAATGATGTTGGATTGCTCTTGAAAATGTGATTTGACTAAACAGTCCACTTGGCTTTTAAAGATGTGTGTGTTTTTGCTTGCCTACCTACATTGAGGAAACTTTTCAGTTTATAGTAGGACTAATGTTTGAACATTACCAGCCTTACTGGATTTAGCCAATGCATTATTTCCTACTTAATGAGGTAATAATGTGTTGTCATGGCTGAAGAATTAATTATCAAGTGGCCAGCCTGATGGCAATGCACCTCTTCTATGCGGCTAGGTTGGTCTCTTTAAAAACAGACAGAAGCTGTTACCAGGACAATACTTGAAACTTTTCTCATAGGAACAACCTGTCAGAACTTGCATCCAATTGGAATAAACTTGAGATCTGAGAGTCATCTCCACACCATGGTGTCACATTGGAGCATCTTTATTGAGAAAACATGTAGGGGGGGCAGAGCCAAGATGGCGGCGTAGCAGCAGCAACATATCGCAGCTCTCACATAGCCACCCCAAAATACCCATAAAATAGGACTCTAAACCAATCCTAGAACTCCAAAATACACACAAAGATACTTCCCACTAAAGTCAGCTCGGCTACGAGGAACCATATCAGCACTGTGAACCGAAACCAGCCTGGCCTGAACCTGCGGCTGTGCCCTGGGGGCGGCTGGGCGGGAGGAGCAGAGGAGTGGATTAGAGGCAGCTGTGAGTGGGGATTGCGAAAAGGGAAGATAAGCAGTCCGGCCGAAAGGCCTCCAGAGTGGAAAAGCGAAAGGCAGAGGTTTTGCACCCGCCTCCGCGTTGTAGCTTCCTGCCTGTGGCCTGCAGACAGCAGGGGTCTGAGCGATTGTTCTCAGACCAGTGCTCTCGCGTTGAGCGGCCTGGATCCGGATCGCCGTCTTGGGCCTCGGTTTTGGAGTCTTCATTATCCAGTCAGCCGGAAGTAAGTAGGAAGAGTTCCCAGCATCTTCCTGAGAGCTATGGCAGCCGGGAGGACCCCAGCGATTTGGGACAGAGCTTTCCCTTCTGGAAGCAGAGCCCCACAGAGATTTAAAAAAAAAATCATGATCTGAACAACCATGAGTAAGAATAAGCATAAGAAGCAA
>CM053592.1:74022502-74045829 GCA_028646515.1 Pseudochirops corinnae | reverse complement strand
TCATTCAATGAGGTGGAGGACTTTCAAACATTCCTGCTGAAAAAACCAGAACTGAAAAGAGAAAACATGTAGGCTTTTAAGTGAGTGGAGAGTGTGCTTGGGTCAGCTTGTACAAGCTTGTAAGAACCAATTGTTACCAAAAATTAATTTATAGAGCTAGAAAAAATAATAACAAAATTCATCCGGAAGAACAAAAGGTCCAGAATATCAAGGGAATTAATGAAAAGAAAAGCTAGGGAAGATGGCCTAGCCATACCAGATTTTAAACTGTATTATAAAGCAGCAGTCATCAAAACTACTTGGTACTGGCTAAGAAATAGAGTGGTGGATCAGTGGAATTGGTTAGGTACACAAGACACAGTAGTAATCTACTGTTACCAGCTCTAAGGTGTGGTGCCTGAACCCTTATAAAGTTTACAGTCTCTATATAATAGATTTTAGCCTTTCTTTTATTCAATACACATTTTAAGTGCCTATTATGTGAAAGATTCTGGAGATTACAAGGATAAAAATTAAAATGCCCCTGCCCTCAAGATATTTTTAGTCTATGGGGAGGGAAACAATATATGCATGATGGGAGACTGACCAATGAGACCTCAGTCCTCATGGGCCTGCCTAATTTAACCCCCACCCTAAATGCGGACTGCAGAGCATGTGCAAATATTCTGTGGCTCTTTTCTGTCTGCTTACCAGAAAAGTTATTTTGATTGCTAAGCTGTAACTGAATGTGCTCTAATGGGCCAAATCAGCCTCTTCCTGGTGGCAGTCAAGGCGAAGCGAGTGGTAAGTCTCTGGGTGAGGAGAGAGTGATGCCTCTAGCTTTTCTCATCCCCCTTCAGGTGGCAGTCTGTTGGCACAAGGCTCAGCTGGCTGCTTCTCTCTCTGTCACGTCCATGCTTTTCTTGCTATTAAGTTCTAAGTATTAGAGATCTCTGCAAACTTGTGAAGTGAGGAAGTCTCCTTTCCTTCCTACCAACCTGCTGAGTCACCAGCGACCTGCTTGACCCAAGGCAGCAATAGATCACTGGTGGCCAAGAGAGATCAACCCATTCATTGGCTATTCAGCATTTGGAAGGGAACTTGGTGTGGAGAACACTTTGTAGCAGATGCTTTAAGTTTGAGCTAATTCTCTCCAGGGGACAAGGTCCTATAGGAGAAAGTGTGACCCGAAGTGTTAGGGAATAATGCTTTTTAACTTCTATTCTTGCCTTCTCTTATCAGTAAATATCCTTTTATAAAAGTTAATAGATATTAATTGGTCAAATGGTAGTAGAGTGCTAATCAAAAGTATGGATGATGTTGAAAAGATACTAATTACACTGGTTAGATGAAATTAAATAAATCATTGTGTGATTGATATTGGGGGAAATGCACCAGAATGGGTGCTTGAGCTGATAACAGTAGAAAGATATCCCACTGACCTTTGGGTAATACCTATAGAATCCTTGGTGGCTAGGTGGTACAGTGGATAGAATGCCAAGCCTGGAGTTCATATGTTCAAATGTTCAAATCTGAAGCATGTTGTTACACTCTACTGTAATGTCTTGTCATCAGCTCACAAGGTATTAAAGAGGAATCATGCCAAAAATCCACTGGGGCCTCAGAGTAAGCCAGGAGATAATATGCTGTTATGTTCAAATCTGACCTCAGACTAGCTGTGTGACCCTAGGCAAGTCACTTAACCCAGTTTGCCTCAGTTTCTTCACCTATGAAATAAGTTGGAGAAGGAAATGGCAAACCACTCCAATATCTTTGCCAAGAAAACCCCAAATGTGGTCGCAAAGGTTGGGCACATTTGAAAATAACTCAACCACAAAAACAGCATAGAATCATCAGGGGAGATATAGCCTTCCTTAGCGTGGAGGGTCCAACTTGTCAGTAAGAGTGGGAGTTGGAATTAGGCTCTCTAGAGCTTGTATGGGCTTCATATAGAAAATAATCTTTGAGGAGGGAGGGGTAACCGTTGAGAGGTGGCACTGTAGTTTAGCTTTGAAGGAGGCTGGGATTCTAAGAGGTAAGAAGTGCTGAGAAGAAAGCACGCCAGGTTCTAAATTGTTGACTTTTTCTGATGTGTGAGCTTAATTTGTCCAACTTCATTGTACACTTCCAGAGGGCAAGGGCAATGTAATATATATTTCTTTTATATGTCCCATAGCACCTGGTAGTGATCTGAGTACACAGTGCTCAATAAAGACTTATGTATTTCTTGACTGATTCAGTGGTGTTTTCTATGAGCTCATGCACCTACAATTATAGCTTCAAGTTAAGTCAGTGATTAAGAAAGGAGTGCTCAAAATAGCCCTCAGAGCTGATAGGGTGCTGGGGGAGTGGTGCAATGACCATGGCATCAGTTTTCATAACATCTGGCACTGTACCTTGTGCTCAAAAATGTCTGATGTTTTCATTCATATCTTTGCAGCCTGTGGGGGCAGCCCCCAAAAATCAATGGACAGACGGGAGAGTGTATTTTGATTTTTGTTGTGACTTGCACACAGTAGGTCCTTAATGAATGTTGAATTGAATTGAATTACAAGTATGTTCTATGCACTTTCCCAAACTTAATTATTATACCCTCTCCACCACCTTACTGTCCCCACCCTCCCACCAAGGGATCTCAGATTCTGCTGTCTTGGCAAACACCAGAGAATCCTGGCACCTTAGTTGAACTCTTTTTAAGGATTTTTTTTAGGACTTAGTTATTATAAAAACTAATGAAGAAAACATGAGAGAAAAGTGGCATTCTTTTCCTTCTCAAAATCCCTCCATTTCTATTAACTGAAGTAGGCAACTACTTTCTGTATCAGAGCCAATTTAGCTGCTGTTAGTAATACTATACTTCTTTGTTCAATTACAGCATATTATCTCCTGGCTTACTCTGAGGCCCCAATGGATTTTTGGCATGATTCCTCTCTAATACCTAGTGAGCTGATGACAAGACGTTACAGGAGAGTGTAACGACATGCTTCAGGACCTGACCTTGCTTAGTCATTCTATGCTGAGGAGGGAATGTGTGTCTGTGTGTATATATGTATATACATATATATACACACACACACACACACACACACACACACATATATATATACACACACACACATATACACATATATTTGTACATATATATGTATATATCTATATATATGTGGGGGTGGAGAGAGAGGAGAGAACAGTATATGTAAATGAATGAGTCAATTGACATGAATTCAGTGTGTGGTTAAGAATGATCATAGCATCATAAAAATAAATGTAAGTTTAAAAGTGAAGGAACGCTAAACACTCAGTGGATTTATGGCACAGCATAGTTATTTTATGATTTTGTGTAACGTACACTTTAACTAGAGTAGTGTTGTGCTCTGGGCTTTTTTTTTTTTATCAAATACCGTAGGTGTTTGCTGGTACATGAGGTCATAACCCAAATACAATTAAGGCGTCCATAAAATTAAGGGTCCCTCCATAGTTTTCCAAAGATGGGTCTGTTTGAGTCTTCTAGTCACCGGCATTGGGTGGTCTCCTGGTGGTGGAGAATACTTAAATGGGCCTTTTTCCCCCCTTAGGTCTATAAGGTGTTAAGGTGTTTTTATAAAACCCCATAAACCCTCATTAAACACTTTTTTTCCCCATAAAGTAAACTAAAATCTTTCACTCAACGTGTTTTCTATAACCTAACTTGGGCATTTTAACAAGCTCTTTTAAGAATCACCCTAATAATTGCTCACAGAGTTTTTTGGGGGGTGTCTATGTGTTCAGATCTGTGCACATCAAACAGCTAAACAGCTAATCAGCAAGTCCTGAATTTCAGTCTATTTTAATTTCATGTGTTGGGGGGAAAGATCAAATGAATCTCCAGGTGGAGAAAGTTATGCTAATTTGGGCATTACACATTAAGGGGAAGGAAAGGAGGGCCTGAATGCTGACTGAATGGGTTGTGAAACAAATATATTTTGGATTTTTATTATATTACATTCCACCCAGGATTCTGTGAACTAGCAGGTGGGTGGACTTTAACGCACAGGGACAGCTTTCACATGCTGCTTAGAATTTTCTACCCAAGCCCCTCATATTGTGAGCTGCAAAATGTTGGCAAAGCTTGGAAACGGCAGGATAATTGTGGAAGAGATTCCTTCTGCTTATTGTTAATGCCTTCTCCCTCCATAATACTTTGCATTTTTTTGTAGATCACTTATTTAATCGCATACATGCGGCTGCCCGCTGCCCCAAAGAATGGAAGCTCCTTGTGGGCAGGCTTTATTTAGCTTTTGTCTCAGTCCTAGCATGGTACCTGGCACCTGATAAACAATGGAATGTTTTGGCATTAGAGTAATGCTGGCCTCCTGATGAGGTCATGGAACAACATCCTGCATTTTGGGTATTTGTGGTACTCACTGTCCCAGATTATGAACTTTGTGTTTATTTTGGACTTACTTTGCATTTACTTACTTCAATGTATGTATGACCTTGGGCAAGTCACTTACACCTCAGTTACCTACTCAGAAGCTTCAGCTACCTCATCTGGAAAATGGGGGACTGAACAAGACAACTTCTGAAACTTCTTCTAGCTTTAAAACGTGTTAACCCATGAATGTATGTTGTTTCAATGTTCCCCCCTCCAGAAGAAGGTGAGCTCCTGGAGGGTATAGATTGACTTTTTTTTCCCTTAGAATCTTGACTACATGTTTTGTAATAGCAGCTGTTTAGAGAACTTTTTGTTAAATTGAGTTGAATTTGGAAACCATATTGATTCTTCTTTTTTTAAAGAAAGGAAAGGAGTCTTCCTTCACAGCCATCAAGTATACATGCAAGAACTACTGTTTGATCTTTTTGACCACCATGATTGCCCCTTCACTTAGGTTCTCTTCTTATGCCTCATCATGGTGTGGGGGTGCCCTTGGGTTCTCCAGTGGAGCACAAGTTCTGAGAAATTCAACCAAGACGCAAACACCTTGAGAACATGTCCAATGTTGGGAATTCTGTATGGTGGCCAAGGACCAGTCTAAGTCTGGAGAGGCTCACCAGTCCCTAGGAGAACAAATTATTATTGCCATGGCAAGGCATGAACGCCATCTATTATAGCAGCCCTCTCATAGGTCTCTCTGCCTCCCATCTCTCCCCACTCCAATTCATCTTCTACACAAGTGTCAAAGTGATCTTCCCAAAGCACAGGGACCCTCTCATCTTTTTATTTAATAATATCCTGTAGCTCCCTATTATTACCTCTCAGATCAAATATAAATTCCTTTTAGGAATCTAAAACCTTTCACAACCTGACTCCAACTCACCTTTCCAGTCAGAACTATACACTAGTTCCCTCCATGAGCTGTGCTTTTCAGCCAGATTGAACTTCTTGCTCTTTTTCACGCTCAGTACTCCATCTCCCATCTCTATGCTTTTGCATTGGCTGTGCCCCTTTTCTGGAATGTATTCTCTTCTTACCTCCACTTTTAAGAATTCCTGGTCTCGTTCAAGACAAAGCTCAAATATCATCTGGTGAGGCCTTTCCTGATCACCCATGGCTGCTAATGCCCTGCCTCAAAAAAATTACTTTGTGTTTATTTTGTATATATTTTCTATGTACTTATTCATTAACATGTTTTTTGACAGGTGGCTAGGGGGTGCAATGAATAGAGTGCTGGGCCTGGAGTAGGAAGGCCTGAGTTCAAATGTGGCCTCAGACACCTACTAGCTGTGTGACCCTGACTAAGTCACTTAATCTCTCTGTCTGCCTTAGTTTCTTCAGCCGTAAAATGGGGATAAAGATAGCACCTACTTCTTAGGGTTGTGAGGATCAAATGAGATATTTGTAATAACGTATTTAATACAGTGCCTAGCACATAGTAGGTCTTATATAATGCTTATTTTCTTCCCTTATTCTTCAATAAAGTATAAGTTCCTTGAGGACAGAGATTATTTCATTGGCTTTTTATAGCCCCAGTATTTCAGATTTCTTATCATGTAGTAGATATTTCATAAATGCCTGTTGACTGATCATTTGAGTTACTAGAGCACGGAGAAACTGTGATCTAGGTGGGGGAGCAAACACTCATGGCACTAAAATGCTGGATTCTTGAAGGACCGAAGAAAATTGTAATAATCATGGTTAAACAATGATCTCACATTTGAGGATCACTTCATAATTTAAAAAGTCTTTCATGAATGGTGATTTCATTTGTAGTGGGAATAAACAAACAGACCCAAAAAAGGCTGTTAAGAGAAATGTGAAGAAATTGTAGTGCCAATGCAATATTTATAGCACCAACTGTGACTATAAATATTTCTGCAAAGTGTTTGATCACAAAATATAATAGACTCTCCATATAGAAGACATAAAACATTTATTCTGACACCAGAAAACCAAATCCCCAACATAATCACATGTTCCCAAGCTGTATAGATGCCTTTTGAACAACTGGGACCAACATCTCCAGAATTATTGACTTGCTTTATTTTTCTATGTCCACTAGATTTCTATGGAATCTGGTCTAGCCAAAGCCATTTTTTCCCATGCTCTGCAGAATTGTACATGGTATTTTGATAGTATACTTGAGTTAAACAGGTATTGCACAGAACCACAGAATTTGAGAGTTGGAAGAACATCAGTGCCCATCTATTCCAATCCAGACATTAAAGGAATTCCTATTGAAACACACTGAAGCAAGGGCTCTGCCTGAAGACCTCCAAAGCAGGGGGAAGCCAATGCTTCTTGAGGCGGCCCACTTCCCCTTTCTGCAGCTTTTATTATTAGTCCATTGACAAGCATTTATTAAGAACCAACTACATGTCAGACAATGTACTAAGCTCTGGAGATACAAAGAAAAGTAAATGACAGTCCCTGCCCTCAAGGAGCTCCCAGTCTAATGGGGGAAGTATCATGCAAACAACTGTGTACAAACAAGATATGTGCAGGATAACTTGAAGATAATCAATAGAGGGAAGGCACTAGCATTGAGGTGGATCGAGTAACACTTCCAGGAGAAGGTAGCCAGAGAATCAGGAGGTGCAGATGAGGAAGGAGAGAATTCTAGGCATAGAGAACATCCAATAAAAAGGCAAGGAGATGGGAGATGGATTGCCTTGTGAGAGAACAGTCAGGTATCTGGTGTCACTGTATTACAAAAAAGGATCACAGAATGGAAAGGAAGAAGGAGGCTAGGCTTTGAATGCCAAACAGAAGATTTATTTTTCCAAGTCTAAACTTGCATTTTTTTGTAATTTCATTCATGGTCTGCCTTCCATGGTCAAAGGGAAGAAGTCCAATCCTACTTCCTCATGACAATACCTTCAACACTTTAAGAAAGCTATCATGTCTCCTGAATCTTCTTTTCTCTAGACTGAGTATCTACAGTTCCTTCAGCTGATCCCAACATGGCATAAACTTGAAGTTTCCCATTCCAATTGTCCTCTTTTAGATTCTATCTAGGTTGTTAATGTCTTTCCTAAACTTTGGTATTGTAGTGCCAATGCAATATTTATAGCACCAACTGTGACTATAAATATTTCTGCAAAGTGTTTGATCACAAAATATAATAGACTCTCCATATAGAAGACATAAAACATTTATTCTGACACCAGAAAACCAAATCCCCAAACCAGTAAGCCAATTCCATCATAGTAGCAAAGAAGTTAGTAAGCCACAACAGCACAGAGTGCCACACCATCATTTAACCTTCCCACAAACCAATATTTACTCACAAGCCTGACTGATTCCCTGGGACACAAGCTCTCCTCTTCCCAGTCTAGCTAACTCTGACTGCCAGCTTCCTATGGGTTCTGCTCTACCCTTCAGCAAACTCTTCCCACCACAGGCTCCATGTGATTACATTCAGTCTATTAGGGGGCAAATTTAATTTTCAAAGCAGGGAAGGTCTTCAAATTCCCTTAGGCTTATTAAGGGACAGGGAAGATCTTCAAATTCCCATTCTCATTACAGTTATGCACAATTGAATAGAATCCTCTGGATGTGTTCTGGACAGTATAAAATCAAACTATTCTCTCCTTCTTCCTGGAAGTCATGCCTCTCTCAACAGAGCCAAAGATTCCATTCACTTTTCTGATGACGATATTCCATTGTTGAGTTATCATTGACCTAGCAGTTCACTAAAAAATCCAAATCTGTTTTTTCAGACAAACTAGTCTAACCATACCCCTATTCCCAAGCCTTATACCTCAGTGAGCAAAGAGGCCATTTGCCATGAGTGAAGGACATGTGATTTGGTTGACTTTTAACTGTTGTGCTCTCATCATTGAGGTGTTAGACAGATCTGTACTCAAAATAAGTAATAAGAAATATTATGATTCTACAACATCTATGCTTTGTTCTTCATGTTTTCTGAGGTCAGAACAAGAAGAAATGGCTTCAGCAGCCTTTGGTAGGAAAGACTAAGAAAAATCTGTGATAAATATATCCAATTAATTCTCTTCAGTGCAGTTGGAGGATGGGGTGAGAGGAACATAGCAAATGACTGCTAATATGAGAGGCAAGATGGTTTAGTGGATGGATTGGTAGAATTGGAATCAGGAAGATCTGAGTTCAAATCCAGCCTCAGACATTTACTAGCTGTATGACCCTGGGCAAGTGTGCATCTCAGTTTCATCATCTCTCAAAAGGGTATTAATAATAGCACCTTCTTCATAGGTTAGATATTGTGGGGACTAACTATACTTGTTTTTCATTCATTTCAGTCCTGTCTGACTCTTTGTGACTCCAACTGAGGTTTTCTTGGCAAAGATACTAGAGTGGTTTGCCATTTCCTTCTCCGGCTCATTTTATAGATAAAGAAACTGAGGCAAAGTTAAGTGACTTGCCCATGGTCACACAGCTAGTAAATATCTGAAGCTGGATTTGAACTCAGGTCTTCTGGACTTCAGGCCCAGTGCTATATCCTCTGCACAATCTAGCTGCCCCAAAGCACTATACAGATGTGAGCTATTATTATTAGAAAGTATTTTCCTCTGTGTCAACTCGAGAGGAGACCTCTTAGGTAAATGTCTTATAGCCTAGGCTGGAAAGGATTGATCTGTTTGTTTTTTAAAGACTATTATTCTTTCAGGGTCAAAATATTCCCATGCTATGAATGACCTCTTTTTTTGGGGAGGGGGGACAGGGAGGCACTAAATGGCTTGTAGGGGTTAGTAAATCTCCCCCAAAGTTAGCAAACCGTTTTTCTTTGAGCATGGTTTTCTTTTTCCTATGCTATCCATGACTTCAGCATATTCTTTCAGAACTTGGTTTCTGTAAAGGAATCAGCTTTTTCACTTTTCTCACAGCCAACCATGGAGTCCACGGACTTCTGTTGTGGAATTACCATCATCCATTGTACAAGTGACCACATTGGGAAATGCTGGGTAATTGAGCAGGCACATCTCATCACATTAATATAATGTTGTGATCAAAACCAGAACCCTATAGCTGGAGCTGCCATGTTATAGTTTGAAAAATGCCAGGATCTGGGTTTTATTAGTAGCTTAAGTCCCCCAGCTGGAAACATGTCAGCTCTACATCCAAAATGTAGTATAATGCGGAATCTTGGAGCTCTGCATTACACTCATGTAATTTAAGAGCATAATGCTTTAAGTGAGGCCAGTATGGATGTAAAGCATATTAGCATTAAAAGGAACCATGCAAATTAGGGGCCCCTTTTCCCCTCATTTTCACTCTCCCCACCTTTAGAAATTAGGTTAAGTCTTTGAGGAAACTAGACTCCAGATAAGATACACTATTTAATGGCACTTGAAATTAATACATATTGCCCTAGGCCAATGTCCTTCAGGCTGCTGATGTGTACTTAGAAAAAGTATATGTTCTACAAGAATATGTACTTATAGAAAAACTTGGGGAAAGTGCTTGTCCTGGTTAAAAATATACTTATTTACTATCTATCTATCTGTCTGTCTGTCTTTCTATCTGTCTGTCTATCTATATATCTCTATCTATCTATCTATCCATCTATCTATCTATCTATCTATCTATCTATCTATCTATCTATCTATCTATGTGTGTTTAGAAACACCTGGGGAGAACCATGTAACATTCACCATTCATGTATATATGTATACAGGCATGCATGTGTGTGTGCACACAAAAACACACAGACACCCACGCATACATACATGAAGTTATATACTTTTTAAATCTTGGTAAAAAAACCTTTTTCTTAGCCTTTTTCAGGACTCTGCAGGACAGCAGCTCAAGGAAGCATGTATTAATTTCTTTTTAAACCTTTAATATTTTACTTTCCCCCAATTATATGTAAAAGCAATTTTGAACATTTGCTTAAAATTTTTTTTTTGAGTTCCAGATTCTCTCCCTCCCTCCACCCCCTGCACTGAGAAGGCAAGCAATTTGATATAGCTTATACATGTGCAGTCATGCAAAACATATTTCCATGTTAGTCATGTTGTGAAAGAAAATACAGACCAAAAAAAAACCCAAGAAAAGTAAGGAAAAGTATGCTCCAATCTGCATTCAGACTCTGTTAGTTCTTTCTCTGGAAGTGGATAACATTTTTCACCATAAGTCCTTGAGAATTGTGTTGGATCATTGCATTGTTGAAAATAGCCAAGTTATTCACAGTTGATCATCATACAATATTGTTATTATTATATACAATGTTCTCCTGGTTCTGCTCATTTCACCTTGCATCAGTTGATTTAAGTCTTTCCAGGTTTTTCTGAGAGTATCCTGCTCATCAGTTCTTATAGCACAACAGTATTCCATCCCAATCATATGCAACAATTTGTTCAACCAATCTCCTACTGATGGACATCCCTTCAATTTCCAGTTCTTTGCCACCACTAAAAGAGCTGCTATAAATATTTTTATACATATTTTTGTTTTTTATCTCTTTGGCACACAGACCTAGTAGTGGTATTGCTGGGTCAAAGGGTATGCACAGGTTTATAGCCCTTTGGGTACAGTTTCAAATTGCTCTACAGAACAGTTGAGTCAGCATTCGACTCCACCAAAGGTGCATTAGTGTCTTAATTTTTCCATATCCCCTCCAACATTTGTCATTTTCCTTTTCCGTCATACTAGCTAATCTTATAGGTGGGGGTGGTAGCTCAGAGTTGTTTTAATTTGTATTTCTCCAATAGTGATTTAGAGCATTTTTTTTCATATATATAGATAGCTGTGATTACTTCATCTGAAAACTGCCTGTTCATATCCTTTGGCCATTTATCAATTGAGGAATGATTTTGTTTTTGTAAATTTGACTCAGATCTCTATATATTGGAGAAATGAAGTCTTTTTCAGAGAAATTTGCTGTAAAATTTTTTCATAGTTGTGATTACTACATATTTCCTTCTGTCCTATTTTTCTGCTACTTATCCTTCCCTCCCTCCCTCCCTCTCTCTCTCTCTCTCTCTCTCTCTTTGTCTCTCTCTCTCTCCTTTTACACCCTGTCTATTTTCAAAAATATTTTGTTTCTTTCTTTTACCACCAATTCACCCTCCTTACCCTGGTCAGATAGATTTCTATACCTTACTGAGTGTGTATGTTATTCCTTCTTTGAGCCAATTCTGATGAGATTAAGGTTCATGTGCTCCATTATGAAAGGTCTTTCTTGTCCCTTTTATGTCAGATAATTTATCCCATTCTACCTCTCCCTTTCTCCTTCTTCCAGTGCATTTCTTTCTCAACCCTTAATTTTATTTTATTTTAGATAGTTATTCCATCTATTCAATCACACGTCATATATATATGCATATGTATATGTATATGTATGTGTATGTGTATGCATGTTCATGTGTATTATGTACATATATATGCATGTGTATGTGTATGTGTATATGTATATTATTTACATATATATTATAACAACCCTAATAAAGAGACAGTTTTAAGGAATTATAAGTATCATTTCCCATATAGGAAGGTAAACAGTTTAACGTTATTGAATCCCTTATGTTTTCTCTTTCCTGTTTACCTTTTTATGAAAGCTTCTCTTAACTCTTGTATTTGAAAGTCAAATTCTCTTTTCAGCTCTGGTCTTTTCATCAGGAATGCTTGAAAGCCCTCTATTTCATTGAATATCCATTTTCTTCTCTGAGAACTTATACTCATTGTCATTGGGTAGGTGATTCTTGTTTGTAATCCTAGTTTTTTTGCCCTCTGGTATATTGTAATACAAGTCCTCCAATCATTTTAGGTAAGAACTGCTACATCGTGTATTATCCTGACTGTAGATTCATGATATTTGAATTGTTTCTTTCTTGCTCTTGCAGTATTTTCTCCTTGACCTATGAGTTCTGGAATTTGGTTACAATATCCCTGGAAGTCTTCATTTTGGGATCTCTTTTAGATGGTGCTTGATACATTCTTTTTATCCTCTGGTTCTAGAATATCAGTGCAGTTTTCCTTAATAATTTCTTGAAAGAGGATGTCTATGCTTTTTTTTTTTCATCATGGATTTCAGGTATTTCAATAATATTAAATTATCTCTCCTCCATTTTCCAGTTCAATTGTTTTTTGGTGAGATAGTTCACATTTTGTTCTATTTTTCATTCTTTCAATTTTGTTTGATTGATTCTTGATGTCTCATAAAGTCATTAGCTTCCACTTTTCCAATTTTTATTTTTAAGAAGTTATTTTCTTCAGTGAGCTTTTGTACCTCCTTTTCCATTTGATCAATTCTACTTTTTAAGGAGTTCTTTCTTCAGTGGATTTTTATACTTTTTTTTTCATTTAGCTAATTCTGCTTTTCAAGTTCTTCTCTTCAGTGAATTTTTAAATATTTTTTTCCGTTTGTGAAATTCTGCTTTTTAAGACATTCTTCACTTCACTGGATTTTTAAAGTGCTTCTTTTAGCCTATTTTGGTCTATTCTGTTTCTTAAGGTGTTATTTTCTTCAGTATTGTTTTGTTTCTTCTTTGCCAAGCTATTGACTTTCTTGCATCACTTTCATTTCTCTTCCCAATTTTTCCTTTACTTCTCTTACTTGAATTTTCATGGCCTGAGTCCAATTCATATTTTTCTTTGAGGCTTTGGATGCAATAGTGTTTATTTTGTTGTCTTCTTCTGAGTTTGTGTTTTGATCTTCCCGTCATCACAGTAACTTTCTATAGTCAAGATCTTTTTCTGCTATTTGTTCATATTTCCAACCTATTTCTTGACTTTTAACTCTATGCCTAAGTGAGGCTCTGCTTTTGGAATGGAGGGGCCACTGTCCCAAGCTCCAAGTTTTTTTTTTTTTTGTGTAGCTGTTTTAAGAGATAATTCTGGGTACGTATGAGTTTTTTAGGTTCTTTCAAGTTGGTATGATCTAGGGAGAGGAGGGTTTACTACTCTCCTGATCTGTGCTTTGGTCTGTAAGCAACCATAAGCACTCTTTAATACCCTGAAACTGTGACTAGGGTTCTAGCTCTCCTGTGGTGGCAAGCTCTGGCGTGATAGGACTCTCTTTAAACCTGGGACTAAGACCCAGGACTGTGATCCAGATCCAAGTATAGGCAATGCTGCAGAGTCCTGCCCCCAGTGTTAGCAAAGGGACCCATGTAACCTACTTCTGACTGGTTGTCTGATCTGTCCTTACTCTCTGTGGACTGAGAAACTGCCACTGCTGCCACTGATTCAGTCACCCCCAAGGCCTACTGCTGGTATGCTGGGCCTCTGCCTGCATTGGGCTGCACTCCAGTGCCCCAGAGCAACAGGCCTTCTTGAAGACCTTCTAAATTGTCTTGAGCTGGGAAGTTGTTTCATTCTGTCCTTTTGTGGGTTCTGCTGCTCCAGAGTCTGTTTGGAGGCATTATTTAAAGGTGTTCGGGGGAGAACTCAGTTGAGCCCCTGCCTTTTCTCTACCATCATGGCTCCACCCCTACCCCCGCCCCATCAACATATATTAATTTTAAACAATATTAAGCATTGTCACTTGTTTGGAGCCTGGTGGCCTTGAGTTCTTGTCTAATATTTCTCAAGCCTTAGTGGTGCTGTTGGGATTATATATACATATGCTAGTTCTAGAATTTTATCAATGTGGGGGAACTCTCAGTAATGGAGACTCCTTTCATCAACATAGACTGATATGCTCAAATTCCTCGTGTTAATCAAAGCACAGATTTGGATACACACATATGCACATCAACACATATACACACACATACATACACACTTTTCTAGTCTTATACAATACTTCCCTCTAAATACACTACAATCGAGTCACGTTGGCCTTTTTGCTATCTCCCCTCCCCTGCCACACATCACAGGCTATGGCCCATGCCTGGAATGCTGACCTTTGCTTACCTTTACATTCTGGCTGCTCTGGTTTCCTTCAAGGCCCCCTTAAAACTTTACCTTCTGTAAGAAGCCTCTTCCAGGCCACCTTAATGCTAGTGCCTGGCTTCTGTGATTCTTTCTAATATATCCTGTGAATATCTTGCAAATGTACATAGCTATTGCATGTTGTCTTCCTTATTAGAATGTGAGCTTCTTATACGAGCTCAATAAATGCTTGTTGACAGACTAACGGACACAGAGAGGGGCAAACCAACAGGTTAAATAAACTGAAAATCTCTATGAAGTAGCAATAATCTCTTTAAGCTGTAGTGATTTAGGTAGTGCCTGGCCCATGGCAGGCACTTAATAAATGTTTATTTACTAAGGACTGCCTTTTATACTTTATTTGAAGATCCCAGGATGAATGGTCTGGAACTTGCTGATTCTCATGGGTTGCAGAAAGGATAATTCTAAAACCTCCATGATTAGTGATAGTTTAATTCTTTGTTCTAAGGGAATGAAAGAAAATTTCTAAGAAAAAAATCAAGCCAGCCAGTCAGTGGAGATACATTTCCCCTAAAGTTTTTGGTTTCCTTTCATGGAAATTCAGGGTAACATCCATTTATCCTTCCCATACAACAAGACTTTGACCAATAGGCAGCTTGGCTCTGTTGACTTCGCAGAAGCAAAAAGAAAATGGAGAAAAAGAAGTGATCTTAGGCCCATCATATTTTCTGTTTTGATTCATACTGGAAAATCCCATTTTGATTTTTCCTTAGGCATTGAATCATATTGTAAATGTTTATATGAAATAGTTCTTTCAAAAAGATGTTTTCATAGAACTACAGAACAAGTGAAACCTCATTTTACAGATGAGGACACTGAGGCCTGGAGAGGTTAAAATACTTTTCAAGGGCAACTGGAGAGGTAATGAAAAAATTCAAACTAGTCCCAAGACTCTAACCAACATTTATTAAGTGCCTACTGTGTGCAAAGTGCCGTTTCAGGTTCTAGACACAAAACATGAGGAAAAATAGTCCTGATCTCAAGGAGTTTCTATTCTAATAGGAGACAAAACATGCAAGTGTAAATAAAAATATAAATAAATAAAAGATAATTTGAAATAGGAGAGAGGGAGTTCTAATGACTGAGGGGAAGGAAGGAATGGGTCAGGAAGAGCTTCAGAGAGTAAGTGGCATCTGAGCTCAGTCTTGATGGAACTTTAGAATTTTAAAAGGCCGAAGTGAGAAAGAGAGTTCATTCCAGGTATGGGGGACAGGCTGTGCCAAAGGATGGTGATGATCTCAGAGCTGCCATTCAGTGGGTGCCAGGACTTGGAAATAAGACACATATGGAGGCAACTAGGTGGGGCCACTGTGGACCTGGAGTTAGGAAAACTTGAGTTCAAATCTGGTCTCAAACACTTACCAGTTGTGCGACCCTGAGCAAATCACTTAACCTTGCTGTCTGCCTCAGTTTCCTCAATGGTAAAGCGGAAATAATAATAATAGTACCTACCTCCCAAAATTGTTGTGAGGATCAAATGTGATATGTTCAAAGTGCTTACTGTGGTGTCTGGCACATAGCAGTTGCTGAAAAAATGCTTCCTTTTTTTCTTCCTTCCTTTCACCCACCTTTCTTTCTTTCCTTTCCCCTTTGTCTTCCTCCTTCCATACCTTCCTTTCTCCTTTCTTCCTTCTATTTCTTATTTTCCTTTCTTTCTTTCCCTTCCTTCCCTTCCTTTCTTCTCTCTCCCTCCTCCCTCCCTCCCTTCCTTCCTTCCTTCCTTCCTTCCTTCCTTCCTGGCAGCAGGATCTTCTAAATTTCAGTTCAGTCGCTATACCATATTGCTTCAATCCTGAGTCGAGTAGAATGAGAGTTAAAAAAAAAAAAAAAGGCCATGTCATGGAGTAAACCAAAAGTAAGGTCTAGAATCTATGTCGAGAAGTCCCAGTTTTCTCTTTTGATCAAAATGTTCACATCATGAAGAAATCATGGTGCAAATTCAATGCCATCGGCATTTCTGGGGAAAGATTGGATAGGGGAGGAGCTCAAATGTTCAGCTTTCTCTGAGAGTTTCAGGCATATAGCTTGTCTTTATTCCTTCTTGTCATGGATACTTTAAGAGGGCGACTGTTGACACACAAACATTACAGTGAAAGAAATCATGACTGAATATAGGTTTATGTGTTTTCAGCCTAGGATTTAACGGTTGTGTGTAAGAGGTAGCAAGTTAGTAAAGTAAAACATGTTATAAACTAAACTGTTTCCTCAACACTGTACATTTAGAAAATGTTTATGCTCATCTATAGCCATGGTAAGGTTATGTTTTATAATACTTGGTGAACAAGCAGCTTTCAGAGTGAATGCAATGCTTGTTTTGAAATTTAATTAATAAGCAATATTTTACGTATATTTTTGCTTAAAATCACATTTTGTCAGATTTGGCTGTTAAGGCATATGGGGGAACCGGCACATGTCCATCCAAAAGAAATATGACGAGGACCACACAAAATGGTTCCACCATGTCGTTTCTTTCAATGCTATTTTATAAAAACAAACCTTTTACCACAAAAACTCACTTGTCATTTCCCATTCCTTAAAACCATCACATGGAGCTTCATTTCTCTCTCCTTGTCCTTTTCCTAACTGTTGTCTACTCAAAAACATATCTGAAGACTTGTTTATTTTCCTTTCTCCCTCCCACTCCCCATTATTGCCCATTTTAACCACATTTTTCACAGTAAAATGCATATTATTGGAGCACGATGAGCCCTTGGGGTATATTGATGTTTGCAGTGGAAGTCTTCTGACTCTTTCATTTCGTTTTTGTGGCACTGGGTCTAAAAAAAATAAAATATGTGATATTTCAGTACCTGTTTTAGCTTCTCCTGTAGCAGATCATTGAGAGGACTCTTTAATCCAAGGATAGGTTGTATTTCCATCATTTTCCTAAACACCCAACTCAGTGCTGCTTTCCTCAATGCTTCTTTCAGTTTGCTCACTGAGATGGACATTTGTAGAGGGCTTGTCATCCCAGAATCTTAGCACTTCTTGAAATTAACTGAAGATGCCAAGTACTATTTTAAAGTAAAGAGAGATGATTATCCTAGCCATTTTGCAAATGGGAAATAGAATTCAAGCTCAGAGCATTCAGTAAGACTAGGGGACAATCAGGAGTTGATCTTCTTTCCAATGACAGGTAGTACTTGGATTTTGACACTTTTATGATCTCCTCATTATGAATATTTTCTCTACATGTACAGATATTTTTTTTTTTTGCCATTTTTCCTGGGTGATTTTTGTCATGTCTCCTCACAAACTTTCCAAAAAGGATTTACCCCATTCTCCTGAGTTTCCACTTTAACCACTCTATAGTAGCCATTTTTCTTTTGAGTCACCTGTCACCCACTGCTCTTAGCATATGAGCATCTCACCTCCTTTTCTAAGCATACATTTATCATTGGTAATATTTATGCCACTTCTTGTATGAACGTTTGGGACCCAGTAGTCCCTAAAGGGTGCTGAGATGGTGGAGTCCCTCATTGCATTCTGGGCCATCTCCAGTTGTCCTGATCCATGGCTGACCACTGAACCCAGATAGCTCTGGAGGAGAAAGTGAGATTGGTGACTCTGCACAGCCCTCCCTCACTTAAATCCAATTCACTTGTATGTCATGGCATCACCTCCCTGATGTCATGATCCTCTTCGAGAATGAAGGACAAACAGCAGCCTCTGGGATGGTGGGCAGGGGCAGTGGGTAAGAGGTTGAAGGGGGGAAGGGAAGGGGTGAAAGGTATGTCCTTCCATGATTAAAAATTATATTTTTGATCCTTTCACCTAAACATCAATAAAAATTGTAATAAGTTTTCATGTTGATTCCTAGGGGTATAGTATCATAGATTTCCCCAGGTTGACATGGCACAACTGAAAAATACTATCCGGATACAACTTCAAAGCTACTCATTTGCTCACCTTGCATAAGTACAGTCAAAATCTAACATTACTGACTTGTTGATGACAATGTCTCTTGGAAGAGAGAATGAAAAGCCACATTGAAATCAAGACATGTTCTACTGATATTTTCCCATATATTTCTGGGACCTGTCAGTCTGTCATGGGAGGCAATTAAATTGGTCTGGTAAAATTTATTATTCATAAAGCTATATTGCTTGACTGCTAGTTTTTTATGCAGAACTGTGTGTATGTGTATGTGTGTGTGTTTGTGCATGTGTGCAGGCATGTGTGCAGTGCACTGTGCCAGGCCATGGAATTCTGCCCTTGTCTGGCTTCATGGATAGGAGAGCCCCAGGCTCTCTTCCCTAAAAGTGAGTAGAGGCTTTCTCCTATTGCACAGTATAGCTCTGTGTAGTCTGTGCTACTCTGTGAAAGTCAAAGGTAGAGGCATTGGCCAAGACCTGTCAGTAAACGTCATTGTATAACCTGTGGGTCTTTTCTGCAAAGTTGAAAGTAGTTAGTACCATTACAGGTTGTTGGGTCCTTATGTCCAGAGAGTCCCATGCTATTTGAGATCAACAAGCAAAATTCATTCTTTTCTACATTTCGGCCGAGAAAGATACTTGGGGAGACAAATTGTCCTGGGCCTTCCCTGATCCCTCTAGGAGTCTCCTCTCTAAGTAAAGCCACTTTGAGAAGAGTCAGGGGCCAGAGTGTGGTTTGTCCTGTCCAAGCCTAGTAAAGCACACATCTTGTAGTCCCTGCTGGAAGGGGAATCTAGACGCAGTATTTGCTTACCTTACATGACAGGATTTCCTATCCAGTTGGAGTTCCAGCAGTAACCACTTTGAAGTAGCCAGAAGATTATCCATGGTTTATAGGATGGCACTTTACCGTTGACAGGTCTTGGCTGGATATGTCAGTCTTTTTCTAAATGTGCATCTATTAATGGAAATATACACACATTGCCACATAGTGGGTGAATGATACATTTTTATGGACATCATGTTGAAGATAGATGCTGCCATGATGACAACTCTTCCAGATCTGAATTAATTTATGCTTGGATTTTTCCTATGCTTTTGAGTTGATGCATGGAGACATTTGGTACATGTATGCATGTATGTATGTATGTATATTTAGAGGAGGATTATTTAGTACAGGGTAGACAGTCTGTACAGTGCTAGAGTCACAGAATATCAGATCAGACAGTTACTGTAGATGAACTGATTTTATCACCCATGTATATTTTATTCTCTTTCCTTTTCTCCTTTTCTTTATTCCAATTTTCTTAATCATCATTTCTCCATCATGACTGTTCTCTAGGTGTTACTATTAGGTTGCAAATCATGGAACACAGTGATTTCAGAAGAATAAAAAGAATAATTAACCTAAAGGCTCTGGAATATCAAATGGTGGGTTTGCCCTTCCCTTCATGGAGGTTGAAGTATATTATTATGTAGCTTTAGAGATGAAAGGTCATCTAAACAAACTCCTTCACTTTATAGCTGGGGAAACTGAGGCACAGAGAAGTTAAGTGAGTGACCTTAAAGATTTTGGGCGCAAAGGATTTTAAGGGGAAAGGAATTTAGCCATCATCTTGTTTAAATGAATCATAGAATCATAGATTTAGAATGAGAAGATCAACAAATTACCTCGCCTAGATGCCCACTCCCCATTTTACTGATTAGAAAACTGAGGCCAAAAGAGGTTACACAAGTAGCAATGGGTTTTAGAGGTAGTATTTGAATCTGGGTCCTCAGCTTGAATGTGTGTATTTTCCACTACACCACACTTCTTCCTGAACCTCCTCAATTCACAGATCATTAAGGTCACTTTTGACCAAAAAAGGAATCGAATTAGCCTTATAACAAAATATGGATAGACTGAGTGATTCTAGTATCCATAAATAGTTGAAGGAGCCAAAGAAGGCTTTCAGAACACTGGGTAATCTTCTACAGGATTTATGGTAATGTGGACAAGAATTACGTAGGAGAAAAAGATACAAATGGAGCATCATCTACAGTGGAGAGAAACCCCTAATAATGAGCTTCATTAAGGTATAAATCTCTTCTTCTCTTCTTCTTTCTTCTCTTCTGGTTATACGTCTTTACTCCTATGATAGAACTCATAGCTGTTATTTAAGTCCACTAAGTGTGCTCAGAGCAGAAGATAACTATTTAATTTGACTGCACATGCAGTCAGCAAATCTATATCTCAGTCTGAGTCATGAGATAATAATCTTGAGTAAGATTAACTAATACTTTAGTGTCTCAATCTTCAACTGCACCACAGATCTCATTTGATTGCCATAAGTATTCATGAATGAATGTGTGTAGAGTCTTTGGAGCTTCTGCTATGCCACTTGGAAGCATTACATTACTTTTTAAATTAAGTATGTTAATCGGACCAAATTAATACAATCAGTGGTAGGGAGCAGACCCTTGGAATTAGGGTTAGAGTTAGAATGAACTCATGCTACTGGTGCTTCCACCCTGAGCTCTATATGGAGTTCCAAAGACCTGGAACCTTCATAGTAACCAAAGGTAAATTTCTTGGTTCTTTCCATTGCCTGCAGAATGAGGGGAATACAATAAGGAGTGAACATTAATATACTTAATTTGAAATCTCCCTTGCCATCCTTTGCTGTTCAGTCTTTTCACTTATGTCTGACTCTTCATGACCCCATTTGGGGTTTTCTTGGTTAAAAAGGTTGGAATGGTTTGCCATTTCCTTCTTCAGCTCATTTTACAGATGAGGAAACAGAGGCAAACAGAGTGAAGTGATTTGCCCAGAATCACACAGCTAGTAAGTGTCTGAGACCGGATTTGAACTCAGGAAGATGAATCTTCCTGATTTCAGACCTAGCACTCTATCCATTGTACCATCTAACTTGCCATCCTTAGATAGTAACAAAGATTCAATTTTATTTAAAAAAATAAAAGCTAAATATTATAATACTTCAGAGTTCAAGAACCATCTCTTTCATACCTTTGACTTGCACTGACAACCATTGGAATCCTCCAAGAAAATGGCTCTGACCACGTACCGGTTGTTGGCAAATTTGGTATAATATTTGGGAGGGTTACCCTGGGTAACATGCCTCTTGGAAGGTTTTGGTCTTCAGGAAAAGTCAGCGTAGTCATTCCACACAACTTCAATCTGCCTGACACCTTGAGAAAACTTCTCTTAAATGTAAACATTGACCACTTTGTTCCGGTCATTCTTGAGAGGATTCAATGCCACAGCAGAGGCTTTTCTTTTCTCCTAGTCACTGATCTGCGCAGTGGTTCTCAACCTTCCTAAAGCCATGACCCTTTAATACTCGTATGTGGGCGTATCTGCATGTGGGCGGACCTGCCTGGAGACAGATAGAGGAGCAGTGTCTCAGTTCCCAAGACCATTGGAAATATGTGCTTTCTGATGGTCTTAGGTGACCCCCAAAGGGGTCGTGACCCACAGGTCGAGAACCGCTACGCTAAACTTTATAGCTACCTAAGGGTGAGAACAGAAGAAAATTAATTAAAGTATACTTTGGAAGAAGATATTATTAATGGATGAGTAAAACTATGTTTTGATTTCTTATTGTTTTATTTATTTATTTAAACTGAAGGGAATATCATAGAGAGTATTTTCATTTTTGAATTTTTAGAATTGTTCTTTTGCTTTTAATTTCTTAAGGGGGTAAATCATCTACAGCGATAGCTCTGTGGTACAGTGATATGGTGTATAGAGCACTGGCCCTGGAGTCAGGAAGACCTGAATTCAAATCTGACCTTAGACATTTACTAGTTGTATGACCCTGGGCAAGTCATCTAACCTCTGTTTGCCTCAGTTTCTTCAACTTCAAAAAAAAAAAGAGGGAGACAAAATAACATCTACCTCCTGGGGTTGCTGGAAAGACCAAATGAAATAGTATTTGTGAAGTACTTAGCACAATGTTTAGAACATAGTAAGTACTTAATACATGCACATTCCTTTCCTTTCCCTTTCTGCATGAACACAGTAAGAATTGCTTTAGCATTGAGCCAATAAAAAGTAGCATTTGAAGAGGTATTTGACCATCTTGGAAAGAAAGGATAACTGTTTTCTGCTGGCCGAATTGTTAGAGAAAGATGTATTTTGTATGGATTTATGTTTTACTGTATTTGCTTTACTGGATTACTGGTGACTCAAAAAATTTAATTTTCTTTTAAAAATATATTTCAATTACATATAGAAAAGAGTCAAATTTGCTTTAAAAAACACCCATAAGAAACTAAGTTGCGTTAAATGGAAGCAAACAGGGATTGCAATTGCTAGCTGCTGTTGTTATCATCATCATTATGTTTAGACAGCAGGTCTGCTATCTTTACATTTTTCAGGAAAAGGCTGGATACAGAATAAAGAAGAGGAGAATAAACCAGTAGTGTTAAGAGAACATTCCTATAGCAGTTGAGGAAAATAAATTATATTGCTGGGCTTTATTCCACTTCAATTTCCTTAAAAATCTTTTAGAAGTTGCTCCCTGCAGGTGACTCTACTCTGAGATACACTTAACCAGGAGGTGTGCAAAGCATTACACATCTCATTATAGGTCAGTGTGGTAGTATTGCTCATTGATAGACCTAAATAAAATCAAAATCATCTAAGTTTGCATCTAGGAAATCTGAAACACAACCAGAGATTTTTTTTGTTAGCAATGATGATCGCGAAAGTGTTATTGAATTGGGTCATGTAGGCATTGTTCAATGACAAAATTAAAAACAAACAGATAACCAAATCAAGAAGGTCTATATGTCCCTTGGAGGACCAAGAAGAATATGGTACCAATATTTTAGACAGAGATGAAAAAATAGTGTTGTCCTAGCTTAGATGGACAGAAAACGTGGATCCGTAGTAGGCTTCACACTCAAATTCTTGAGCCATTTCATCAGCGTCCCCTCTGAGTCACACAACACTAAGCAACAGACCAGTTCACTGACAATGTGTATCAGCAATGCAGTATTCACAATGCCTACAGTAACTATAAATATGCTGATATAGTTATTAATCACAAAATGGAACAGGCTCTCTACATAAGAAATATAGATAGTGCATTCATTTAAATACCAGAAGACTGAGTCCCAAAACCAGAAAGTCAAAGCCAACCCAGTCATGATGAAGTTGGCACATGTGGCCAAAG
>CM053592.1:73997352-74022002 GCA_028646515.1 Pseudochirops corinnae | reverse complement strand
TTTTCTTTTCCCAGTGATCACTCATTGGTTACAGCCCTTCTATATGACCTAACTATTGTACAATGTGAAAGTATTTACAGATCCTATACATGATTGCACGCCACCATGGGGGGGGGGGAAGGGAGGGGAGAAAATCTGAAACCCAAGTGATTGTGGAACTGAATCTTGTAAATTAAAAGTAAATGAGTAAATAAAAAATAAATTTAAAAAAAAAAATAAAACTTCACTCTGGGAAGCTTGAGTACCTGCTAATACTCCAACCTCCTTGAAAACAAAAACAAAAACAAAAACAAAACTGTTTTCAAATAGGTGTGTGTGTATGTTCCGTCTGAGGCAGTGTGGTGTAGAGGACAGAGAACTAGCCTTGGAATCAGGAAGACTTAAAGCTAGTTTGCTTCATCATCTGTTCTTTATCGGTCATTTCTTAATGAGAGTTCTTAAGTCTTTCCAAAGTGTTTGTGTTTACAATGTCATTTTGGAAAAATTGTTTTCTTCTTCTGTTCACTTCTCATTGCATCAGTTCATTCACTTCTTCCTAGGTTTCTCTGAAATCACCCCTTTCATTATTTCTTATGGCACAATAGTATTCCATTCCATTAAAATACTCTTGTTTGTTCAACTGTTCTCCAGTTGAAGTTTCCTTTAATTAGCCTCTTAGTTTCCAGTTCTTTGGTGTCACTAAAAGAGTTGCTATAACAGTTTTTGTATATATGGGTCCCTTTCCTCTTTTTTTGATTTCTTTGGGTATATAGAACTGGTATTCCTAAGTGTATCAGCAAGCACCCTAACATACCCAGGGTGACTGCTAGCACAGGTTCTTAGATCCGCTTTTCTAAAGGAAAGCAACTCAAAATGGGTTAACAATCTTACTTTAATCAATCAAATATATATCATTTACCTAGTTCAGGGGAAAAAGCACCCTGGATTTCAGAGAATACAAACAGAATTCAAACAAGTTACAAGCAGACAGAGAAACAGATCAGCAGACAGGGCTGGCCATTACATCCATACCTGTTCAGTTACCAGAGAGGGAAGCACCAACATCTGGGTTTTTCAAAGGAGGCGGGGGGAGGGCTCAACAGCTTCAAAGAGTCTCATCAGGCCAAATCACACAGCTCTTCTCAAAGTGAGCCCCAAAGCAAAACCTCACATTAGGGTGTATATATAGCCTTCTCCTGGATCAGAGAATGTTGTAGCCCTCTTGACCCACTGCCCAATCATGAAGTAATAAGGCATGGGCATTCCTGAAAAACAAGCCTCCCACCACAGGCTCCCTGTGACCACATTCAGCCTATTAGGGGGCAGAGTATACTTTCAAATCAGGGAAGATTCTCAGAGCCACTTAAGCCACTTAAGCAAAGGGCCTAGGGGCAGGGAAGATCTTCAGATTCCCAAAACACTAAGTCATGCACAATTTATTTAACTTACTAATTTAGCAAATTGCTTTCAACAATTGCTGGATCAATTTCCAGCTTCACAAACTGTGTTAATTTGTCTTTTTTCTCACAGCACTACCAATATTTGTCATTTTACTTTTTTAACCAGTCTGATAGGTGTAAGGTAGAACCTCAGAGATGTATAAATGCTCATTTCTCTAATTATCAGTGATTTGAGGTATTTACATATATATTATTATATATATTTTATATATGTATATATAATATATATTATTTATATATCTGTTTACACACACACACACACACACACATTATGTTAATAGACTGGATTTCTTCCTATGAGAATTGACTGTTTATGTCCTTCGACCTCTTCCCAATTGGGAGATGGCTCTTATTCTTCTAAATTTCAATCATTTTTTTATATATTTTGGAAATGAGAGAAATTATCAAAGGATTTTGCCATAAACATTCCTCCTCCTTACCCCCAAATTACCGGATTCTCTTCTAGCTTTAAGTGCATTGGTTTCATTTGTGCAAAAAAACTTTTAAAATTTCATGTAGTCAAAATTGTCTGTTTTCTCTTCTGTGATCCCTTGTATTTCATTTGGGGAATATTTCCCCTGTCTGTAGATCTGAAAAATAATTTCTTCCTTTCTCTTCTAATTTGCTTATGATGTCATTATGTTTAAGTCATGTACCTGTTTGGAACTAATTGTGGTATATGGCATCAGAAGCTGGTCTACACTTAACTTCTGTCAGATTGCTTTATAGTTTTTCCAGCAGTTTCGGTTGAATATTGAGTTCCTACTTGTAGTTATGATCTTTCTGTTTTATCAAACTGTTTTAAACAGACAATGATTGCTTCAGTACATTGTGTATCTAATCTGTTTAACTGATTGACCTCTCTATTTCTTAAACAGAATCAAATCATTGGGGTGATTATTACATTGTAGGGGAGTTTGAGATTTGCTAGAACTTCTTCCTTGCCATTTTTTTTCATGATTCCCCTTCAGATTTTTGATCTTTTGTTCTTCCAGATGCATTTTATTATTTTTTTTTAGCTCTATAAAAATAATCCCTAGGTAGTTTGATTGGTATGCCATGGAATTATTAAATTAAGTAATACCATCATTTTTATCATATTGATTTGACCTGCCTGTGAACAAATGACATTTCTCTAATTATTTAGATATCTGTTTATTTCTGTAAAGAGTGTTTTGTGGTTGTATTCATATAGTTATTGTATATCTTGGCAGGTAGGTTAGCAGTTCTCAAAGTGTGGTCCATCTACCCTTGGGGATCCCTGAGGTCTTTTCAGGGGATCTGGGAGGTCTAAACTATTTTTATAATAAAACTAAGACATTATTTGTCTTTCAAAAAACTCCTCCCTTTTCCAGCTACATATCTGTGACCAGATTTTCTTTATATACTTCAACTAAAATAACATATCACAACAGATTGAGTGCAGAAGCAGATATGAGAATCCAGCTGTCTTCTATTAAGCCAGACGTTAAAGATGTTTGCAAAAATATATAAATGTCACTCTTCTTACTTAATTTTTTTTTGTTTTGGAAAATGTAAGTTACGAAAAAACACACTTATATTTATATGAAATGGGTTTATTATTATTTAAATGAACAAATATTTTAAAATTTATTAGTTCTAATTTCTAATATGGTAGCTACCAATAGATATAATTAACATAAACAAAACTATTCATAGTTCTTGATAATTTTTTTAGGTGTATAAAAGGGTCGTGCAAAATTAAATTTCAAAGAAGGTGACAATCTGTTTTGGTAGAAAGATTTTCCTCACCTGAGATTTCTGTATGTCAATTAAATCAGTGGTCCAGTCTCTATCTCTTTTTTTTTTTTGATAGAAATTTTTATTTTATTTATTTTTAAATTTCATTATAGTTTGCATCATTCATTTCCACCAGATTTTGAGTTACATATTTTCTCCCCCTTTCCCCCCCCCCCCACCCCAAAACAGCCATCAATCTCTATCTCTAATAAAAGTAATGCTGTTCAACAACAGGGAGAATCTATGTTCTTCATCCATCTAATTGTGATTGATATTTTTAAAAATCAATGTTCCCTAGAGGATTCTGGGAAGATGGCAAAATAAGACAGGAAATTACCTGGACCTTCTAGATTCTCCCATAAACAATTTAAAATAATGCCTCAAAGTGACTGTGAGCTACAGAAATTACAGAGGTCAGGGTAAAGCAGTTGATAACTTATGAGGATCTTAGGAAAGACTTGATCTCTGGGGTGGTTTGGTCTAACTGGAATGCAAATACCTCTGGGCAAATACTGCTGAATCAACAAATAAACCCTGAGAGCAGCTGTGTTGGCAGGTAGTATCTGGTTCAGGGAGTTTCACCTCATGGACAGTAGTAGGCTCAGAAGGCTGATTACGGGAAGATTGCAGGGCTCTTTGCTGGCTCAGGATTCCAGACCTATGTGCACTGATCAATGAGTGTGGTCAGAGAGGTGGCAGTGGCCCTACTAGTTATGTACTCTCGCAGGAGTGGAGTCCCTGATTTTGGTTCCAGGGCAGAGTGGTGAATTAAAGCATGCAGCTGGGAAGGGCCACAAGGAGTGGGAGCAACTGAGGTGGCAGTGTTGCTGGAGGCCCTTGCCACCAGTTCAGGGGTATTCAGAAGTACTTGAGGTCAGGTCCTCAGAGAAAGCTCAGAAAACAACAGCACAAAAAACTTCTAGCCTGGGCCATTATCCCTCACACCTCAGGATTAGAGCCTGACTTTAAAACAAAGTTAACAGACAAAAAATAAGCCACTAATCAGCAAAAAGGAAAGAACCCAACCATAGATAGTTACTATGGTAATAGAGAAGATCCCGGTTCAAACTCAGAAGAAGGTGGTAAAGTTAAAACAACTACTTCTACTTCAAAGAAAGAAGCAAAATGGTCACAAACTCAAAAAAAATTTAGAAGAACTTAAAAAGGACTTTAGAAATAAAATAAGAGAGGTTGAGGAAAAAATTAGGAAAAAAATAAGAGTAATATAAGAAAATCAAGAAAATTATGAAAAGAAAATCGACCAATTAGAAAAAGAGATCCAAAAACTTCTGGAAGAAAATAACTCCTTAAAAATTAGAATTAAGCAAGTTGAAGCTAATGACTTAATCAGACACCAAGAAATGATAAAACAAAATCTAAAGAATGAAAAAATAGGAGAGAACGTGAAACATCTCACTAGAAAAACAACTGACCTGGAGAAATGATCAAAGAGACACAATATAAGAATTGTTGAACTACCTGAAAGTTGTGTAGACACTACACTTTGAGAAATTATTGAGGAAAATTGCCCTGAAATTTTGGAATTAGAGAGTAAAATAGAAATAGAAAAAATCCACTGATCACCACCTGAAAGAGTTCCAAGATGAAAATTCACAAGAGCATCATAGCTAAGTTTTTTAAATGCTCAATCATATAGCAAATATTTTATTTTCCCTACATAATAGTTTATTTTTTCTAATTACATGCAAAGATAGTTTTCAACATTCCCTTTTATAAGATTTTGAATTCCAAATTGTTTCTCCCCCCTCCCCAAAACAGGCTATATGTGTGCAATCAAATTAAACATATTTCTACATTGTCATGTTGTGAAAGATGAATCAGAAAGAAAAGGGGAAATGACAGGAAGAAAAAAACAACAAAAAAAGAGAAAAAATATTTTTTGGTCTGCATTCAAACTCCATCACAGCTAAGTTTTAAAACTCCCAGGTGAAGGAGAAAATACTACAAGCAACTAGAAAAGCAAATTAAATACCATGGAGCTACAGTCAGGATAACACAAGATTTAGTAGCTTCTACATTAAGGAATCAAAGGGCATGGAACATTATATTCTGAAGAGCAAAGAAGGTGGGTTTGCAACCAAGAATAACTTAAGCAGCAAAGCTGAGTTTTCTGTATGGAAAAAATGAATATTTAATGAATTAAAAATATTTCAGATATTTGTGAAGAAAAGATCAGAACTGAATAAGAAATTTGACCTACTAGATTCAGGAGAAATATAGAAATGTAAACATTAAAAACAAATTATAAGGGATTTAATAAGGTCAAACTGTTTATTTCTTATATGGGAAAATGTTATCTGTAACTCTTAAGAGTGCTATCATTACGTGGGTAGCTTGAAATAGCATACATGCATAGAAAGCTTGGAGTTGAGTTGAATATGATGGGATGATCCTAAAATATAAAATTGGATAGGGAGAGGTACCTTTATAAAATTGACCGTGTATTAGGGCATAACAACTTTATAGTTAAATGCGGAAAAGCAGTAATATGAAATCAATCCTTCCCAGACCATAATTTGATAACAGTATATTAAATAAGGGACCATGGAAACACAGATTAAAAATTAATTGGCAACTAAATAACCTGATTTTTTAAAAAAAACGAGTGGATTAAAGAGCAAGTTATAGAAATAATGAATTATTTTATTAAAAAGAATGTTAATAATGAGACAACATAACAAAACCTAGGTAATGTAGAAAAAGCAGTAATCAGAAGAAAATTTGTATCTCTAAATGCTTACATCAATAAAATAAAGAGCAGATCAATGAATTGGGTATACCATTTAAAAAAACTAGCAAAAGAACAAATAAAAAATGTCCAATTAAACACCAGTTTGGAAATCCTAAAAATTAAAGGTGAGATAAATAAAATTGAATGTAAGAAAACCATTAAATTAATAATAAAACTAGAAGTTGGTTTTGTGAAAAAAATCAATAAAATAGATAATTAATTAATATGATAAAAAAGAGAAGAAAACCAAATTACCACTATCAAAAATGCCAGGAGTGAATTTATCACTAATGAAAATGAAATTAAAATAATTATTAGGCATTATTTTGCCCAACTATATGCCAATAAATGTAACAATTTAAAGAAATGGAAGAACACTTACAAAAATATTAACTGCTTAGATTAATAGAAGAGAGAATAGATTACCTAAATAAACCTATTTTAGAAAAAGAAGTTGAACAGGTCATAAACGAACTTCTTAAGAAAAAACATCAGGACTAGATGGATTTATGAGTGAATTCTACCAAACATTTAAAGATCAACTAATTTCAATTATTAAATAAATTATTTGGAATAATAGGCAAAGAAAGTCTTACCAAATTTTTTTATGAAATACATATGGTGCTGATACCTAAACCAGAAAAAGAAAATCAAAGACCAATTTCGTTTAATGAATATGGATGCAAAAATCCTAAACAAAATACTAGCCAGGAGACCACAACAATATGTCACAGAGATTGTATATGGTGACCAAGTGGGATTTATACCAGGAATACAGGGATGGTTTTAACATAAGGAAAACTATTAACATGATTATATCAATAACAAAGTACCAAAAATCACAAGATTATATCAATAGATGCAGAAAAACCTTTTGATAAAAATATAAGTCATTCCTGTTAAACAAACAAACTTGAAAGCATAGGTATAAAGGGATTTTTTTCCTTAAAATTTTAAGAAACATTTATCTAAAACTATCAACAAGCATTATTTGTAATGGGGATAAGCCTTCCCAATAACATCAGGAAAGAAACAAGAATGCCTGTTTCCATTAATATTATTCAATAGTGTATTAAAAGTACTGTGAATAGGCAATAAGAGAAGAAAAAGAATCACAAGGAATCAGAATGGGAAATGATGTAATAAAACTGTCTGTTTTTTGCAGAAAAGGTGATGATAAACTAGGAAAAATCCTAGAGATTCACCTAAAAAATTTGTTGAAATAATAATTTTAGAAAGTAGCAGGATATAAAAGTGTCCACATAGATCATCAGCATTTCTATATATATCACCAACAAAACCCTGCAAGTAGAGATAATAAGAGATACCCCATTTAAATTAACTATAGACATTATAAAATACTTTGGGGTTATACCTCCAAGAAAAAACCCAGGAACTACATGAACATAATTATAAAACACTTTTTATACAAATAAAGGCAGATTTAAATAATTGGAGAATATTAATTGTTCACAGGTGGGCAGAGCCAATATAATAAAAATAGCAATTCTACCTTAACTAACCTACTTATTTAATACCATCTCAACTAAATTACCAAGAAATTATTTTATTGAGTTGGAAATCAATAACAAAATTCATTTAGAAGAATAAAAGACCAAGAATATCAAAGGAACTAATAGAAAAAAAGTAAAAGGTTTTGTAGCACTAAATTTTAAACTGTATTATAAGGCAGTAATTATCAAAACTATCCAGTACTTGCTGAAAAATAGGAACATGGATCAATGGGATAGAGTAGACATATAATACACAATTGTAAATGATTATAGTGACCTTGTATCTGCCAAATGTAAAGATTTAAGCAGTTGGGATAACAATATACCATTTGATAAAAAAAAAATTGTTGATAAAACTGGAAAGTAGTTTGGCAGAAACTGGGAATAGACCAATATCTTGCACCATTTACCAAGATAAGGTCAAAATGGATACATGACCTAGATCTCAAAGGAGATACAGTAAGAAAATTAGAACATGGAACACATTATCAGACTTCAGGATAGGAGAAGAATTTATGAGTAAACAAGAGATAGAGAGCACTGTGAAATGTAAAATAGACAATTTTGATTACATTAAATTAAAAAGGTTTTGTACAAATAAAACCAATGTAGCCAAGATTAGAAGGAAAACAGAAAATCAGGAAAAAATTTTTAATGGCTTCTCAGATAAAGGTCACACATCTCAAATATATAGAGAACTCCATCAAATTTATAAGAATATGAGTTATTCTTCAATTGACAAACGGTCAAAGGATATGAACAGGCAGTTTTTTGAAGAAATCAAAATTATATATAGTCACATGAAAAAGGCTCTAAATAATTATCGATTAGAGAAATACAAATTAAAACAACTTTGAGATATCATCTCATACCTATCAGATTAGATAAAATGATAGAAGGGGAAAATGACAAATGTTGGGGGGGATGTAGAAAAATTGGGACACTAATACACTACTGGTGGAATTGTGAAATTTTGGAAATCAACTTAAAATTGTGCCCAAAGAGTTATTATACTGCCTATATCCATTGACCCAACAATACCACCATTAGGTCTGTTTCCCAAGGTGATCAGAGAAAAAGGAGAAGAACTTATATGTTCTAAAACATTTATAGCAGCTCTCTTTGTGGTAGCAAAGAACTGGAAAATGAGAGGATGCCCATCAATTGGAGAATGGTTAAACAAGCTGTGGTATATGATTTTGATGAAATACCACTGTGCTGTAAAAATGATGAGCTCAATGATCTTAGACAAGCATGATAGGCTTGCACAAAATAATGAAGAATGAAACGAGCAGAACCAGGAGAATGTTGTATACAGTAAAAGCAATATTGTTTGAAGAACAACTGCAAAGGACCAAGTTATTCTGAGCCTTACAAATACTCAAATCAACTTCAAAGGACTTATGGAGGGAGATGCTATCGAGAGAAAGAACTGAGAAATAGAAGTATGCATAGTATGATTTTACATATATTTATCAACCTGTGTCCAGTGTTGGCCTTTTCTGGTACAAGGTGGGGAGGAAGAGAGAGAGGAAGGGAGACAGTTTGGAATTTAAAATATAACCAAAAAAACTAAATTAGAATTTAAAAGTTAACATTGACAATGGTTAACTGATCTTAGACCCACATACACACAGTTCTCATGAATAACATGAACTCATAATATAAAAGACAGCTCTGTTATAGCCAAGTGTTGCCTGAGCATCATGCAATCTTGATATAGCATAATCACTCCACTGCAGAATTTATTTTGAGGACCCCATTCATGTTAATAAACAACTGGTACTTACTACAAATGGTTTTAGTATTTATGAAATATGTAAGTTCACACAATATTTCAAGGATCTGCTATTTCATTGATACGGTCAATTTAATTCAACAAATTTTATTAAGCATCTATTAAATGTGAGGCACTGTCCTATGTACTGGGTATACAAAGCTAAAAATGAGACACTTCCTATTCTCATGAAGCTTATAGTCTACTCAATGGATACTATTTCTACCAACACAGATGAAACCCTTCTATAGTGTAGTAGATAATGTTTGAGGATAGCTACAGCTGAAAAATTCATCATTCTGTGCCCAAACTGGTGACAAGGTGGATTTCTAAAAAAAATTTAAGTTTTTAAAAAATGATTATTTATTAATTTTTAACATTATTTTCTTTTTAAGTTGTGTTCTAAATTCTTTCCCTACTCTTCACCCTCCCCCACCTACTGAAAAGGCAAACAAAATTATATCAATTATACACCTGCAATTATGCAAAACACATTTTAATACTAGCCATAGAAAGTGAGAAAATTATACTTCACTTTGTATTCAGTTTATCAGGACTGCATTTTTTAAAACATTAGTCCTTTGAAATTGTTTTTGTTCATTGTACTGATCAGAGTAGCCAAATATCCTACAGCTTATCATTATTACAACATTGCTGTTTACTGTGCACAATGATTTCCCAGTTCTTCTCACTTCACTTTGCATCAGTTCATATAGTTACTGCCACGTTTTTTTTCTGAAACCACTCCGCTCATTATTTTTTATAGCACAATAGTACTCCATCAAAATCATATGCCACAAGTTGTTCAGCCATTCCCAATTGATGAGCATTCCCTCAATTTCCAATTCTTTACTACCACAAAAAGAGCTGCTATAAATGTTTTTGTACATATAGTTTTTTCCTTTTTTCTTTGATCTCTTTGGGGTATAGACCTAGTAGTAGTATTGTTGGGTCAAAGGATATGCACAGTTTTATAGCCCTTTGGGCATAGTTCAAATTGTTCTCCAGAATGGTTAGACCAGTTTAAAAACTCTATCAACTCTATCAGTTAAAAATTACCTATTTTCCCTCATTCCCCTCCAGAATTTGTCATTTCTCATAGGCATAAGGTAGTACCTCAGGGTTGTTTTAATTTTCATTTCTCTAATCCATAGTGATTTAGATAATTTTTAAAGTGACTATAGGTAAATTTGACTTCTTCTTTTGAAACCTCCCTGTTCATATCCTTTGACCATATAGTAATTGGGGGATGGCTCTTATTTTTATAAATTTGACTCAGTTCCCTCCATATTTGAGAAATTAGACTGTTATCAGAGAAATTTGCTGTGACTTTTTAAAAATATTACTTCATTGCCTATGTTACTTTATAGCAAAATGTAGTTTCCTTGATTATCTCTCTTAATTAAGTCTCTTTTTGCTTTCATTTTGTCTGAAATCACAATCGCTAACTACCTTTTTTGTTTCAGCTGAAGTGTAATAGATTCTGGCCAGCCCTTTATTTTAAATCTATGTGTGTCTTTCTTTCAAGTGTGTCTTCTGTAAACATCATATTGTTGGATTCTTGGTTCTAATCCATTCTGCTATCTGCTTCTGTTTTATGGGCAAGCTCATTCTGTTCACATTCAGTTAGGATTATTAACTGTGTATTTCCCTCCATTCTATTTTTTTCCCCATTTATCCTTCCCTCTCTCTTTTTAATCCTGTTTCTCCTCAAATGTCTGTTTAGCTTCTTATTGCTGCTTCCCTTAATCAACTCTCCCTTTTATCATCTTCCTCTCCACCTCCCCCAAACAGCTTATGCCCTTCCCCCTCCTATTTTCCTACAGGGTAAAATAGATTTCTATACTCAGCTGAGTATGTATACATTTTTTCTCCTCTTTGAACCAATTCCATTGAGAGTCAGGTTCAAGCATTGCTCCCACCTTCCCCTACACTACAAAACCTCTTCTTTGTGCATCTCTTTTATGTGAGAAAAATTTCCCAGTCTACTTCTCTCTTACTCCTTCTCTTAGAGTATCCTTTTTTTGCATCCCTTCATTCCCCTGCCCCCCCTTTTTTGGAGATCATCCCAACATATTCAACTCACATTCAAGTCCTCTGTCTATAGAGACTTCTTCTAACTACCTTAATGATAATGTTCTTTGGAGTTACATGTATCATCTTCTCATATAGGAATATAAATAGTTTAACTTTATTGAGATAATAATACCTTTAGTAACTACCTCACAGAACTGGCATAAGGTTTAATTGAAGTAATGTATGTAAAATGCTTTGCAAATCCTAAAGTACTATATTTATCAGGGTTTTTTTTTTATCATTTCATTTTTCTCATAGCTTTGACTGGTGTTCAGATAATAATGTTTTTGGGACAAATAACTAGCCTTGAAATCAGCATTCAATAGTTGAGAGCATGAGCAAATAAAACAAATTTTCTTTTTGTAGTTAAATAACAAGATCCTTTTATATACTCTACATTCCAGCTAAACTGGGTTATTACTTGTTCCTGTTCTTGACCTACTCCATCTTTACTCTGTGCATTTTTGTGGTTGGTATCCCAATGTACTCCTCCCCCATGTAACCCCCATCCCCAATATGTCTTTGAAATCTTTGTCTTTCTTCAAGGCTCTTCCTAGGTCTCATTTCTTCCATGACACTTCCTCTTATTCCCTCAGCTAGAAATAAACCCTCTTTCTTTGAATTTCTAAGTTCATTCTAATAGACTCCTTGTCTAAGTTGTATGGTGGCTCTTTATTATATGCACAGTATCCTCTTCAGGACAATGTAAACTCTTTAGAGTAAAAATTGTTTCTTTTTATCTTTGTATATTAAATGCCAAAAACAGTACCTTGTAAAGAGTAGATTCTTAATAGATGTTTGTTAGATAGAATATAATGGCTTAGCCACAACCTGACCTGTTGCAAAATGGAATTGTACTTGTGTACAAGTAACACCTCATTTTAATGTTTTCACTTGAAACAGTCCCATGCTATGGATACTGAAGAGAGAAATATATGGGAACATTGCGGGGTCTCTTAGGAGCATGTAATAGTTGTTTCACTAGAAGTTTTCCCCACAGCATTGTTCAATGAATAGAATTATAAACAACATTTTTTTTTTTTACACTGGGGGAATGGTGGGAACAATATCCTAATGCTTTCTATCAGGCAAATTTAGGCTAGCTTTTCCTCCATCATGAGTAGATTGGTTTGGGGACTACCAGCTCAGACTATTGACATTACTTCCTGGTATTCTGAACAATAAAACATCCAAAAGAAGCTACAAGTACTTTCTGATACATGACTGATGGGCCATGATGGGGATCTTTGGGGAAGAGAACTTCACTAAGTTAAGTCAATTCAGAGGGTCATGAATGCATAAACTTGTTGCTTATCCTTCTCCTTCTATGGCTAAGTGAATCTCATTTTATTACTTTTGAGTGATCTACTGTGACTTTGAGAGACATAGTTTCTGGGTAATTAATCATTTTATTAGTAATGCTAGCATATTATTAATAAAAGAGATGGTCATTTGGTTTTCTCTCTTGGACCAAAGACAAATCATGGCAGTGGGCTCACAGTTTATATGACCTTGGAAGAATGGATGGTCCTGAGGATGGCAATCAACTTTGATTGGTTAACAAGTAATAAAAGAGTGAATATTATAATGAGAGGTGGGTTTATTCTAATGAGGGTTTTGGGTACATGACAATGCACCCAGTCTTGGTCAAAGAGACTAATCAATATCCATATCACCTATCTGACAAAAGGGAGAAACCACATTTTCCCAGATTTGTCTGAGTAAACACAATCTGCTGGAATCTATCAATTTACCTAACTTTATCTTTTGGACAGATCTGAATTCTTCCTCTCAGTATCAGTCCTGTACTTCAAAGTCTGCCAGAATAATCTAAGGGGGTTGATTTCTGAATGAGGAAGTAGAAAAGGGGAAAAACCTTGAACCTCATTCAATAATTAGTTATTAAATACAAGAAAGAAATAACCATTTCTCTCACTACATATATCTTCTTTCATTCTAATATTGAATATAAAATATTAGGAGACTAGCCTGAGTTAGGGTTAGCCCAGAACATGGGGCAAATAGTATGAAATGTGTCCTCAAATTAACTCTGTAATACACAATTTAAGATTGTAAGAGATACTTAGTTCAGGACTATGAGAAATTAATTAGACATGATAGTGTCTTTGAGCTGCTGAAGGGGCAAGTACGTTAAATTTTGATGCCCTTGGGGAAAATCCTGATTCCCTCTCCTTAGTTACTTCTATGCTTAGGGACCCAAATTTCATAAATCCCACGCTCTCCTTTCATACATGTTCCCATAGCAATTCAAGGCTGGAAGACCCATGGATTATAAAAGAAACCATAAAGATGAAACAGCAGTCTTCCCCCCAAGTCTGAGCCGTGACTGAGGCAATGATTTCTCATGGTGAAACCTAGAGAAATGAATAGTGACTAATGCAGGCTCAGAATTGATGTGGGGGAGTGAGAAATGAAAGCATTCAGTCATTGGGAACTCCATGGGGAAGGGGACAAATTGAGCTGAATTTTCTTTGGCTTACGATCTGAGGCTGCTACAGAAAAGACTTTCTAGAGGAAATGAGGGAAATGCCAACAGGGGTAGTGAGCTAAATGTGGGCTAGATAAGACCCTGTACATGATGTACTTGCTGAAACGATCAAACCATTTTGATATTTTGCTCTTTTTTTTTGCCTTTTCTCAAGGCAGAAAGCCCACAGAAACAGCCTTCAGTCTGTATCTTTGGCCTTCTGATCGTTTTTATCAACATGGGATGTTTATTGAGGACCAGCCATATGTTGGCCTTCATACAGCCCCTTGAATTTACAGTTTCAAAAGCTGGGTCCATCCTAGGAGGGAATAATGCCAGTATTTATCCAGATGACTTGGAAATGAATTATAACCCACTCACTACTGCCCTCTAACCCCTCTTCATCTCTAAATATCCAAATGGATTTAATGTGATTGGTGGGGGAGTGGCTGGGGATTGTCTTTCTGTAGTTTTTCTACACTTATTAATGGAAAACCGCCCATTAGCTATTTAGATCACCAGAGTCAAATCAGGCGCCTGATGCAAGCGAACAAACAAACTCAGGGAAGGGATAGGAGAAAAACAAAGGGAAGGAATGTCCATTTTGTAAGACCAGTTCCAGGAAAAATTGTGAAGTAACTGGTGTTTGTTTTGGGTCCCCTCTTCCCCAATACCTTTTCTGCTTCCTTTTTTGTTTCTCCTCTCTGTGTCTCTGTCTCTGTCTCTCTGTCTCTGTCTTTGTCTCTCTCTGTCTCTCTGTCTCTATCTCCTCTGTCTCTGTCTCCCAGTCATCTGGACTCTTATGTGTTAAATCTTGAGCATTACTCAGAGAATCTCCATCCTGAACTTTTTTGAAAAATTAAATAAATATTTTATTGTTGTTTGTTTGTTTTTTTCATTGTTTTTACTTTCTAAAGCCTGTGAACCCTTCCTTAGAACAAAGCTAAACAGTTAAATAAAAACAAACCAACTCATTGGTCATGTCTGACAATGTGAACCTCATTCTGCACCTATGGTTCCCCATCTCTCTGATGAGAAAAGAGAGTTATATTTATCTGCAACAATCAAATTTGGTCACTGAGTTGGTTAGGATTGAGATATTTTTCAATGTTGTTTTCCTTTACCTTATTACTGTCATTATGTAGGCTGCTTTCTTGCTTGTCAAGTTCTCTTCACTCTGTTAAAGTTGATACAAGTCTTCTCAAGTTTCTCTGAATTCTTTAATTTTGTCATTTCTAATGGTACAGCAATATTCTACTACATTCATATGCCTTCACTTGTTTAGCCATTCCTCTAGTTCAGTGGTTCTCAACCTTTCACAGGGGTGGCCTAAGACCATCAGGAAACACATATTTCCGATGGTCTTAAGAATCGAGACACTGCTCCTCTACCTGTCTCCAGGCAGGCCCACCCACAAGCAGATATGCCTACATATGAGTATTAAAGGGTTGTGGCATTAGGAAGGTTGAGAACCACTGCTCTAGTTGATAAGAATCCATTTTGTTTCCTGTGTTTTACCTCTGCTATAATTTTGGAGGGCAGTGTGTGTGTGTGTGTGTGTGTGTGTGTGTGTGTGTGTGTGTGTGTCCCTCTCCTTTGACTTCCTTCTCAAGGGAGCATTTCAGTGGGTGAGAGATTTGATGTTTTATCTCATCCAGGAGTGTTTGCGTTTTAAAAGAAATTCCTAAAGATAAGTTAGCTACTTAGCTCAAAGGAATGAATTGTTAACAGTGACATTTCAGAAAATGGGGGAAGATATTTTATAAGTGGGAAAGACACACTTTAAACCATACTCGTTATAAAGCTGAGCTTCTTTTGGAGCAAAGATCAGGAGCGAGCAGATTCAATGAGTCAACTTTGCTCCTTTTCCAGGGTCTCCAGTTCTCATTGACAATGATTTGGGTTCCTCCTTCTAAGCCCCACTCTGCTAGTGAGTGCCTTCTTTGGCCCACACCAGATTAGAAAGCAGCTGTCAGTAAACAGAAGGCTGAATCTGGAAACAGGAGACCTGGCTTTCAATCTACCGCTTACTACCAGGATGACATTGATAAGGGACTTGATCTTTGTCAACTTCTGTTTCCTCATTTGTAAAATGAAAGTGTTGGATTAGATGATTTCCAAGGTATCCTCTGTCTCTAAATCTATGACAAGGTGATCTTGGAAGTCCTTTTTAACTCTAAATTCTATGATGAAATTCTGAAGATAGAGCACATGAAACAGAGGAGTGAACATTAAATTTGATGTTGGGGAGTTTGGATTTGGATTCTGAATCTACCCCCATGTTACTGTGTGACTTTGGCTGAGCTACTTTACTTTTCTGAACCTTAATTTCCTCATCTGTAAAATTAGGGGAAGGGAGATTGAACTACACAATCTTATGGCTATACATCTATGACTCTTACAGCATCATATAACTCTTGGCATTAGGAGCCACCAGGAGTGCCTCATTCAATCTGAGGTTCTGGCATCAAAACAATTTAGGCTAGTTGGAATAGGTTCAGAAATACATGAGTCAGGTAAATGGCCTTATTATAACAGAGAAAGTAGAGGCTCTTTTACCCTTGGAGGACTATTAAAAACAGACTGACCAAAATACAAGAAGAGAAAGGTAAGCAAAGGTGGTTCTCCTGTTTAGGAATAGCTTCACATTTTCTAATCTCTTTTCTCAAGAGGTTCTCACAATGACCACAGTTCCACAGATGGCTCTGTGACAGAGGTTGTGGATGCTAAATAGTTGCAGTCATCCCCTTATGTTCCTCAAAGTTAGATCACAGAACTGAACCCTCAAAAGTGTTATCTCACTTCAAAGGATGAGTTATCTCGCAGATGAGGATGCTACTTCCAGGGACAACTCTTCATTACTTTCTCAGTCTGTGATATTCTGGTCTATGTTCTCCCCTAAATCTGCCATCAAGGCAAATGGATGTAATAGAGACCTTGATTTTTTCCCACTCCATGGGGACCATTGCAGCACTTGGGCTATCTGTTTTCCTTTCCTCTCACTAGAGCAGTGGTTCTCAACCTGTGGTTCGTGACCCCTTAGGGGGTCAAATGACCCTTTCACAGTGGTCACAGGGGTCGCCTAAGACCATCGGAAAACACATATTTCTGATGGTCTTAAGAATCGAGACACTGCTCCTCTATCTGTCTCCAGGCAGGCCCACATATGAGTATTAAAGGGTCGGGCCATTAGGAAGGTTGAGAACCACTGGTCTAGAGGCTCTCACCATCTACTAGGACTTCCTCTTCCATTTTTATTCTTCCCTTCACCTTCACATCCCTTCCAGGTGTTCACCCAGGCAATCTTACTGTCTATCTACCAAAGCCGTCTGGCTCCCTTCCCGCCCATCCCCAGGGCCTTTGGAATGAATTGTATGTGTACTTTCACAATTCATGTCTACTGTCCCTAGAGAAATCTATCTACTAATCTTTGGAACTCCTGCTCTAGGACCTAGCTTTCTTGGATGATGACTGAGTGCAAACTCTCCAAGCCATTCCACTATATCTAGCTGGTTCCAGGCCCTAAATAGTATTTCATTATCACCTCCTTTCCAAATGTCCATCCAGGCCATCTTGCCACCTTCCTATGACCATGTTCTCTTCATCCTGCCTCCAACTTTCTTCTACTTCTCTCTTTGAACATAATAATTAATTGCATGTCATTTACTGCCCTTTATATCTACTGTGACCTTTCAGACCCAAACTCCTTTCTGAGCCATTATTTTCTTATATATGTTGTCTTTCTCAATTAGAATGTAAGCTTCTTAAAGGTAGGAACTCCCTATCTTTTTGTGTTGATTGCCATCTCTGGAACTTAGCAAAGTCTATCTTCATTCTGGCACATGGTAAGCACTTGAAAAAAAGTTTTAAAAAAAAAAATTCATTCAACATTTTTTTTTGTCTAGAACCCATATCTTCCTGCTTAATGCCTTTGATATTGATCACCAGAGAATGATCAAGCAAAATTATCTCTGTGGTTGCATCCGTTCAAATCATCAGTAGACAGTCATCAAGTGTTTACTATGTACCTGCTACTGTGCTAAGCTCTGGGAACACAAAGAAAAAACAAAAAAAACCCTTCCCTCATGGAGCTTACATTCTAAGGAGAAGACAATATGTACATAAAGAGGTAAATATAAGATATGTATTGAATGAATTGGAGAAGGCATTACTTAACAAATCTTTTTTTGACTTCAGTACATGCATAGGAAACACTTTGTTGGAAGAGAGCCCTTCTTTGGTTCAACCAGGTGGTTCAGTGAATAGAATGCTGATTCTGGAATCAGGAAAACCTGAGTTAAATTTGACCTCAGAGACTAGTTGTGTGCTCTTGAGCAAGTCACTTAAGCTTTATTTGCCTCAGTTTTGTAACTATAAAATACTGATGATAATAATAGCACCTACTTCCCAGGGCTGTTGTGAGAATCCAATGAGGCAATATTTGTAAAAAGCACTCAACACAATGCCTGGCACATAGTAGGCTCTATATAAATGCTTATTCCCATCGGGTTGTGTTACCTTTAACTAAAATAAACAAACAAGCACCATGGTCTAAAAAAATGGTCTGAGCATTTGTGAAAGCCAACCCGTGTTCTTATTTTCCCATAAAATTTTCTTTGAAATGTCAAGGTTATTCTCAGAAGGACTTTATAGAGGTGAGAAAGTAGGCACGGACAGTAAGAGCTACTGATATACCCTCACTCAACTACTTTTTAGGGTAATAATGTCATTTTTTTTTTTTTGCAAATCATGTCATTTTTGCAAGTTATTTTGTATTTCTTCCTCTTTCATATATTTTTTAAATTGTCAAAAAAAAAAGACAAAGCTGTGCCCTCCCTCCAGCACAGATTTATTTCTGAGTAGAACTTTTTTTTCCACTGAATCTGATTTTTATTTATACATGGAACTCCTGATGAAGAAACTCCCTATACTATTATAGATCAGTATCTGCTCTACAATTCATGGTCTTAGAAAGCTGCTTGCATATAATAGTAACATTAATAAGAACTCAAATTAATGAACATTTATTAAGTTTCTTCAATGTGCGGGTCAGTGTACTAAGCACCAAGGATACAAAGAAAGACAAAAAATGGCCCTTGCTCCCAACAAATTCACAAACTAATGGGGGAGATTATGTAATCAATTATGTAATCATGTAATCAATTATGCACAAGCAAGATATATACAGTATAAATTGGGGTTAACCTCTGAGAAAAGCCACTAAGATAAAGGAGAACTCAGAGAGACTTCTTGTAGAAGGTGGGACTCTATTGGAGAACTGAAGGAAGCCAAAGGAGCCAGAAAGAAGAGATAAAGAGGGAGAGAAATCTAAGCATTGGGGACAGTCAGAAAATACTAGGAGTTGGTAGATGAGAGTGTGCCAGGAATAGTCAGGAGGCTATCCATATGTTACAGAGTATGTTAAGGGGAATAAAGTATAAGAAGACCAGAAAGGTAGGAAGGCATTTCACATCATGTACTCTGTATATAAGTTAAATAAGTGAGGTGACAATATACAATTGTTTCATGTTCAGTTTTAACTGTTGCTTCTTGACCTGCATACAGGTTCCTCAGGAGACAAGTAAGATGATCTGGCACTCCCAGTACTTTGAAGACTTGTCACATTTTGTTGTAATCCATGCAGTCAAAACTTTAGTGCAGTTAATGAAGCAGAAATAGATGTTTTTCTGGAACTACATTGCCTTCTCCATAATCCAGTGCATGTTGGCAATTTGGTCTCTAGTTCTTCTGCCTCTTTGAAAACCAGCCTGCTTTTCTGGTAATTCTTTGTTCATATATTGCTGAAGTCTAACTTGCAGAATCTTAAGCATAACCTTGCTGGCATTTGAAATGGGTGTAATTATTTGGTATTTTGAACATTCTTTGGCATTACCCTTCTTAAGAACTGGCATGTAAACTGATCTTTTCCAATCCATTGGCCACTGTTGAGTTTTGCAAATTTGCTGAATGTAGCACATTAGGAAGAACAATTTGATGGATAAGTGAAGAATGGAGTGGACATGGGGAGAGATTTAAGGTGGAAAAACCAACTCGTAGTGTTATTGCAATAGTCCAGGTATGATGTGATGGTTCCTAGACCAAGGTGGTGGCAGAATGAAGAGTGGAAAACAATTATGTAGGTTTTAAGGTTTGCAGAGCAGCTTAGACACATTACCTTATTTTACACTTACAATAGACCCATAAGGTAAGTTCCATTATCTCCATTTTATTGATGATGGCAATAAAGGTGTAAAGAGGTTAAAGGTCACACATCTATTAACTGTCTGAGATGGAATTAAAACCCAGGTCTTCCTGATTTTAAATACTACCTTCTAACTATTACACCATGTTGTTTTTGTATGATATTCCTGATGTAGTCCAGATTTTTGACATGATTTCCTTTTCTACTCCCTCCCATAGCATATTGTAGTGTGCTGTGTTGAGTATAAATATTCTGCTTCATCAGTGATGAAAATAGATTACTGTACAAACACAGGCAGATCTGTTGCATTTTTTGTCTACTTGTTGACCTAATTTTTTCTATAAATATTTTTGGAAGGATAGTTTAGTTTTCTTACTAAACTTTATGTAAATCTTGTTTTTCTCTGTTTCATGAGATGATATTGCTCATTATCTTTGAATTGATCAGTATGCAAAAAGTATTTTTTTTTTTAGCACCTACAATGTGCTAAGTGTTAGAGATACAAATATAAATATAAAACATCCTATTTTCTAGGAATTTACAATACAGGTCATGACATATTAGACATGGAAGCAACTATGGAAATAGTTTAGCTCACTCTCCTTACTTTCTGGATGAGAAACTTTAGGTATAGTGTGTGTGACCTTGGGCAAGTCACTTAACCCCAATTGCCTTGCCTTCCCCCCCTCCAAAAAGTAAAAACAAAACAAAGCAAATAAATGTAAAACAGGTCTGATTATCCTGATTTCTACTAGTAGTATTCTTTTCTTAATGTTTTATTTATTTTATTTTTAATTTATGAAAACAATTAGCATTTCTGTAACATAGTATGATGATTACACATGAAATTGCAAATCTGTTATATACAACTTGCTATTTCTTTCAAATATGTAATAAAGTTATCATGTACTTTTCTGCCTTTTCTTCCCTCCTCCACCCTAGAGATGGCTACCATTAGACTCAAATATGTATATATGTAAAATCATTCTACATACACTTCTTTTTATCAGTTCTTTCTCTGGATGCAGATAGTATCTCCCTTCATAGGTTCTTTGAAGTTAATTTGGCTACTTATAATAGTCAAAGTGACATTCACTCATAGTTGTTCTTAGAACAATATTGCTGTTACTGAAGATAATGTTCTCTTGATTCTGCTCAATTTCCTCTTCATTATTTCAAGCAAGTCTATCCATGTTTTTCTTTTTATCTGTGTTTTTCTAAGATCATTAAGCTCATCATTTGTTACAGTGCAGTGGTATTCTATCATGATCATATACTGTAACTTGTTCAGCCATTCCTTAATTGACAGGCATCCCCACAATTTCCATTTTTTTGCCACCAGTTCTTAGTGATTTCTGCTTTCTCAAATGATCATGCCTTTGCTTACCTGCATAAGAATTGTATTCCCTCAGTAGAATGTGTGCTCCTTGAGGACAAGAATGAGTTTATTTCTATTTTTGTATCTTCAAGCCTGATTCACAGTGCCTATCACATAGTAGATGTTTTAATAAATGTCTGATGGACTGATGCAAATTATCCACAGAAGGACAGTTCTAGGTCCTGATTCTCCCACATTTCTCAAATCACTTTTGAAAGGCTATCAAAGAGACAACATCACTGATTTTTCATTACATTTTTAAAAGGATTGATCCCTCCCCCTCTCCTGTCCACTAATTTTGGCAAAGTGAACACCTTATTTATCTTACACATTGGATGTAAGTGCAGGTAACTGCTAGTCACACATTAACTTTATTAGATGAGCCCTTAGATATTGCTATAAGTCAACCTGGTGAGTAAAAGGAATTGCCTGTTTAAAATGACAGTGGTTTTTCTAAGTAAATAATGAAGATTTAGAGGAACAGATATCAACTGATGAGGTCCTTTGAAACTAATGGCATTCACTTTGGCTTAAATTCTTTTTTAAAAAAATTAATTAGTTTAATTTTTAGTTTTCAACTTTCATTTCCACAAGATTTTGAGTTTCAATTTTTCTCCCTGTCTCTCCCTTACTCCCCACCCCAAGATGGCAAGCACACTGAATACCCCTTCCCCCAATCTGCCCTCTCATATCCCTCCTCATAGCCCCCTTATTTTCTGTAGGGGAAGACGGATTTCTATACCCCATTGCCTGTATATCTTATTTCCTGGTTGCATGTAAAAATAAGTTTTAACATTTGTTTTGAAAACTTTGAGTTTCTGGCTTAAATTCTTTTACCTACAGTCAATAGTATTTCAAAAGGAGAGAAGATGAAGATGGCCATACTCACTGAGAAAGGAGAGAGGATGGAAGGAAAAAATTGTAGTCAGGAAGACCTTGGGTTCAGATTTTGCTTCTGATATTCAGTTCAATTAATCAAGTATTTATGAGGTGTCTACTGTGTGTGCCAGGTACTGTGCTAGGCACTGAAGACAAAAAAGAGAAAAATGAAACAGTCCCACCCCTCAACGAGCTTCCATTTAATCTGAGTGGAAGCATTTGCCCTGTGCAAGTCATTTAACCTCTGTGTGTTAGGCAACTCCCTAATTATGTGGAGAATAATCACCCTCTGTGAGGGTAGAGGGAGTTCCTACACCAGTTGTTCCTCCATAGCTGATGAAATCAATGATGCAGCTCCAAACTAGTGAAATTCTTTTGTTTTTTGTATTTCCCAAGTTTCATTTTTTTTTTTTAATTTGGAGGAAAAAAAAGAGAAAGGCCAATCTCCAAACCACAGAGATCATTTCCTGGGAAAAAGCGAGGTGTTTTCTTTTAAGGTTGATCTATTTATTTTTGTTTGGGGTGTTGGGTTGCTTTGTATGGTTTCTGGAGAGTGGGCTCAGATTATTCCATGACTGCCTCTACTGTAACTAGGTGTATTTCAAGATAAACAAGTCAGCAGCCACTCTTCATGCATTTTGAACACACACGTTGTCATAGAGGACACTGTGAATGTGAAAAATGGACTGCACTACCGCCCTATTCGATGCCACATTTCTTAGATGCTGGTCTTTTCCCCAGCAGAAAATAGTGTTGCTTTGTTGATCAATATCTGTTAGGATTATGTTGGGAAAATGTTTTGGAACATTAAATCACCTATGCTCTTGGACTGCTGAATATGATGCCGTATGAAGCAATAGGGCTAAAGAAAGGCTTCTTTATGATGGCATATGGCAAATCTCTCTAATGAGAGGCCATTTACTGCCCAAGCCTCCAACATGTGGTAGTTGACAGCAGGTGTCTGGAGAAAATCCTGCAAACATTTTGAAGTATACTATTACTGGCAACCAGGAGAGAAAATCTTAAATTCTGAATGTCCAGGCTTGAGCCAGGAAGGAGAATAAAATGCAAAATAATAATGAAAGAGAAAAATCCACCTCACCAGCTTGTTTCTACATTAAAGAAATATATAAAGTGCTCCTTTGGAGACTACTAAACATGACATATTGCCTTCATGGCAGAGAAAGGGCTTATTGTGCTCCCGCCACCAAGTTATCAAGGGCTCCCTTCTTGGGAGAAAATGGATGCAAATAACTGGGTTGGCTCACATGGTGCCGATTTTAATTAAACCACATGAAGCTGGGCTGCAAAAGCCAGAAATGCTGAATGTAGATTTCGTTCATTCATTGATCAAACATATATTAAGTACTAAGGTCCTGAGAGACGTGTTAAGAATAATCACATAGTTCCTTGTCCTCCTAGAGTTTAAATCTAATATATGTCTACAAATAAGTAAATAAACATTTTGTGGGGAAATAGTCATTTGGATGTATTTCACGCAAAACATCTGAATCTTTTGTTTAATATTTAATGACAGGACTCTCATACTGAAGTCATGCAAAGGGCTGGAATAACTCAGAAGGTAACTTAATATTTTTATTTCTACTTTAAAAACTAACAGGACTACCTGCCAAAACAAACCCAATACCTCTACGAATACAACTACAAAATACTTTTCACACAAATAAAATCAGATCTAACTAATTGGAAAAACATCCCAGTTGCTCATGGCTGGGCCGAGCTAATATAATAAAAATGACAACTTTACCTAAATTAAATTACGTATTTAGTGCTATACCAATAAATCTACCCAAAAATTACTTTATAGAACTAGAAAAAATAGTGACAAAATTCATTTGGAAGAACAAAAGGTCCAGAATATCAAGGCAATTAATGAAAAGAAATGCTAGGGAAGGTGGCCTAGTCATACCAGATTTTAATCTGTGTTATAAAGCAGCAGTCATCACTGCTTGGTACTGGCTAAGAGATATAGTAGTGGATCAATAGAATAGATTGAGTACAAAAGACTCAATAATCAATGATTATGGTAATATACTGTTTGATAAGCCCAAAGACCCCAGTTTCTGGGATAAGAACTCACTATTTGACAAAAAATGCTGGGAAAATTGGAATATAGTATGGAAGAAACTGGGCATAGACCATCATCTAACGCCGTACACCAAAGTCAAGTCTAAATGGGTGCATGATCTAGGTATAAAGGCTGATACTGTAAATAATCTGGGGAAGCAAGGAATAGTTTACTTGTCAGATTTATGGAATAGGAAGGACTTTATGACCAAAGAAGAGTTGGAGAGCATTATAAAATGCAAAAGGGATAACTTTGAGTACATTAAATTGAAAAGCTTCTGTACAAACAAAGCCAA
>CM053592.1:73972169-73996852 GCA_028646515.1 Pseudochirops corinnae | reverse complement strand
AATTAAAGATATCTTTAAGCATATAGAAAAATGATCTAAATCACTATCGATTCGAGAAATGCAAATCAAAACAACTTTGAGGTACCACATCTCACCAGTCAGATTGGCTAAGATGACAAAACAGGAAAGTGACAAATGCTGGAGAGGATGTGGAAAAATTGGAACACTAACACATTGTTGGTGGAGTTGTGAACTGATACAACCATTTGGGAGAGCAATCTGGAACTATGCCCAAAGGGCTATAAATAGTTGCATACCCTTTGACCCAGCAATACCACTGTTAAGGTTATATCCCAAGGAGATCACAGAAGTGGGAAAAGGACCCATATGTGCAAAAATATTTATTGCAGCTCTCTTTGTGGATGCAAAAAACTGGAAATACAGGGGATGCCCATCATTTGGGGAATGGCTGAACAAACTATGGTATATGAATGTAATGGAATACTATTGTGCTATAAGAAATGGGAAGGAGATGGACTTCATAATTACCTGGAGAGGTTTATACAAATTGATGCTAAGTGAAAGGAGCAGAACCAGGAAAAATTTGCACACAATCACAGACACATCATGTGTGTGATGACCAACCTTGATAACCTGGACTCGATTCTCAACAACACACAGCTAAAAGACAACTCTACTCTCAGGATGGAAGGAGATATCTACATTCAGAGAAAGATCTAGAAAGACCAGAGTTTAAATGGAGACTGAAGCAATCTACATGCTATTGTTCTTTTGCATGTTTGGTTTTGCCTCTTTTTTCCCCAGTGATCACTCATTGGTTACAACCCTTCTATACAACCAAACTGTTGTACAATGTCAAAGTATTTGCAGATCCTGTACATGATTGCATGCCACCATGGGGGGGTGGAGGAGGAAGGAGGGGAGAAAATCTGAAACTCAAGGGATTGTGGAACTGAATCTTGTAAAAAATAAAATAAAAACTGACAAGAGGGGAAGGTGTTTTGGCTCTGTCCCACCCCTCCTTTTTATTTGTACTGTATATCATTGTGACACTCAGATTAACCTTCTTGGGAAAGACTATTTACTTTAAGAGAGTGAGGACTGAACTTGTGCATTCAGAAGGTGGTACCATCCGTTCTTCCTTTCTAGTGCTCATTTGGTTTTCCCAAGGACACCGCATGGCCTGTACCATGTGAGGAGCAGCAAATTCAGGAATGAAAGGTGGGCAAATCTGGCAGGGGATGTTTCAAATTATATTGTTTATGTTGAAGATTCCACTGTGGCTCAGAAAGGAGTGAGAACCAAAAAGAGAGAAAATGAAATTCCCAATACCTATAGCTGTTACTAGAATTTTCTATTTGGTTAATACTAAAAACAAAAATAATTCAAAATTACAGGTTTCCTTTGACCATCCTTTGCTTAGATCACTACTTATCATTTCTTGTCTGCTCCTCTCTCTTTCTGTCACTGTCACTGTCTCTTTCTGTCTCTCTCTTTCTGTATTTGTATCTCTGTCTATCTCTCTGTCTCTGTCTCTCTTTGTCTCGCAGTAATTCCTTAGAAACAGCCTCTAATCTCTGTGTATTCAGGATAGTCAAGATTTTCTTCTGGGCTCTTCTAGTTTCTAGAATTGAGCCCTAAAGAGAAAGAGGACAAATTTTTCCTTGGAGTAACATATTGTTTCATTAGGTATGACTCTAATGATGCAGCTTTAAAAGTCTCCAAGATTGTAGTAATTCTGCCATTGGAAATAAAGTTATGAAACATATGAATAGCATGTAATTATGCCCCCAGCTAGATCAGGAGGTCTCTAATAAGGGGCTGGGAAATTGGTATCTCAGTCCTGTGTTAGAAAACATAATTTGCTCTTGTGTGATTGCCCCATTGCCTCATGACACTAAGGGACACAAAAAAATACAAGGACAGAGGAAACCTGTATGAACCGAAGCTGAGTAAAGTGAGTAGAACTGGGAGAACAACTTATACAATGACTACTATTTATGAGAAAGAAAATTAGATCATCAGATGTGGTCTTTAACAGAGTAAAAGGATACTTGTCACATCCTTATGAAGTAAGAGAGGGGGCTAGGACAACCAGTTCCTCCATGTCTGTTTTTCCCCCGAGCAAATGCCAGTGATTAAAAAAAAAATAGTCATATACCTCTCTGTCCATTTGGCACTCACCTCTCATGATCTCTTGTGGAGGCATGGGTTTGAAGAAAAGTGCAGATGTAGTGGTCACCAGGGGCCAGGTCATGCTACTGCTCCAACTGTTGGGGGGCCCCAGCCCTACCTCTTTGCATCACGTCCTCTCTCTTCTCCCTCTCAAGAGATAAACTCCCACTATAGGAGAGGGGAAATCTGGCAGTCCAGTCCTGATCTTGTTTAGTTTCCTGTCTTCCTACACTGGGAAGAACTGCAACTCCCAAGTGACTTCAGTCCCTTTGCCGGCACTCTGCCCAACCCTTACTCAAGGCCTGTTACAACCATAACAAAGAAAAACATTTGAGCAAAACCAGTGGCCACAGTGGCCAAATCTGGTAATTTGTGGCATTCCCCTTCTCTACAAAAAAAAAAAAAAAGAAAAGTAAATTTTATTTCATTATCAGTCCTTTAGAACCAAAGTTGGTGACAGATTTCAGGGGACCCAAGTCTGATGGACAAATACTCTGACATGTGATAACTTCTAATAGTTGAAAATTATTCAAGGAATACATAAAATAAACCTTGGTAAAACTGATGTAACAAGAAAGAGAAATCTAAAAATGCTTTTCTCTTTTACATGACTGACCTGCTTCTAGCCTTCCAAGTTCTATACAGATCATTTTGTCCCTCTGTAGAACCTCTCTCTTGATGATCTCATCAATCCTCATAGGTTAAATGATCGTTCCTAGGCAGATGAAAACAAAAACCTGTATTTTTCTCCCTAATCTTTCTCTTGGACTCCAGTCTTGTATTACCAATGGTATACTAGATGTCTTCATTGAGATGTCCTCTAAGCATTTGTGGTAGACTGAGCCTGACTCAAGGCTGGTTCCATGGTAGTTTAGTTATGATACTAGAAGAAAATGAGACATTTCTGGTCATTTAATAGTTTTTAAAAAAAGTAGATTAATGTTATTCAACAAACTTACAGTATGCTTGCTTCCACAGGGAACTAAATCTGGTAATCAGGGAAGGGTGTGGTGCCTTGGGCAAATGTTGGCATCTCCCTCAAGTCTGAAAGGCAACAACTCTATGTTGATGGGCTTTTTTATGCCTCTAAGTGAATAAGAACTCATGCTGATATGGCCTGAGGCCACCAAGAAACTACATTAATAACTGAGTAATTCAAGCCTTAGCTGTAGGGGTCAATCCAGTCCTGGCGACAATGTCTTTGGCTTTTAGAAACTGAACTAGGCTAAACTGCATGACAGGGTATGAGAGGAAACCCTAGTCTATTAACGCATCTCAGAAACAACATGTCCAAAATGGAATTCATCTTATTTTCCCCTAAAACTTTTCCTTTTTCTGTTGAAAATTAACTTCCATGTTTCTACTGAGGCTATAACTGTCATCCACATTTATCACCTTGGAATCATTCCTCACCTCTTCCTCCTCCCTCAATTTCTATAGCCAACTGGTGGCCAAGTCTTACTGATTCTACTGTTAAAACACTTCTCTTGGAATTCTCCTCTCAATTCACAAAGTTACCATGCTAGTTCAAGCTCTCATCATTTCATGAGATAGACTATTGCAACTGACTCCTAATTGACTTCCCTCCTTCTGATTTTTTTCCCCTTTCTCCAATTCATCCTGCCCATTGGCATTTCTAAAGCACCTATTTGACCAAAACCACTGCCATACTCAAAAATCTTCAGACTCTCCTTATTGCTTCTAATATAAAATATATGCTCCTCACCCTTGCTTTTTTGAAGCCTTCCACAATATAGTTCTCACCTACTTTTTTAGGTTTGTTTCTTCTTTCTTCCCTCATTTATTTGACAAAACATTTAACCTGACCTACAAGCTTTAGACAACGTTCTGCCTCGCCTTTACTCCTTCCTCTTGTAATTACTGACTTTCTTCAAAACATCACTCCAGTTTCACCTTCCACATGTGCCTTTCCTGATCTCTTCTCTGGACTCCTCTCTCCTCTTCCATTGATTACAGTTGTCTCAAAATTACCCTCCACATATTTTGAATCTATTTATCTATGTACATATTGTGTCTTTCCTCCTTCACAATAAAATGCAAGCAAGGGCATGGGCTGGTTTTACTTGTCCTTTGTAACTCCAGTGTCTATCATAGTGTCTTTGCATAGCCATCCCATCATAAGTGTCTGGTGAATTTTAATGAATTCAAAGATGAAGATCAGATGGCAACAAAGAATTATCGTATTGTCCTGGTATTCAGTGGAATATATACACATATATGACTAGATAGAAAGGCATATGAGGACTTCCCCCTGGTGGAAGGGTGGATGAGAACAATTTATTCCAATGGCCATGAAGCAGGCCCTGTAGAGTGCTTAGATCTTGGTCAGACATTGAAGATGCTCAGGTCATCCATTGTATCCTGGGGTGTTGCCAGTTGCCTTGACTTTAGTCTTGGTACTGGACTTCAATAACTCTGTGAGAGTGAAGCTGTCACCTTTGAGTGACTGTCTCACTTAAGTCCAGTTCACACTAGAGGGACACTTTGAAAATGAAGGACAAACAACCTCAACAGATAGAAAGTGATAAAATGAAGAGTTGACCTGTCTTAAAGATAGGAAGGCCCCACTGAAGTTCTTCCTCTGGCATATACCAACTGGGTGATCCTTAGGAAATCACTTAACTTCTCAGTGGCCCAGGAACTTCTTGGAGACCATAAGTTTCAGAGGAGTTGTCTATTGGCGTGGTGGACAGAGGAAACTTCCTCACTGAGCAGCTCCCTACATTGATGAAATCTCGAGTCTGTACCAAAAAGAAATTAAATTAAATTAAAAACATTATATATATATATTTAAAATTCCTAGAAAAAATACAGATGGAACAATATCCATTTCAAACAGTTTACATAGTTTGGCAAATACAGACTTTTAAAAAAATTCCAAATCCATCTTTCACTCTGTTCTGTGGTTTAGACAGCTGATTCTTTGACAATTCTGAAGTAATCCACCAAGCTCCCCTGTGGAACCCACTTCACACATTATCATCTACATTTGCATATGACTGAGACGGAAATTTCTGGCAAGAGTAGGAGTGTTCATGGCGGCCTTGTGTGTTTTCTAAAAACAAACAAATAGAAGAAATGAGGCCTCAGGTCTTGGTTCAAAGATTCTGGGCATCTCTGCATCATTTCAGTGGGCGTAGGTCAAAGGCTGCCTGTTTTGATAGTGTTTTTTAGAGGGAGAAAGGAATGATTTCCCCTCCAATGCTGAGTGAGAAAGAAAACTCACAGAGGCACTTTATGGTGAACCTTGCTCCAGCAGCAAGCCGTGGGGTGAGAGGTTGCTGTGGCAATGACCTGTATTACATAATGCCTCCCATCTGTCCACAGATGTGTGAGTTTGCTTAAATGTTTTATTAGGTTTTTATTACACTGTAATATGGCTCTAGCCCTTCTGCTGCTGCCAGCTTGGTTACAAATTCTAAAATACCTAATCCTTTAGCTATTCAATATATACAGATATATGTTTTCTGACAAGGGCCCCCGGTACCATTTGAGTATTGCTAAGAGTCTACAGCTTCAGAGAATGGTATTGGGAGGAGAGCCTTGTCAGGTCTCTGATGATGATGATGATGATGGTGATGATGATAATTCTCTGGTCCAGCTCAGTGCCAAGGGCACAGGAAGGGAGTCAATATTCTGTATTTGTTATTTTTATCTCTGTCTATCAGCTGACTTATAAGTATGAGCAATCCAGCAAACAGGAACAGGACATCATGGTTTGTGAAATCTTCATTCTTTACTTTCTGGATCAGTGATGTTATGGAAACATTGGTGTTCTGAATCCATAATAATGGAACCCAATTGAACTTAGGGCCATAACTAGCAATTCTGGCACCTGGGCCAACCTTTACAAAATTTGTTCTCAACTTTTTAGCACAAATTCATTTGGGACGTAGGGAGACATATTGGGGTTCAAGATACTGTGGAGGGGAAGACAGAGACCATGGGACACCAGTCCTTGTGGGAGGGATTCCAGCATAGTGCAAGATGCTGCTAGGGAGGTTGCCTTCAGAGAGGGAGTGGAGCAAGATAGAGTCAGGCCAGTAAGCAGTTAACCCCAAGAACATAGCTGGGGGTAGAAACTGTGTAATTGTCTAGTTTCTTATTTTAATGAATTATTCTTGATAAATGGATACTATGTTCCATGGTTTCTAAGGTATTGATGGAGTGTAAATGTCAACACCTGTTTAATTTTGTTGCCCTGGAACAATTCCCAATTGCCTTGCACCGATTTTAGTTCTGGTTGGAATGGTTGGTACTGTATTTTTTTTTTTTTATTTCCACATTAGTGCAGATAAAACTCTTTTTTTGGTCCTGAGATGTCACCGCCATTTTATAAATGATATGTGTAGTGGTGGAAATTAAGCTGTTGAGGAAGCATGTTTCCATAGGAAGTGTCCCAGATTTTAAGTCAGAGGACCTGAGTTAAAATTCAGGCTCTGTCACTAATGAGATCTTGGATCAATTAATTCATTTAATTTTTCTAGGTCTCAGTTTCTTCATATGTAAAATGAGGGAATTAGACTAGGTGATATCTAAGCACTAAACCATATAAAATCCTAAATGTATGACCTCATGATTCTATTATTTTCAAGAGATTTGAGTTTGAAACTCTCTGCTGATCTGTAACTGTGGTACCAAATTTAAAACATTTTTAAGCTTATAGAACTCATTTATGTCTTTTTTGCTTTTTGCAGGGGGGAGGGCAGGGCAATTGGGGTTAAGTGACTTGCCCAAGGTCACATGGCTAGTAAGTGGTAATTGTCTGAGGCTGGATTTGAACTCAGGTCCTTCTGATTTCAGGGCCAGTGCTCTACTCACTGTGCTACCTAGCCGCCCCAGAACTCATTTATTTCTATCTAAATTTCTGTTTCTCTCCAAAAACTTGTCAATCTGATTACATATTCACCTAAAGGAAGTGTTACATTTTATACCTTAGGACCATGGGTTTGAAATTTCCTCCTAAAGTCTCCCATAGCAGAGAGTGCAGAATTTTCCAGCTAGCTTTATTTCCTATCAGCCGCTCTGCTTGGTTTTTACTTCACAGAAACATGGCTCTGCATGCTAGGTATCCTCTAATGGTCCCACACATTTTCAGCTTCCTTTCCTGTATTGTCTTCCTTCATTAGATTGTAAGCTTCTTGAGGACAGGTATTGTCTTTTTAAAAAATTGTGTCCCCACCACTTAGTACAGTGTCTGGTGTATAGTAGGCACTTAAAAAATGTTTATTGACTATATCTAACCATCCGTCAAATCTTGTCATTTCTCCCTTCAAATTCCTCTACAAGTATCTTGATCTTCACACATACAGCTCTCTGCCTAGCCTAGCTCAGACCTTCAGTGCTTTTGGCCTGGATTTTTGTAAGGGCCTCCAAACTACTCTCCTTGCCTGAAGTCCGAACTACTCCAATCCATCTTCCTCACAGATGCTATAGTAATTTTCCCAATGCCCAGATCTTACCATGTCATTTACCCCTTTCCCACGCTCCACTCAATAAAGTACAATAACTTCCTATTGATTTGAATAATATTTCATCTTTATAATGCTAGTATAGTATTATTTGTATATATAAATAAACACACAATAGGGGGATGTGCTCAATTTTTTTTTTTTTTGGAAATGCAAAAGCTTGGACGCCACTGATCTAGAGAATGCCCTCAGGTGAATGATGTGAATTTTATCTTTGTCTGTTCTAATAACACCTCTCTAGATACTCTAGATACTTAGGTTTGGGGTGGGTTGGATTTAGGAGCAGAACTTCCGGGAGACTAACTTCATTCCAGTAGAATGTCCTGTTTTTGAGATCAGGGATTGTTTCTTTTTTATCTTTACATGACCAGAATTAGCATAAATTAGGCATTTAATACTTGCATATTGGATTAAGTCGAATTCCTTGACTTTAGCTCAGAAAGGCTTTTGATTTTTGAGATCTATTTCTGGCCTTCTACTGTCACTAGCAGTTTCTCTTCACTCACAGTCATGTAGGTAATTGTTTTGCTCAGACCCTGTGTGTGAAAGTAATATATTTTCAAGTTGTTTGTTCCAGTACAAAATGTGTTTCACATATATTGGATGTCAGGAAATAATATCTTGCCATTTATACTTTAGCATGTGCTAAATTCATTGTGGTGTTATCCTGTGATTCATTAGTTCATTTTTACTTAAAAGGGAAACAATAACTTGAAACATCCTGAAATAGCCGTTGTTCAGTGGACATGTCCTCAACTTTCCAGCTCTCATTCCGTGATCAGCTGTGCCAAGGGCAGTCAAGGAGGTGGGGGTGGGGGGGTGAAGAGAGAAATGGTTTGCAGGTGCCATGGAAGCCTAGTGTTTCATTCCTATTCAGTAACTCGAGGAAGGAGAAATTCCACAAGGGAAGCCAGGCTTGATGTGTCCAAAGAAAGCAACTAAGAACCTCAGACGCTGAAAATAAAAGTATTTGGTTTTGTGAGAGGATGAGTCTGCATTTGGTCACTCAGCTGGAGATACAACACTGGGAAATTGTGACTCTATCCAAAGGCAAGGAAAGACAAATAGATGAAGTGTCCAAATCCCTGTCTTACCAAACATCCACCAGAAGCAATTTATCCTCATCCTCTCAGAAGTATGGTCTAAGGAGGCTCAGGAGGTCTGTTAGTTATAAACATAAACCAACCTTCTTTCCCTCACATTTATTTATATCTTCTTGATCTTCATGAATATAATTTGTGCTCCCAATCTCTTAATCAACAATAGTGCCTATTGTTATAGATAAAGGTCTTCAGTCTTCCAGGGAGGGGTATTGTTCTAAAGGGCTTGAGGAGGATCAGAAAGAAATGAGGCAGCCACTAAGGTACAATGAACAGCTCTGTTCATGTATTAACCCAAACTTGATTTACCTGGATGAAATTCTCTTAGGTTACTTTTCTTGAAAACCTTGTACTTATGTGAGGTACTCATTAAGATCACTGTCATTTTTAGTATAAAATAGCATTACTTTATAATAGATACATATCTTATAAATATTGCATAGCACATAAATACAATCATAAATAATTATTAGTATGAAATTATATTAATTTAGCATAAAATGTTGTTAATCTTATTAATTTTGTATGGCTGGAACTTTTCTTCCTTTTATTGATTAGCCTCAGAGATTGGTTTGGATCTTGCCTCTGTGGAGTTCTTGATATAGGTCTTGACCCAATGGCCACTCACTTCAGGGCTTATCATCCTTTTCTACTCTTGAACCCTTCACTTGTTTTTCCTTTTGATATTCCTACCTTGCTAATGTCAAATTCTGGGTTATTCTTACTCTCTCCATTTTCCCTGTTGCTCCTTCAAAGTAGTCCATAATTCCTTTTTTGACTTCCAATCCCATGTTTCATGGCCTGAACTGACTGGTCAGCAATATAGCCTCCTCTTCCCAAATTCCTGGCCCTCTCAATGTTCCCTGGTTCCCATCCGGATAATTCCTAACCCTGGGTGACCCCTGGACTCACCTTTCCCAGATCTACTTGTTGAGTAGCAGAGCTACTGGAAAAAAGTCATGAAGCCACACTGACTTTATCCATTACAAATTCATTTAATCTGGCCTCAGCTGGCTTCCCTTTCCTTTACAACTATTATCTGTTGGTTTTCTTGACCACATTCCACATAATAACTAATCCAAGCTTTCTTCTCTGTTCTTAGCAGAGAACCTTACTTCCTACTTTAGTGACTAAACTGAGACAATCTTTTTCATTCTCCTCCATACCTTGGAACTTACCTATGTCTTCTCCTTCCCTTCAATTGCAGGAGATGCAGTGGCCTTCATCCTTGCCAAGGCTAACCCCACTTCTCTGAACCTTTGTTGCAATAACCTTTCTTCTCTCTGGGTATATGATTCATCCATTATCCTATTTCTTACGTTTTCAACCTCTCAACCTTTCTACTAGAGCCTTCCTTTTTGACCACAAACGTGGTAGAAGTTCTTTCTTATCAGAAAACAAAACAAAGCACTTTACTTTGATTCTTCTATACCTTCCCCAAACTGCTATCCTTTATCTTCTCCTTTGTCACCAAATTTCTAGAAAGATTAGTCTATATTTGCTTCCTCCTTTTTCATACCATTCACTCATTCTTTAATCCAAATCGATCTAATTTATATTAATCTATTAGTCAACCAATACAAATTTATTGTATTGTACAAATACACATTATTTCTGAAAGGTCCTGGGACCCTAGAGCTCTTGTCTCTGATACCCTTACATTCTACTGGGGAAGAAACAATACATACACATATCAGTAAGTATAAAGTATAAACAAGGAAATTACAAAGTCATTTTGGTGGGTGAAGATCAGGTAAGGTCTCCAGTAGGTAGTACTTAATTCAAGCACTTAAAACAAGCATTTATTAAGTACCTACTATGTGCTAAATGCTGGGGAGACAAAAAAAAAATAAGGCAAAAATAATCCCTGACCTCAAAGTGCTCACAATCTAATGAGCTGAGTTTTGAAGGGAGTTCAGGATTCAGGTAGGTAGAAGTGAGGAGAGAGTATTCTAGGGATGGGGGTATACAGGCTGATCCCCTTCAACCACCCTTCATGTCTGAACTGTTGAGTGGTGGGGAAGGAGATAGATGTGAGCTATATTGTGGATGGAGAAAATGCAAGCCTTGACAACTAATTGAGTGCCGAAATCAAGAGAGAAGAATTGATTATGACTTCAAGGTTATGAACCTGGATGACTGAAAGGATGGTGGTCCCCACTACACTCGACTAAAACTGATGTTCCTAAGTTTTTCAGTGGCTTTGGGAAAAGTCAGCAGTATGATCAGTAAAGTACTGTGAATGACAGAGTTTCCTAGGGCTGGGGATTATCAGCATGGGAAGTAGGAAAACTTGATTAAACAAGGGTTGAGGAGAGTATACCATTGAAGTGATTCTCCCCTTAACTTCCCTGTTTCTATTTTTGAGACAATCAATCCCCTACCAGGGATGGAGAACCTGCGGCCTCGAGGCCACATGTGGCCCCCATTGTGGTATTAGTCTTGGCAAGCAACTCACTCCATACAAGTGAGGACCTAGAGGGCCACACCCCTGCACCTAATCACTTAGGCTCAGAACCTTGGCATCGTTCTTGACTCCTCCCTCTTTCTTAACCTCTCCTATCCCATGAGTCCCCATATCTTGTCAATTCTAACTGAAATATTTCACTATTCATTTTCTACTGCCATAGCTGCTACCTTTGTTTAAAACCGTGCTCTCTCTTACCTAGGAGACTATTGTACTAGCCTCCTAATTAGCCTCATTGCTTCCAGACTCTGCTTGTGCTTCATACCACTGTCAAAGTAATTTTCCTCATGCATGGAGCTAATTGTATGCAGGTCAGACAGGTCGCAAACCAATGGCATTAATGTTAGAAGTGACTAGTCCACTTAAGGTTGAAATGGTCAAAAGGTCTGGCTTGTAAAATCAGCTTCAGGGGACAGAGAAATGGATGAGGTGAGAAGGTGAGTGACTTCTGATGGGGTAGGATATGTAGACCTCCAAGGTGGAATGAGGGAAATGCCAAGGCTTCAACCTGGAAAAGAGAGCAATGAATGAATGATGAATGAATGAATGAATGGAAGAAAGAGAATTTAGGAAGCACTTAGGCAGCTAGATGGTATAGTGGATAGAGGGCTGAGCCTGGAGTCAGGAAGACTCACCTTCCTGAGTTCAAATCTAACCTTAGTCATTTATTAGCTGTGTGACCCTGGGCAAGTCACTTAACTCTGCCTCAGTTTCCTCATCTGCTAAAGAAGGAAATGACAAACCACTCCTGTATGTTTGCCAAGAAAACTTTGAATGGGATCATGAAGAGTTGGACGTGACTGCAACAATTGAACAACGAGTAGGCACTTACTCTGCACTGCACATTGTGCTAAGTGATGGGGATGCAAAATTTTAAAATATAGGGGCAGCCCTTTCCCTCAATGGCTTACATTCAATAGAGGACGACCACAGATAAAGGGGAGTGGTCACTAGAAAAGGGAGTTTTGTTCTGGAGAGGGGGTGAGAATCAAAACTGGCTTACCTTGAGGATTTAGGTGGGAAAGAATCATTTTAAAAAAGCTTTATTGACCCCCCTTTTAAAAAAATACAACAGTCCTTTCCCCTTCACGTTGATCCCTCAGTTGTAACAAAGCAATATAATTCAGCAAAACTGACAAATTCTAAGATGATGAAACTAGAACTGAGTTAACATCAAGGTCTAGATGAAGAATTTTGGCCTGGAGGGAGCTAAAGAGAGTAAAGCAAATCAATCACTCAGCCAATAAGCATTTATCAAGCACCTATTATGTCCTAGGCCTTGTACTTCACTCTAGGGATACAAATAAAATGCATGAGATAATGTCTCTTTGCAAGGAGCTCACATATCATACAGTTGGTTTAGGAGCAATTTAGTTGTAAACCAGACTTAATCATTTCATCTGCTCATCTTCTACCACTAATTCTTCCTCCCAAACTCTCACTGTAAATTCCTCTGTGGTACTTTACAGTAAATCTCCTTTATCCATGGTGTCTCAAAATTCTCAGTGCAGTTTAAGTGGTTAGAAATTAAAAGTGCACTAAGTCTTTTGGGACACCCTGTATACCTAAAAGGTTGGTATGGTCAAACAAAGAGGAGGGGTATGGGTGGTATGAAGGAAAAGCTGGGGCTTTTTTCCCTCCTACAATGGCCTGGAGGTTGGGGATTTCTTGTAATTAAATAGATTTAGTAGCAGTTTAACTCTTGAAAGGGAAACCTGAAGTTGGAAAAGAAAAATAGGTATGGGCAATTGGTCTGTGTGTTATCACAAGGGGTTCCTAGGGGCATGCATGCCATGTTACAACACTGGCTAGTGGACATCTCTTCTGGGAGACAGAAGATTGAGCTTAATCATAGAAAAATAGATCATCTGACACCTAGCTTGTCATCTGAATCCATTGGACATGTCATCACCATGAGGACTGTTTTTTTTTTTTTTTAATGTATCTCATGTCTCGGCTCTAGAAGAACACAGCTCCAATCTCAGCATCAACACACGGACATTCAGGGCAATCTAGGCACAGTCTGCAGACTTCTTAGTGCCTCTTACAAAATCAGCAGTAAGAGCTAGAATAAACTGAGGGAAACTGAGGTAAATAGGAAGGAATATAATATTGTCACAGTCAAGCCATTGTGAGCTCTCCAGAGTCTGACCTGGCTCTTTATTATTTCCATGTTTTCCCACATACTCCAGGGTGTGTTACAGCCTCCACTCCGTTTGTGAGAGATGATTGTTAAATTTTTAGCATGAGCATTTACACCTTGGGAATCAGCAAATGCTGCAAATCAGGACTTGATTTGTTGTCTTGTTGATTGTCTGGACTTAAGAAAGTTAGGGAAAAAAGTTAATAATGCTGATAAAATTTAAAAGAGTTCTGTGTGTACATTTCTTTTCCAGAGAGTTGGTAGTTAAACATTACCAGATACCTCAGCACACACTGCACAATGAATGATCTGCATAAATGTGGTCCAGATAAACTATTGTGGCATTTGTACACAAATACTAATCGCCACCTGGGCTTTACTTAAATATTACAGTACTTTCTCCTTTCTGATACAGGTGTAGGTGGCACTTCTAAAGCACATATTTTGGACACTGACTCAGCTGTATTCTTTTACACCTACACACATTTTTTCACATAGTGGAAGAGAATGGAAGGAACAAACGGGTAGGTTTGAGATATTGGGTGGTGGGAGACAGAAAGAGAGAGAGACAGATATACACAGAGAGATAAAGACAGAGATAAAGAGACAGAGAAAGAGAGGAGAGAGACACAGAGAGACCACACACAAAAGAAAGACAGAGACAGAGACACAGAGGAGAGAGAAAGAGATAGAGACAGACAGAAAGAGACATAGAGAGACACAGAGAGACAGAAACAAAGAGAAAGGGGAGAGAGACAGAAACAGACAGAAACATAGAGAGACAAAAACAGAGATAGAGACAAACAGGAGGGAGAAAGACAGAGACAGAGACACACAGAGAGAAAGAGACAGACAGACAAAGAGACAGACAGAGAGAGAAAAGGGGAAGAAAGAGAGAGAGAGAGAAAGAAAGAGGGAGGGAAGGAGAGAGAGAGAGAAAGAGGGAGGGAGGGAGAGAGAGAGAAATAGGGAGGGAGGGGGAGAGAGAGAGGGAGGGAGAGGGAGAGAGAGAGAGAGAGAGAGAGAGAGAGAGAGAGAGAGAGAGAGAGAGCTGCAGAAAAGAATTTATGCTTATTCTGCTGTACATTATAAATAATGGGGATAAGGTAGGGAGACTGGAGGGAGGTGATAGAGGTAGGGCAGAAGAAATGCTAGAAGCTTCTAGTAGAAGGAATTGTTTTCGATATTCTAGTTAGAATACTGTGTGTGGTGGAGAGCCCTGCAGATCGTCTCCCCACCTCCCCACTGGTCAGATTATCATTTGGATGTTGTCCCAACCTGATGGCTTCAGTGTGGGTGGGGGCTGACTTTAAGGACCACCACACTTGTGCATTCTTGTATCTAATAACTCACTGACAGGAACCATTTTCTAATGTCTAGTCTAACTAAATACTTCATGTTTCAGCTTAAGACATTTCCTCTTGTTCACAATCATGAGAAAGGGCACTTACATATCTGAAGACTTTTGTTAAGTTTTTCCTTCACCTCATCTTCACCAAACCATATGATATTTCCAGCATAACACCTCCTTATGAGAATTAGCTCATTTAAGTCTATGGGGCATTATAGTGGCTCCTAAGGTCCATGTGGTTCTCTCCTTTCCAGCTTTTAGGGAGTCTATTGCAGACGAAAAGTTCTGATTTCAGTCAAAGTTCCTCCAAGCCCCCAGTTAGGAAAACCTGTAACATTTAGGCAGAGGTTGGGCTTCCTGCCTAACTTTGCATCTATCTCCACTTAACCCCTGGCTCTTTGTGGTTGAGACAAAATTCAATTTGCTGGAAATGTTTGGGTAACGAAAGAACAGATTATATTATGGTGTTTGTGGATAAACAGGCACCAGCAGGGGACATTACTGACACAACCAACTTTTCTTGGGATTTTCCTTAAGCTAGGTTTTCTGCTTTAAGATACCTATGACCCCTTAAGATGGTCCTTGATATCAGCTTAGTTCTACCCTTCTCCTGCGGAGTGTATTAGGATGTCATTTTTGTTCCAACTCCTTGAATGAATACATTCTAATTAGCATTTCCTCAGTCTGAACAGGATTTTTCTAAACTCTAGGACTATTTTACACTTATACCTATGAGTAGGAATGGTTGATTGGGAAAGTTATCACTTACTTTATGTGGGGTAGGTTTGGGTTAATCAAATCACTCCACCTTTCCATTAGGAAGGCTCCAAACACACTTTTATCCATTTTTTGAGGAAGTAAGAAGCCCAAGTTTGGCAATATTAATAGTTCGTTTCCCGCCATAGCTCCAGTATTCTCTTGAGAGAGTGGAGACTCTCTACGTGTCAAATCTCTCCAGCCAATTTTATAATTTTAATAAAGTGATTGAAAAGTAATAGCATGGTCAAGATTGTAGCATTCTGTAAGGAGGGATAAAGAATAATAATTCCTGTCTCATTGTCCTGGCCACAAATGTCAGTTATGGAAGGAGAGATTTTTATGATTCTCATATATTTTCAGTTCCTCATATGACTATGCTCACATTTGCCAAATGACCTTTGGATCTTGCCTTATTGTGTACATGGACCATCTTTGTGATTGAGTTGAGGCTACTATTTTATGGCTTGTTTTGGTGGTAGGCAACCAGAGTTGTATCGCAGAACAAGACTGGACAGCCTGGTCTAGCCCAGATCTGATTCTCAGTTGTAGGGTGTGGAATTGATACTGGCTTTCACTTCTTCAAGAATGTTACTTGAGTCAGCCCTGCCCCCCGTCCTTCCACCAGCAGTATGAATCATACATGCAGAAGGCGGTTTTAAGCCAGTTGACATGTAGCCAATGCATGGCTCTTTCCCTTCCTCCACTACTCCCCTCCATCCCAAGGCTTCATCCCATGTCTAACCTTTCTTCTCCAGTGGGGTGGATATAAATTCTATTTGGAAGCAGACAATGCAGATGGTACTCTTAAGGGAAATAGGGAGGTTCTGAATCTGATCAAATTGGACAGCAGATTTGAGACTGTGATGGGAGAGTGAAAGATTACGTCAAATGTTTGCTTAAGGATCAGGAGTTTGGGCCCAGCCCCTTTGTATGGCCAAATGTTACATGGAGCATTGTAAAATCAAATTCTTACATCTTATTGTCCTCCCATTAGATCACATTAAACTTTGGCAGGGAGATTGGCCTGCCTTGGTGGTTTTCTGATTTGTGGTTTGCACTTGGCGATCCTTGCAGCCTTTAAAACTGATTTTATTTTGTGAACAGCCAGTGATAGTCAGACTCTGGAGTAAACTTGCCTGGGCCAAAATTTTCAGTAATAACATTTCATATTATTAAGAGTTTCCTGAAGGACAGCAAAAGAGTGAAAACAAAGACTGACCTGAATCCACTGGCACGTGTTCTATGAATAGGCGGGTGTCCCTGGCAATGAGTATATTTTCCTTTTGCTTCTGGGGAACTTTGGAGCTGAGATACTGTGATCCTCATAAGGAGATGCTGCTCCTTGTTTTTGAGGATAGGAAACAAGAAACAATAGGTGATTGGGAATATGGCAACATACCAAGGTTTTCTGGTTATCTGGGATACAAGGATCCTGCCGTGATAGAGAGAGAATGGTTCTGTAATAGAATAAAGAAGCCTGGGAAGAGGGTGATAGAAGACTTGTAACTCCTATAAAGCAACATTGGGACATCGGGTTGGGCGGGGGTACTATAGAGTTGACCATGAAATATAACAAAGTCACATTAAGGTTTAATGCAGATGTAGGTAGGTAGAGAGGACTCACTCTGCATTATGGGAGGGACTCATGGGTGGGGAGGTGTTCTTCCTTGTTTTTTTGTGTTTTTTTTTTTGTACCAGGATGGAAAACAAAGGACAAACACAACAAGCATCAAGATGGGGAGAAGGTATGAACAGGAGGCATGGGTGAGATTTTGCATGCATGTACCACAGGGAAGGATCCATTTGATTGAAATCATAAGCATTGTTCTTCCTTTTAAAAGGGGCCTTATGCTTTAGTGGCTACCTCTTCCATGGGAGTTGGTTGTGGTGGGTTCCAACCTCATTACTCAGTTCTGGTAGTCTAGCTATGGAGGGCTTGGTCAAGCTGTTGGTCACTTTTAGGCCACCAGTTCTAACACACTGGATGTGTTTTCTCATTTTCAAAATGAAGGGTGGAACATGTTAGGTGACATTTGTCACTTACTTTTCAAATGATTATCCTACCATTTTATGAACTGTCTTAAGGCTTTTTTTGTGACTTGGTTTGTTAAACATGTAATCCATTCCCCTTTATTTCCTTGCTAGAGTGTTGTATTGGTTATCTTCTTTTTGACAGACAAAAAGGGAAGGAAATGTTAAATTTGTGTCAGTCAACCAAATAACTAGAAGATACTACAATCAAGCCTTCTTTCAATGCTTTGATAGCTAGATGTAAGAATAAAAATGTTATTTATACTATTATAGAAAGAGTGGGAATGAAAAGTCACATTCACAGTAAAGACCACAAAAGAAAATAATCAATATGCATTTTAATTGGTACCTGGGTAAAATCACAAGTCAGTTAATGGAAGAAGTAAACAAAAAACCAGGTGTGGTAGAAAACATTAGATCGCAATGCATGTTGGAGCCAACACAAACCAGCTGATAGCTGATTGTTAAATTGTCAATTTGAACATTTGCACATTGACAAATTAAGGTTGAGGTGTGATTTATTGTTTTATCGATTGTCTAAACTTAGGAAAATGACAGAGAAAATATTAATAAATTCATGTAAAACTTAAAAGTGTATCTTGTGTACATTTTTTCTCAGAAGTCTGGCTAATAATATTTACCAGCATACTACTGTCTAGATCTAGGTTTGGGGGCTAGAGGTAAAATGTGGAAAAATCCCTTGGGACTTCCAAAGTATCTTGGGAAAATCTATTAACCTCTCTGGGGTTCTGTATTCTCATGGGTAAAATTGAGGAGTTGGAGGAGTTGTCCTCTGAGCTCCCTTAAAGTTCTAAAATTATGATCCTATGACTATTCAAGTTGCAGGTGAAATATGTTACAGATTCAATTTTAGAAGCCAGGTAAGGATAATTGACTCCTAGCTTTGAAACAGAACTTAAATATTTACAGAATGAAATTTCTGGAAATCTTTTTGGCAGATTAGAATTTGTCAATCAGTTTTCAAGATTTAGTTCAGTTCAACAATAAGCATTTTAAAAGTCTCTCCTGTCTACTAATAACTATGTAAGGTAGAAAGAAAGAAAGAAAGAAAGAAAGAAAGAAAGAAAGAAAGAAAGAAAGAAAGAAAGAAAAAAAGTGATCCCTGTCCTCAATGAGCTTACATTCTACTGGGGTGATGGCTGCAGCACATGTTAACAAATAAACAAAAGAATATGTGTGTACAAATTAAATGTAGACTAATTTGGAAAGGGGAAACACTATCAAGTGGGGAATATGATGAGTGTCTATTGTATACTTTATTTACCAAAAGAAAAAAAAGATTCTGGTCTCCTTTGATTAGCAATTCCAGTATGTAACAACCTTTACAATACTTGTTCTTTTTTCTGTGCATCTCTCCTCTTGGTTAGGTCAGGAATTTTAACCTCATGGCAGATGGTGCTTACATCAAGTGCTGAGAAGCTTTGGGGATGTTGTCTGTAGAAACAAGGACTTTGGAACTTGAAAGTGGTGTGTGTGTGTGTGTGTGTGTGTGTGTGTGTGTGTGTGTGTGTGTGTTAGATTGTCAAGAAGGAGACTTCTAAAGAGAGAAAAAGGAAATGACTTGAGTGTCTTCTTCAATACCATCTCTTCCCCGTTGTTGGAGGTAGCTAACATTCATGGCTAAAGCTAATGGTTTCTAGCCCCATCTGAATTCTGTAGAGTCCCTAACCATCTTTCATAAGACTTTCCAAGTAAAATAACTTCTTAGTATTAAGTAAATCCCTTGGCATAATAATCAACTTGACTGAAAAAAATACATCTATCACTTTAAAGAAAATAATGCCATGTGCTCTCCTAGGCTCTTCTGGGAAGTAAAGGAAGTAGTCTCTAAACTCACCATGTCCATCTAATCAGGCAGAAAGGACAAATGCAAACTGAAAACAAATCTGTTTACTCAGAGACATACAGGTTATAAAGGTCTAAGGAGATGGAAGAATGAGTGCTAGTAGAGTTAACTGAAGGGTTTGGAATGACAACAGTCAAGTGGGGTTCAACAAAATTCCTGGGGTCTAGGGTGGGAAGGGATGTTAGAGGGTCATCTTTTCCAATCCTCTCATTTTACAAATGAAGACTCTGGGGCCCAGAGAGCATAGGACTTGGAGTCAGAAGGACCTGAGTTCAAATCCAGTCTCAGACACTTAACTATATCTGCCTCAGTTTCCTCATATGTAAAATAAAGATAATATAGTACTTAACCTAACAGGGTTGTTTTGGGGATTAAATGAGATAATATTCACAAAGTGCTTTGCAAACTTTAGGCGGCCACATCAATGCAAGATGACTGTAATTGTGATGCACACTAGCTGTGAAATCACAGGCAAATAACCTTTTCATTTCCTAGGCAGCTCCCTTAACGAATCAACAATTAACGGCAGAGTGCTTGCCTGTCTGCAGGGGTGGAGGCAGTTTCCACACCAGGGTGAAATCACAGCTCTTTTCTCCCTTCTCTACCTCCAAATGTGGCAAGCACCGTGTTAAAAGCTGAGAACACACAGTCAGGGAAAGAAATATGGAGTCTGAATGCAAATCGAAGCATATCATTTATTCTTTTTTTTGGTTTTGTTTTGTATTTTCTATCTGATGGTTCCTCTCTTTCTTTGTAATTTTCTATACAGTATGACTAATGTGAAAATCTGAAACACTCCATGTGTCTTGCTCACATCCCTTCTCTCCATGCATAAGGTCATTGCTCTAGTTCAGGCCCTTCTCACCTCTCGCTTCCTTAACCTTTATACTCTGCACCTAGGCTGTAGCATTTTTAGGAAACTAGTTCATCTCCTTGACTCTAGTCTCCATACTTTTTAATCCATCCTCCATAACAAAGTGATATTTCAAAAGCACTGTGACTGTGGGCAGCTGGCTGTACAGTGGACAGAGTGGTGGAGGAAGATCTGACCTTCTCTCCTAGCTACTTAACCCTGGGCAAGTTACTTAAAACTGCCGGCCTCATTTTCTTCATCTTTAAAATAGTGATAATAACAGCACCTACTTAATATGGTTGTAAGGATTAGATTAATTGATAGATGTAAAGCATTTTGTAGACCTTGGACAACTGAGGGCTACCATGGATAGAGAGCTGGGCCTGGAGTCAGGAAGACTTGAGTACAAATTTGGCCTCAGACACTTGCTAGCTATAAGACTCTGGGCAAGTCACTTAAACCCTGTTTGCCTTATTTTCTCTATCTTAGAAGGAAATGGCAAAGCACTCCAGTATCTTCGCCAAGAAAATCCCCAAAAGGCCTCAAAGAGTTGGACATGATTGAAAACAACTAAACAGTATTACAAATTTGTAGACCTTGATTGTACAAACCATTTTATAGACCTTAAGGCACTATATGAATGCTACTATGATGATGATGATGATGACGATGATGACAATGACGACGATGATGACAATGACGATGATGACGATGATGATGATGATGACCTTCAAGAAGACCCAGGAGCTTTCAGTTACCTTTAGGTTAAAACATAAACTCCTCTGTTTGACTCTTAAGCCCATCACAGGCTGTCTCCAGCTTGCCTTTATGGCTTATTGACTTATAGACTTAGTTCTTCTTCATGCCTTCTCTGGTTCACCCAAACTTACTAGCTTCTGTTTCTTTCACACCACACTCCATCTTTGCACAGCTGTCCCCCACAGCCAGAATGCATCTCCATTTTACCTCTGCTTCTTAGAGTTCGGAGAGTTCTTCCAGGCTCAGCTAAATTGCCCCCTCCTCTAAGGGGAAGCTGATTCCCATCCCGTTTGCATTATCCCCTTTGTCTCCCTGCCCCCCCCAATTACTTTGTATATATTTTGTATTTGCTTTTCATCTTGTTTTCCCATATATATTGTAAGATCCTTACAGGGACTGTTTTGTGTTTGTCTTTGTTATCACTGACACTTAAAATAGAGTACATGGTGTGTGCTTAAGGATACCTCAAAGGAATGTTAAAAATTATCTTTATATGTAAGTGGGGAAAACATTATTTAAAAAAACAAATACATCGAAGGACCTAGTAAATTTTTGTGTAGTAGTGATGAGAGTCAGAAACACGTGAGTGGAGAGGAAAGACATATCATGAAGGTAGAATTGATGGTATTTGCCAACTGATGAGATGGGTTTAGGGGTCAGGGAGAGGGGGCCCAGCAGAGAAACCAATAAAAGCCACTGTCACTGGGGAGGATGGTTCAAAAACAATTTGTCCCTCCCTTAACTAAGCCCAACTCACTAGGGTTTGAAAAGTAATGATATTCTCTGGCAGGCATTCAAAACCTTCTACAACATGGCATCATTCTACCTTTCCAGCCTTTTCTCCTATTACTCCTCTTCATATATCAAACTGAAGAGTTCACTTTCTTCTTTCCATCCTCCATGTTTTTGTTCAGGCTGTTCCCTATGCCTGAAATGCCTGCTCTGTCTTTATGTATTGAATTCCTACTCATTCTTTAAAGCCTAAATAAAATGCCACTTCCTCTAAGAAATATTCTCTTATCCCTTGCCCCACTTATGAAAATAACTTTCCCACATCTTATTCGTTCTCTGTAATGTATTTACGTAGGAGTATATATGATAACACTGTGTTTGTGTTTTGTTCCCCTATAAGATCATAAGTATCGTTTCAACGTCTTAATAAACTCTGAATTCCACCCCCCCCCGCCCATTCTCTGACTCTACACAATGCTTTATACACAGCAGGTGCTTAATAAATGTACGTTGTATATTTTTCTCCACTCTTCCCCATTTCTATCCCATGAGCTTCCGGATGTTTATACAAAGGTGAACCAAACTCCCACTGTCATTAGAGATCACCAGTCTCTAAATACAGGTGTGACTAAAAAGGCTGACAAAGCCAGGCCTTCCACTGGGCCACCACTCTCGCTGAACTCTCATTAGGCCCCTGCTCTGTTTGCTTTTCATGGCTCTGTGGAAGTCTAACAGGCTTTTTAGAGACACCTGTGGAGACTGCTGATTTTACATGGAGACCTACGTTTTCAGAGTGTTTTTAAGTGTACCTTGGGGTAAAAGGAGGAGGGGTGGGTTGGTGAGGATGACAAAATCCATGCCCAGATAAATAGAATTATGTCCACCAGAGCAACCAAATCCAACATCCACATCGCCTTCTATTTTTGCACTGATATGCCCAGTTGCAATGCCTACACCATCCCCTTCATCTGCAGGAGGCTGTGTGCTAGCAAAAGCATTATAGTTGGCAAGAGCTGAATTGGCAGCTTCTCCTGAAATGGTTTTTAATTTATGTTAAAATGTAAAGAGCTATTTTCCAGGTCCCTTCTGAATACTTCACAAAGTGAAGCTTAGTTTTTCAAAGCCGAGCCTAATAAAAGAAGCTCTCTCAAAGACTTGAGGAAATCTTTGCTTTCAGTTTTTGCTGCACTAAAAGAACCCTTTGCTTCCTACCTACTGGGCTCAGCTATCTGGTTAGCAATGGAAAGACAGTGTGTTCTGACTGATCTCTGGTTAGGAGTAAGATCTCTGAGGACTTGTTCTGATTTTGATGCTATGATATTTTCTGGTTTCAGACACAGGATCATGGACATACAACTGGAAGGGTCCATAGAGGTCATTTAATTTAGCATCCTCACTACCCCATTTGAAAGATGAGGAAACTGAGGCCCAGAGTCGTTACATGACTTGCCCACAGTCATATAGCTAGTAAGTAGTAGAGCTAGGATTTGAGCCAAGATTCTCTAACTCCAAATTTATCACTTTTCATTGCTCTACACTCCATGAGAAATAACTAATTTAATGCTAAGTGATGTGGAATAGATTATAGAGAGGAATGGTCAATATGGGTGGAATATGGTTCCTGGGGAGATTTTCTGGATGAAATGAGGTTTGACCTTGGCCTTGAAGAATAGGATAGATTTAAATCAAGAGTGAGGGAGAACTCAATCAGGTTGGGGAAACAGTATAGACAAAGACATGGAGGCAGGCATTAAAGAATCAAAGAATTTCAGAGTTGGAAGGGACCAGGATGCTTTCTATTTCAGTATGTTCTTGTTGTTCAGTCATGTCTGATTTTTAATGACCTCATTTGGGGCTTTCTTAACAAAGTTACTGGAGTAGCTTGCCATTTCCTTCTCCAGCTCATTTTGCAGATGAGGAAACTGAGGCAAACAGGGTTAAGTGATTTTCCCAGGGTCACACAGCTAGTAAGTGTGTGAGGTCATATTTGAACTCGGAATGATATCTTCCTGATTCCAATATACGCACTATGGCTCCACCTTGCTGCCCAATTTCAATATTTACTATAAAATAACAACAATAAACCAACAAAACTCTACAACATACTCAAAATGGATCATCCAGCCTCTTCTTGAAAAACACCAATAAGTAGAAATGCTCTACTGTACAAGGAAACACACTTAGATATTTTTTATTGTGAGGAATTTCTTGCTATGTAATCTAGCTTTTACTCACACCTGGGAGTTTTTGTTTGACATTGTATGTGAAAGGAATTATGACTCTTGAATGGCAGAGAGAATGTTGAATGAAATGTTAAGGATGTGTGTAAGGGACTCACTGGGTTGGTTCTAGAGAAAATTTTTGGAAAGATGTGGAGAGAAGAGACTCCAGGGAGGGGGGTCATCATAGAAACTTTGGAATGGCAAACATACGTGAGAACCCTGTCCCATCATGTCCCTGGACTTGTTTGAAATTCTAGAGATTGCTGAAAATGGGTACCCTCTGAGGAGATTGTTCTCTTTCCCTCTCTCTCTCTCTCCCTTCCTCTCTCCCTCCCTCCCTCCCTCCCTCTCTCTCTCTCTCTCTCTCTCTCTCTCTCTCTCTCTCTCTCCTCTCTCTCTCTCTATCTCGTTTTGAGTTGGGATTTTATCTTCCTCCAATTTGAGTACTCTTTGTTATATTCTAATCTGTATAACCTTTCCATTTTCTGTTTTATATTTTGTTTGAATAAATAGGTTTACTCAATATTTGCTCCTTTTGATGGTCTTTTGCATAGCCAGCAATTGTTGGGAAGCAGCTAAGTGGTGATTTTAAAATAAGGACTACTTTAACCCTTAAAAGAACAATCAGGGAGGTGGCTTTTGCTCTGAACCTTTTATCCCCTACCACTTTTTTTGTAAATAACTTGTTTGCAATTCAACAAACATTCATTTAACATCTAGTCTGTTCGGCATTCTGCTAGGCACTTGGGAGCTTCTCTGTCCTTGAGGACC
>CM053592.1:73952417-73971669 GCA_028646515.1 Pseudochirops corinnae | reverse complement strand
CAAATGAGTGTAAATTGTAAGGATGCAAATTTAGGCTTTGTATAAAGAAAAAGTTCCTAATAATTAGAGCTATCTTAATGTAGAATGGGCCATTTTGGGATGTAGTGGTCTTCCATAGGAGACTGACTGGATTACCACATATTGAGGATTAGCACAGTAAACAAACAGAAAAAAAGAATAAGATCTGTCAAGAATATTGGAAGAAGCCATTTGTCAGGGACAAATCACACTTGGATGCTATAGAAATTACACTAAAGAGAACAAGAACAGGAAGACTGGACCAAATCAAGTCCACATTGCTGGTCATGCTGCAGGTAGTATATATATATACATACTACACACACACACACACACACACACACACACACACACACACACACACACACACATATATTTTTTGCTTTTTGGAGGGGAGAAGGTAGGGCAATTGGGGTTTAAGTGACTTGTCCAAGGTCATGTGGCTAGCTTTATGTTAAGTGTCTGAGACAGATTTGAACTCATGTCCTCCTGACTCCAAGGCCAGTGCTCTATTCACTGTGACACCTCGCCGCATAGTAGCATAATTTTGAGAATATCAGTGGATTGGTCTCAAGATATAAAGGGATGTCTAGAAAAGAAAGTATCATATTCATGGCTTAATGTCAGCTTGGAAAGTGCTCTCCTATGAAGTGACCTAGGGATATGTGCTGCTTGACATTTTTTCCCCAATGACTTGGATAAAGACATGAATAGTATGGTCATGAACTTTGCAAATGATACAAAACTAGGCTTGGTAGCTAACGTGTTGGAAGAGGGTCAGGATCTAAGAGCATCCTGATAAGTTAGGAGTAGTTAACAGTTTTTCTGAAGAAAGATCTGGGAGATTTAGCTCAATGCGAGTCAACAACATGAAATAGTCAAGAGAGTCAATGTGAATTTAGACTGTATTGACAGAGACATTTTCCAGGACCAGAGAGGTGACAGGCCAGCTGTATTGTACCTTGGTCAGTTCTGGGTAGGAGAAAAGGACACCAATAAATTGGAGAATATACAGAGGAAAGTGACCAAGCTATCGAGGGACCTAAAGATGATAAAATATGAGGACCAGTTGAAGGAATAGAAGGTGTCTAATCTGGATAAGAGAAGGCTAAGGGAGAACATTGTAACCATAATTAAGTTTTTGAAATTTTGTCAGAGAGAAGAGGGATGAATTCTGTTCTGTTTGGTTTCAGAAAACACAGCCCATAGCAACCAGTAGAGATTACAAAGGGGTAAAATTCAGGCTTGTCATAAGGAAATTGAAATTGTTCTCATTAACTTGAGCTGTCCCAAGATGGGATGGGTCACTCCACAAGATAGTGGGTCCCCTGATCACTGGAGTCCTTCAGACATGTGAAAGCTGGGTGATCACTTGTTGGATGTTTGTAAATAAGAATTTTGTGCAGGTGCAAGTTGGCCTGCATCACTTTTAAAATCCATAACACTCTGAGATTTTGTGAGTCTTTTGTCTTGGATAGGCATCATGATTGGATAATGAATTAAGAGCAAGATTTAATAGTTGGTGGATTCCCCCTCACTGGATGTTTTCAAGCAGAGGCTTGTTGGCCATTTGCCAGGTGTATCGTACTGGGTATCCTCTTTTGGGTATACAAGATATCATCTAAGGCCTTTTATTTCTAAAAGTATATTATTCTATTCCTGCCTCCATCTTTAAAATAAATCAACAAACATTTATTAAGTGCCTATTATCATCGTACCAAGTACGTGCTAGCTTGATGGTCCAAAGGATTTAACAGATCGGAAGAAGATGCCTGGGGTGGGCATCTGGGCATCTGGTGGTGATAACTATCAAAACAACAGATCTAGCTCTGACCTCTTCCTTACATTCCAGAAGTAAGATTTCAACCACTAGCTAGGATATTTTATATGGATAATCTTAACCTCAATATACCTAAAACCTGGATTATTTTTTTTCTAAAAGATTTGCTCCTCATTTCTCTTTGTCTCTTGTGGTCAAAACCTGTGTTATTTGAATTTTTCTTCTCCTTTAACAACTAAATGGAATCATTTGCCAATTTCTGTCACTGTCACTCCCACTGATTTTCATGGTTCTCTTCTCTTCTCTTTCTAACCCACATACTACCAGCAGGTTAATCTTCAATTGAACAGCAACCAGTTATTAAGCACCTGCTATGTTCTAGGTACTGGGAAAAAGACAGTCATCTGACAGTATGTCAAGAAAGGTCTCCTTTAGGAGATGGCATCTGAACTGTGTTTGGAAGGAAGCTAGAGATTCTAATAGGTTGCGGTGAGGACTGAGTTCATTTCAGACATTGAGGACACTCTGAACAAAGGTACAGATCACCTTTGGGTGATCACCACTTTTGAACAACAGCTAGTAAGTTAGTCTGACTGGAAGGGAGAGTGCATGATCCTTAGAGATTATGGTCTGTTGCTGCTGTGTATCCTTCTTTCTTCTTCTTATTTTTTTTGGCTTTTTTTTTTTGCAGGAGGGAAGGCAGGGCAATTGGGATTAAGTGACTTGCCCAAGGTCACAAGGCTAGTAAATTATAAGTGTCTGAGGCCGGATTTGAACTCAGTTCCTCCTGACTCCAGGACTGGTGCTCTAGTCACTGCCCCATCTAGCTGCCCCTATTCTTCATTCTTGAAGAAGACCAGGACATCAGGGAGGTGATGCCATCTCTTGCATGTGAATTGGATGTAAGTGAGGGAGGGTTGGGCAAAGTCACCAGCCTCACTTTCTCCTCTAGAGCCATCTTGGTTTTGTGACTAGATATAGATTAGAACTGGAGATGGTCCAGGATTCAGTGGAGGACCTTGGCCTTTTTAAGCTAAGGTCTTTAGCAGATCTCAGTTCGACTGAGACAATGCTTATTCAGTGATTGAAGCTCAATAAGAATTGAGGCAGATAATGGCCTCTTTACCTAGTCAAAAATCAAATCAATTAAAAAATTTGATCTGTGAGGGGAAGATCTGTTAACTTGGAGCTAAATAGAGATATATAATCTTCATATAAGCTGCAACATAATTGGGAATAGATCTAGTCACTTCTCTCCTCTGCTCCAAAGTTCCATCATTAACTCCTTACCTGTTGTCAATTTAGCAGAGATTAATTCAGCACCTACTTTGCATAAGGCACCATGTTATTAGGTGCTGAAGCCAAGGGGATGAAGAATAAGACAGTCCCTGCATTTAAGGGCCTTACAATTTAGTACAGTGTTTTCCTCTTATTTCTGTTTTCTATAATTTAAAAACATACATTTTTTGAACATGACCAGTATAAAAATTTGGTTTACTTAACTGTGTATATTTGTTATGAGGTCTTATGTTATATTTTTTTCTCCTCAGTGTGGTGGGTGGGGTGGTGGGAGGAAGAAAAAATAAACGGTTGTTAGCTGGCAGAAAAAAAGACGATGAAAAGACAGTAGAATCTTTCCACAGCACTTGTCCCCAGACAAAGACTTGGTTCCAATCATTCTACTTAGCTCTTTTCCTTGGGGCTTTTTCAATGGGGTAGATGGGAACACATCTATGTAGAGTATCCTTGAGGTTGGAGGAAAGTTACAATTTTTAATTCGAACTGCTAGTGTGACTGAGCTCATAGATCTTCCATTTTCTTCTTTATGGAAGCAAGAGTGGGCTTCCAAGTCTTCTGAGAGCACTGAGTCGTTTCCTCAGGGATGATTATACTGGAGGCTTTGAAGATAAAGTACTGGGTTAAAGTTAAGCAATGACAGCATTACTACAATACAAATCTTGTTTCTCATTCAGCCATTGTGTCTGGCCTCAAAATACCACTTAAGTGGGATTCTGTTTTCATCTGGCTTTTCTTGAAGTCTTATGCACATCAGTCTCCTATTAATTCAGAAACCATTAGCACCACATATTCATCAGGGAAACCACAAAAATTAGATTTAAGTGGGTCTTCCTGTGGATTCTCTCTAATCTTCTTCCAGTCTGTTTCCTTCTTCTTCCTCTCTTTTGTTTGCTTCTGTCTTCTTTTCATTTTGACATGCTTTCTTTCTCTCTTTTTTTCTTTCCTCCCTCCTCACACTTCCTTTTGTACATTCCCTCGCCTAAATTTTTCTCACTTGGGCACGGTTTCTTACATCTTTTTTTTCTAGCTCCCAAATTCTTTCCATTCTTGTTCTTTAACTTCTTGAGGAAGATTTTTTTTTTTTTTTTTTACAAAACCAGAGAAATAATAGGAGACTAGAAACCAAAGTTCCTTGATGTCTCTGTTCTGTCTTTCTCCAGATCCAGGACTTTTGAAAATGTCAAAATATGAGAGGTGGGTAGTCTGCCCTCATCTCTTCAAAATTTGATTTTATATTCTCATTACTCTTGGACCTTATTCTGCCTGAAATTTATTATTAATCATAATTTTAAAAACTTTATTATTATTATTAACATAACCTGTTTTCTGGACCTGATTCAGTCTTGTAGGCATTTCATTAAATCTCTCTTTTTAGCTCGTGCCCCAATCTGGAGTGTTCCTTAAGTACATCAGACTATAACTTATGACTTAGCACTACCAAAATAGAGTATCCTCAGTTTCCTTATAAACCCTCAAGCTAATAATACTTTGAATATAGGACAGAGTTCATTTGATCCTAAAAAAAAATGCAAAAGTGAATGGAATTACATCTGACACCATAAGTGGATAAGGCTACAGTTCTCAGTTTGGTTGGTCTCTGTCCTTCTCAGGGGAATACAGTATTCCAGACTCATATCATTACTCTAGGATTGCCAGTCTTCTTATTCCGTTTCTCCCACTTCCCTTCTGTACTCCCCAACCCCTCACCAACCATCATCAGATACACTCCTCACTTGTTACAAGAGGAAGGGTGATGCAGTTGAGGCTGCTCCAACCTGACAAACCTTCACTTCCTTAGTCGCTTCCGGACTTACCCTGTACCCTGGGTTTAGGCTCCCTGGTAGGGAAAAGCACTCAAGACTGCTAGATAGTCAAGCAACTTTTTCCTCCAGGTAGTTTTAACTTCCCAAGGAGCTATTTCCCTCCAGAATTATAGCACTTGAGATCACTTCTGAGCTGATCCCTTTCCTCTGGACATGTCCAGCCTGCGTAACTCATAGGACTAAGGCAAGATCTCTGCTTGCTACATCACAATCCCGCTGCCCTTTGATTCTGCTTTGTCCTGGAACTCCTCTTCTTCGTTGATGAATTCAGTATTGCCTAGGAATTGCTCCACTATTTCACCACTGAGCTGGCTATAGCTCACAGCTTAACTGAGAAACTTCTTGTTATTTTGCTGCCATCTTTGGCCATTGTGAATTCCTGGACCTCATGACAGCCATGAAGGGCCTTAAAGATTGACAGACTTTTTTTTCTCATATGAGTCACTCTGTGGAGGCCCTCTCCTTTTTGTGTCTTTTAGCTTTGGTATTCTCTGTGTCTACTCTCCCTTGTAAAGGCCTCCTTTGAAGGAGGAGGCTCCTGTATGACTAGACATGACTCAATAAATCATTCTCAGATATGGTATTGTTTGAGGTAGAGGGCTATTTTCATTAATAGATGTGATGCAGGATTATACCAGGGTCCATACCCCATGTATTATAACTATTTGAATTTCTGGTGGGTCTGATGGTTTCCATAACCCTGAGAGGTAGCTAATACTAGGTTCATTATCCTTTATTTTACAGATGAAGTAATTGAGTCACAGAGAGGCAAAGGCACTTGTCCAGACTCACAGAGATATTAAACAACAGGGTTGGAATTAGAACTCATGTCCTTTTATTCCAAATCCAGTGGTTTCTAGTAGTCAAGAGGTTCTTAAGTTGGGTTTGTACATTTAAAAAAATTTTGGTAACTGTATTTCAAAATAATTGGTTTCTTTTGTGGTCCTGTGAATTTTATTTTATGCACTAAAAAGTTTTTCTGAGGAGCCTAGACTTCACCAGACTGCCAAAGGGGTCCATGACACAAAAAAGGTGAAGAATTCCAGTCGTAGACTGTGCTAGGGGTGACCTTTTGCCTTTGTTGCCCAGGCCTGGAATTCTCTCCCCTCCCTTCTGCCTCTTAGAATTTCGAGCTTCCCTCAAGACTCATTTCAGGTGTTGGTCTAAGAGCAAGCATTTTCTATTTACCCTAGTTACCAGTGCTCTCTTCCAACACAAATTATATTGCATTTACATATATGGGGAAGTGTGGCATCCTCCAGTAAAATGTAAACTCCTTGGAACTGGTGAGTATTTCCTTCTTTTGGTCTTTTTTTCTGGCATCAGAACAATGCTTGGCATGTAATAGACACATGACAAATGATTTTTGGATCGAATTGAAAGTTTCATAATGATATACTACACCTGTTTTAGATACAGCAATCCATTGGTGGTGATAGTGGAAACTTACAAACCTTTGCATTTTTTTCTGTTTTTGCTTTTCTTCTGGCTCCTGTCCCATATAACAGAATTGAATATATTCTCAGTTAAAGAGTTAGCTGTACTGTTGAAGCCACTAGAATCTGGGCATAGCTTAGATAATACAATAACTAAATTATTTCTTTACAGATTTTTTTTTCATAAAAAATAGCATGCCCATGTCTCCTTCACCTTCAAAAAATCCTTACATGATCCATCCATCTCCATTGTATTTCTCCTCCATTTCATGGCTAAACTTCTTCAGAAAGTCATCTACTTCCTTTCCTTTCCCTCCTTTCTGAACTCTTTGCAGTCTCACTAACAACCTCATGATTCAACAGGAACTCCTCTCTCCAAAGTTATCAGTGCTCTCTTAATTGCCAAAATCTAATGGCCTTTTCTCAATTCTCATCTTTCTGGACTTCTTTGCAGTTTTCAACACTGTCAATCATCCTCTTTTGGTGCCTTAAGTTTTTTGTGATACTGTTCCCTCCCAGTCCTCCTTCTACCTGTTTGACTGCTTCTGCTCAGTCTCCTTTGCTGGATTTTTATCCAGGTGGTGCCTGCTAACCCAGAGTATCTCCCAAAGCTCTGTTTTGAGTCCTCTTCTCTTCTCTCTTTATATTATTTCATCAGCTCCCATAGACTGAATTATCTTGATGATGAAGATTCTCCAATCTATTTATTTAGCGCTAAACTTTCTCCTCACTTGGGGTCTTGGATCTCCAACTGCATATTGGATGTTTCAAACTGATATTCATAGAGATCTTAAACTTAGCATGTTTAAAACTGAAATCATTATCTTTGATCTAAAACCCTCCCCTCTTCCTCAGTTCCCTATAACTCCCAAGGGTACAACCATCCTTCCAAACATTCAAGCTTCCATCTTAGATATTGTCTTTGACTCCTCATTCTCACTTCTCTCCCCATATCTAATCAGTTGTCAAGTCTTTTTGGTTTTACTTTGAGAACATCTGTCACATACATTCCCATCTCTCCTCTGACATTGCCATAACCCTGGTGTAGGCCATTATCTCATGCCTAGACTGTTTCAGTCGCCTGCTCACTAGTATCCCTGCCACAAGTCTCTCCCCACTCCAGTCTACCCTCCACTCAGCTATCAAATTGATCTTCCTAAAGTATAGATCTGATAGTGTCACTCTCCTAATTTGCTTATAGTATCATCATGTATGTCTAAGTCATGTACCCATTTTGACTTTATCTTGGTATATAGTGTAAGATATTGGTCTATACCTATTTTCTGCCATACTATTTTCCAGTTTTCTCAGCAGTTTTTGTCAAATAATGGGTTCTTATCCCAGAAGCTAGGGTCTCTGGGTTTGTCAAACAGTAGATTGCTATAATCATTGATTACTGTGTCCTGTATACCTAACCTATTCCATCGATCCACCACTCCATTTCTTAACCAGTGCCAAGTAGTTTTGATGATTGATGCTTTATAATACAATTTAAGATCTAATATGGCTAGGTCACCTTCACTTGCATTTCATTTCATTAATTCCCTTGATATTTTGGACCTTCTTTTCTTCCAGATATATTTTCTTATTATTTTTTCTAACTCTATAAAATGCTTTTTGGTAGTTTGATTGACATGGCACTGAATAAGTTAATTAATTAGGTAGCATTATCATTTTTATTATATTAGCTCAGCCAACCCATGAGCAACTGATGTTGTTCCAATTATTTAGATCCGACACAAACAGCATTCTTAAGAACTAGAAAAACACAGTCATTAAAATCATTTTACTGGAGGGTCCCTGATATCATATAGAACAGGATAGTCACTGATGTTTATAAAGATGAGCCTGAGCCATCGCAAAGAGATTAAGTAGAATGGAAATATTTTAAGGGTAAGGACAAGCTTCCTTTTAGTCTTTGTATCTCTGGTTCCTACAATAGTGGCTGACACAGAGTAGGTACTTAAGAAAATGCACTGAACTGACTTTAGTCTCTGTTCTCTTCATTAATGATGCTTGCCTTCATGGACTACCCTCCTTCTAGCTCAGCAGGGATATTCACTTAGGCCCAGGACCAGTGGAAGCTGAAATGCCTGGAAGTCAACTATTCCCACTGCTTTTAGAGCTGGGTGGAGAAATATATTGGGGAGGAGCTGAGTTAAACTAGCACTTTGGGAGGTCCAGTGACAGGGGCTGGCTGCCTTCCAGTGGAGTAAAGGATTACAACCTGAAGACCAGTGACCTTAATGATTTGTAGCCCCTATTATTAATTGTTATAAAACAGAACAAAGCAAAAACCCAAACTTGATCATGAAAAAATCATCAAAAATTACTGAAGTGTGAGATGCTCAGTTTTGTTATTTGGTGGCACTGGGTTCTCATCCTAATAACAGACATAAACATAATGAGGGAAATTCCTCTCTTGCCCCAAGTAGAATGTAAACCTCTTGTGGGTAGGTACTTTTATTTTTTTCTTTAGATCCCTAGTGTCTAGGACAGGCCTGACATATAATATGTATTTAACAGATGATTGTTGAATTGAATACCATTTAATAACTTGGGAGAACCCATGAATCATCTTAGAAAATTTTGCATCAAAATGGCAAAACAAACCAACAAACAAACATACGGATAAAAACCGAATAAATCAGTAGAGGTTTGGCTTTTAAAAGGATACAACTTTAGTTATCTGGCAAGTTTAGTTATGTAGGAGAATATTTTCGTGTGCTAAGGAAGTCTGAAAAAAGAAGTGCTTCTGTAGAAGGCAAGATGGTAGCTTTTCTTTAGCATTTCACATCTTTGATACTGCTGAATAATAATTTTTAAATGGTGCTGGCTTGCTTTCTTGACATTTGCACAAAGAGATTATAAAAAAAGCTCTAAAACAAACTGTGGTTTTGACTTTAAGGGCCCAGTGAATTTACTTGCCCCTCTGGGAAGTTTGCACAATAGACTTTGACTCTGCTTTTGCCCAAACCTCAAAAGAATACAGCTATGGGCTGGGAGTGAAACTTGGAAGTGACTCCTTCTTTGGGCCAACATGGGTGAAAAAAGAAAGAGCAGAGCTAAGTCAGCTGAGGTGGAGGATGGGGTGGACTGACTTAAGGGGGTGAATGGGGGTGTGGTGGGGGAAAGAAAAGCCAACTAAAGGGAGTGTAATTCAGAGCAAGTTTCTTCTAGAGCTCACACTGGTATGGAAGACAAGGGGGTGGCATTGAAGGGAATCGTGCAGGAGTTCAGGAAGGCATCCAATGTGCTGAAAATAAATGAATAAGTAAAACATCTGGAAGTTGACAGAAAAGAGGAAATGACTGGAAGTGTAACTGGGGGAAAGGAAAACAGGATCCAGATTGTGTCCAATCTGGAAAGATCAAGAAGACCCTGAAAAAGATCGTACAGCAGAGTGACATGTAACCAGAGGTAAACAAATGCTGTGGGATGTCCAGGCTGAGAAACTGGATTGTGCATTTCACCATGCCTTCACCACCATGAAATACAGACAAGAGAAGAAGGGCCCAGAAGCGCCAGAAATTCCAGGGATTAAGCAGGGATGGCAGTACTGGAACAAAAGAGGAAAGTCTGCTGAGATGAGTGGGGATGGTCCATGTGAGCAGCAGATCATTTGTTAAATAGGAAACAAGCTGATTTCATTGCCTCTTCAATCATTCTTTCATGTCTTCACATTCTGCACTCTCCACCATGGAATCTTTTCAGGAGGCCCCGGGTCACAACATCTCCGAACTGCTCAGATGACATGTGACGCACTCGTGTGATGTTGCCGCTAAAGAAGCATCTCACATAGCCCATTAGCTCTGCATAATGATAGCACTGAATAATGACTGCATCAGCACAGCCAGTGATAAATCATGCTATCATCACACTTTCCAATCATATGGAGCCAATCATAACTTTCCCTCTCTGTTTCAAAAGAATGCAGAATGAGTCCTTCAACACAGCCCTTCACACATGGAGTTTGAACATTACCCACTGGCTTCTTTCCTTTGTCTCATTTAAATCATTGAAGAATGAGCCCATGGTGGTATCTGAAGCTATAATGGGGATCCTTGTCATATATAACTTACTAGTGGTGAAAAGGCAAAGACTACTAGCTTCATTGGCTGGAACTTTCTAAAGGAAGAGTAATCAGAAATGACATAAATTGTTAGGAAAATGATGGGGCCATTTGCCAAGAACCTGGTGACATGACCTGGTTATGTTACCAAGGAAGAATACAAGTCATTCCCTGGGATTGCCTTCTCACTGCTTTGTATTTTCTTTGAGACCTACTGCTCAGCTCTTCCAAGCAGGGTTAGAGCTGGTCCTGCTTTGGTGGGCTCCGTTAGAACAGATGGGCCTTGGAGTGTGATGATGACTGCCTCTACCCTGTGAGAACTAAGTGATACCAATCCGTAATTGAAACTGGTCACTACTGAGAAAGTATTCTGCCTCAGGGGAGAAAGGAACAGAAAACACTAGCTTGATTTTAGCATCTATCCTGAGTATTCTTAATCTACTTTAACAGAAACTAAGCTCAGAACTCAGTCCTAAAAGGGGGGAAATGTCTCCTTCTACTTCATCTTACTATTCTGCTAAATTCTTTAAATTTGATAATAGTGGCAGTTAGGTGGTACAGTGAATAGAGTACAGGTCCTGGAGTCAGGGGGCCCTGAGTTCAAATTCGACCTCAGACACTTGCAACCTTTTACTTAACCCCAATTGCCATGCCTTCACCCTTCCAAAAAAAAAAAATTGATAATAAACATTAAGCACCTACTATGGCAAGACACTATGCTAAGCAGTTGGGATACAAATAAAAAAGACAGTCCCTGCCCTCAAGGAGTTTACAATCTAATGATTACTAAACTTTACCAAATTTCCTATAGCCATGCCTTCAACAACATTCACCTTAACCACTTTCTATATGAATTATCCTTGCTATTCCTATAATCTTAGATCTGGGGCTAAAAGGGGTTTCAGAGGTCTCCCAGTCTGCCCTCCTCTCTCTGAATCTCCCAGTTTTCCAGATGATGAAACCAAGAGCAGGAAAGACAAATGACTTTCTCAAAGTCTCATAGGTAGTATATACTAGATTCAGGATTATTCATATTTGCTTCAAAGAATATTTTCCCCCCCATTTAGATGAAGGCAAAGGGGTGTGGGTTAAAAGGGCATAGGTGGGGAAAAACAACCTAAAATTATTTTTAAAAAGTATTCATGAAAAATAGGTCAGACATCTGTATGGGCTGTACAATTTTCTCCTCTTTCATTTCTTGATACTGACACTTGCAACTTCTACCTATTCCCCTTTGCCCCTGTCTCCAATGAAGTAAAAGACTTTAAACAGACTGTCCCTTTCTTATGGGATAACAATGTGGAGAATGGATCTATGTGGTATGTTTAATGGACATTTCAATTAACTATCAACAGTGGGTTAAAGGTGAATTTCCACATTCCGGGGAGAGAAAGCCCAGAGGGAATTTTTATTTTTTTTTAATATACGGGAGGAGGGTCCTCAAAATCCTAGGTTTAATAGGACTTTGGGGGATTCACTGTATTTAAACTACCTTAAATGATTTTGTTCTCTTGCTTTATGTGTTGTTACAAGTATTTCTTATTTTTTTTCCAATTTTTTTGTTGTTCTTTCAAGAATTGAACTTAAGAAGGAAATTTCAAAAAGCTGAGGACAAAACCAAACTCTGGATGTATCATGTCAACAGTGAACATTTTTTTTTTTACCCTTCCCCTCCCCCCCAGTGTTGTTAGGCTCCAGAGATGTGGAGATAGTAATGACACCAGTCCCTGCCGTCAGGGGCTTATAGTGGAGGGAAACCACAAGCACACAAAGAAATGCAAAATAGACACAAAAAAGTGCAAAGTAAATTTGGGGGAAAGTGGAAATACACTAACAATGATCTCACTTGATAACAGCGGTACAACCAAAATTTTCTCATGGGTGTTTTACAAAGATCATGTCGACTAGTTTTTAATAATTGGCAGGTGTATTAAAAAAAATCTCTTGAGGGACTGGAAAATTGGCATCCTTCTCTGCTAGTTGCTAGATTTTCAGTTGTCTCCTTCCTGACTAATGAGAACACGAAGCAGAGGTAACTATGCATATGGTCAGGAGTCATTATTTGACAAAATGTAAAGGATAGAAGGATTTTCTACTCTTAGGTCAACAAAAACTTCTGTAGATTTTGGAGAGACTCTAGATCTTTTCTCCTGAACCATTCTTAAAGTTGTTTTCTTTTTGTTTTGTTGTCATTTTGGGGAAGGCGGAGTGGGTCGATGGAATTCTTCCTGTGTGGCAACACTAATAATTGAATTATGAAAAGCATTTGGGTCTGAAAATTATGAAACAAATTCTTTGTGAAATCAGATCTGTGCCTATAAACAGTGGTGTTTGTTAAAAATCTGTCTAAATATTAGAAGGCTTGGATGAAGGCACAGGACATTTCTGGACTAATAAGTGGCAGTATTGACTTTCATAACTCCTTTCACTGCAAAGGCTCAGAATGTTTTATACACATGACTTGAACCTCATGTGCAAGACTAGCCAAGAGGCAGGAAATAAGGAAATACAGTTGAAAATGCAACTTAAGAATCAGAGAAAATTAGACCTGAAAGGGCCCTGAGAAACCGTTTTGTCCAGCCCCCTCATTTTACAGACTGTGGAAAGAGTGGAATGGGCTGGGTTCCTGCTCACTGGAGGTCTTTAAGCAAAAGCTGGATGACCACTTGACTGTGTTGTACAGGGATTTTTTTTTTTTTTCAGATATAAGGCCACTGAATTCTCTTCCAATCCTGTAATTCTATGACTGTGAAGATTCTAATTTACTATCCAGAAGCAAATACCATCCCATCTAAGCAGGGCTGGACTTGTCTCAAAGGACCATTAGGTATTTTATCTAGTGGCCAATCAAGCCTTTTGTACTTGATCAGAGACAAAAGTGGATGTGCAACTGGCCTATGACCTTTGGAAATTTTACTTCAGTCAAGTAATCGAGTGCTTGAGAATGCTTTCTTTTCACCAGTCACTGAGATAAATTCCTAGGAATACAAGTATAAGCAGAGAGAAAGACAATTCTACTCAAGGAGGTTGCATCGTTTTCTGTTGTCGCTTGGTGATTTCAGTTGTGTCTGACTCTTCTTGCATGGCAACACTAATAACTGAATTATGAAGAGCATTTGGGTCTGAAAATTATGAAGCAAAACAGAAATAGTCTAATGGAGAGAAACAGCAAGTACACAAAGAAATACAAAATAGATATAAAAAATGCAAAGCAAATTTGGGGGAGAGTGGTAATGCAACTAACAATGATCTTAGTTGATAACAAAACAAAACCCCCCTGGGATTTTCTTGGCAAAGATACTCCAGCTCATTTTACAGATGAGGAAACTGTGACTAACAAGGTTAAGTGACTTGCCCAGGGTCACATAGATAGCCAGTGTCTGAGGCCAGATATGAACTCAGAAAGATGAGTCTTTCTGATTCCAAGCCCAATGCTCTATCCACTTCACCACCTAGCAAAATAATCCAAAGGAAGCTGAAAAAGGGCTTGGGAAAGGGAAATACCTTCCAGGGTGGAGGGTTGAGTAGAGAAAGCATACACAAGGCAGGAGATAAAAAAGACTTTGCTGGCTTGGAGGCTTTCCCTAGACTCTGGGAGAAAGCAAACCACTGGGGCGGAGTGAACCTCCAGAGTGGGGGGCACTTGTTAAATTGTAGAGAAAGAAGAGTCAGGAGTAAAATCTGGAGAGGAATGAAGGTCTGATGGCTTTACATCCTGTGAAATATGCCCAGTTTTGCCATATGGGGTAACCATACACTATTTCTCCTTGTGGTCACACTGGGCTCTCATTTCTCATTTGCTCCTCACCTGCCACAAATTCATTAAAAATGGAGGCAATTTACTCTTTCAGGTAACTGAGGAACCACCAGGTGCTTTGCTTTTGCAGGACAATAAACAAAATCCTAGCAGTACCAGGAGAATGCAAATCGCATTCTAGAGTCTAGCTTTCTTCAAAGCCTTCCTTGTGTGTAGTGAACATCAACAATGATGCTGCTGTTGGATATGCCTGGAAATTATCTCAGAAATGGGAGTATACCTAAGAGATGTGCCAAAGCTAACATGACTAAAGACCCTTAATAGGATCACAGAAGGGACCTTGGAGATTGTCTAGTTTAATGTGGTAATTTTACAGATGAGAAGACTGAGGTCCAAAAGGACATGAAGTGACTCACCCAGCAGAGATGAAATTCAAACCAAGCTTCTCTCAGCCAAACTGGGAATGTCCTTTCATAAAGAGACCCCAGTGAAGAACTTTTCATCAAGAAAAACTGGCATCAGTTTGGTTTAACATAGGACATACTCCTTGTTCATTTTCTTCATTGCCAGCGTTCTTCTGCTCCCCAAATGTATCAGTTTAAATGTTATGTCTCCACCACCATCCCCTAATATAATGTAAACTCCTTGAGGGGAAGGTACTGATTTTCTAATTGTCCTTTATCTGTAATGCCCAGTGCATGGGAGATCCATAACTGAATTGACTTGAAAAAAGATTGCACAAAGCAGACACAGCTAGTCTTTAGGCTAAGCCATTTACAGACTCTGTTAATATTCTGAGGCTTAATGACAGCAACTGTTATTTATATAGATAGCTCTTTACAGCCACTTTGTCTTTAGAGCTTTCTAACAACCTTGTGAGGTAAATTCCATGGGCTCATTTTACAGATAGAGAAATTGAGGCTCCAGGAACTTGCCTGAAGGTCACACAGCTTGTTTGTAAAAAAAAAAAAAAGGTGGACAGAGCACTGGGCTTAGAGTCAGGAAGGTGGATTTGAATCCTGCTTCAGATTTTTGCTAGCTATGGGCAAGTGACTTAGTAAGAGACTTACTTAGAGACTAAGTCTCTAGACCTTGGTTTCTTCGGCTGTACAATGAGGTAGTTGGATTTGATCTTTAAGGTTCCTTCTGGTGTTCATCCTAGGATCCTAGGAAGTGGCAGGGTATGAACCAGGGTGTTTCTGACTCTATGTTCTATATGCCATCCATTATACTAAATGGCCTCAATGCATTCCTCTTCTGAAACCAAAGAACTGAGGCAGAGAAGGACAAAAGCGATCCATTTGAAATAATTCAGTGAAAAGCAATCACTTCCAAAGTTAACCTAATCAGGTTAGAAGGGGCAACCTTATTCATTGGAGAGACAGGAGCCAGTCTTTTGAGACTGGTCTGGCTGAACTAAAAAGGGTCCACTAGGTGGCAGGGTTTTTAAGCGATCGTGAACCTCGTGTCCCAGAACCTGGAGAGGGACAGTCAGGAATCCTCTCCTTGGACTGCTCAGAGAAGGTGTTTAGAAAGCATATGTCTGTGGTTTCCTTTGACGACCTTGTTACTTCCCTCTTCCCCACGTGAGGATTATTTTTCCAAGCAAAGAATGTATTAAGAATGTGTCTTAGCTTTTGGCCTCAAGTCCCAACTACAGAAATGATTTTAATCCTAGGTCTTTGAACTGACACACATGTTGCTCCTTGCCTCTTGGAGAGAGAAAGGAGTGTGCTCCAGTGTTTAAACCTACAAGAGATACAGCCACGGGATACATGATTAAGACACTGTCACTATGGAATTCAGCACTCATCTAAGGTAGACTGGAATTTCAGAGCTGGGTCTTTTTATAAATGAACATTAGTCCAGCTATCTCATTTTGCGGAAGAAAAATGGAGTGAAATGATTCATCCAAGGTCACACAGTTATTTACTCACTAAGTTCAAAGGAAGATCCAGCTGGGTCTTTTGGCTCCCAGTTCCAAATTTCATACTGTGATATCTGTCTAGATCATCTACTCCAATAGTGTCAAATTAAAGTAGAAATCGGGTCAAAACCATGTATAAGGATTCCTGAAGGCTACATAGTGACTTAGAAAACCACATCGTAACATTATCTATGTTTTATTATATCTTTATTTGTTTCGTTAGATATTTCCCAATTACCTTTTAACCTGGTTTGGGTCACACGTGGAAGTGCTGTTGGCTTCTCCTATTCTATGCTCAATATAGCTCTTTTCCTTTTCTTTGCAGCTCTCCATAATGGGTACAATCTTTGTAACTGACCAAAATATGGGGAAAGAAGGAAAAATCAATTCTTTTACTTCTGTAAAATCAGATTAAAAGGAAAATAAGAAATTCTCAGCCTGTCATTTAAAGCTGCCTATAGCCTGGTTCTCTCCTGTTTACCTTTCCAATCTCATTTCATTTTACTCACCTTCATGCCCTCTCTGTTCCAGTCAAATTGGCCTAATAGCTATTCCCCACTGGTGACATGCCATTGCTGTCTTCATGTCATTTTATAGGCTGTCTCCCATGATTTGAATGTTCTCGTTTCTCATTTTTACTTTTTAGAATTTCAGTTTTCCATCAAAACATAGCAAGGTACTGCTTTCCTATAGGAGGCATTTCCTGATCTTTTATACTTCTTGAAATGACGTTGTATGTACTGTGTGTATAATTGGCATTTATGTATCTGTGGACACGTTGTTTTTCTTCGGAAGCATGGCATCCCCTTGAGGGAGGTACTGTTTCATTTGGTATCTTCCTATCCCTAGAGCTTAGCACATACAGTGGTGTGCCTTTCATATAGCTGGTATTTAATAAGCCTCTGTTGAATCAAATAGTGTTGAACTGTGGTCTGTCCAACCACATGGTGGAGAGGTCAGTTGAATTTCATTGCTACTCTGAATAAGAAGCGGGTGCATTTACTGATTGCTAGTTTTTGGATTTTAGGAGTACTGCAGAGAAATTCTAAAAAAAAGTCAATTACATAGGATTTAAAGAAAAAAACTTCTTAGCAGTTAGAGCTGTCGGAAAAGTGCAATGGGCTAGCTCAGGAGATAATGGGTTCTCTCTCATTCCCCCTTCAAACTGAGATTGGATGACTACTTCTCAGGTATATTACAGCAGGGAATCCTTTTGTGTATGGAACACTGAGGTCCATCTAACCCTCAAATACTGTGATTTTGTGATTACAGATTTAAAACTAGAAGGAACTAGGTCTGACTTTCTCATTTGACAGATAAAGAAGGGAGGTACAGAGAAGTCAAGTGATTGACCCAAGATACACAGGGTATATTTGTGAACAGAGAACTCACCTCAAAGGCAGGAGAAAGATCTGGGTTGAAGTCTCACATTGGATACATACTGACTAGGTGATACTGGGCAAATCATCTCATCTTTCTGTGCTCTAGGCAAGTAAGATTAGAAATTGCAGAAAAAGTACCTTTTTGTATTGGAAGAGGGAATTAACTCACTGGAATTTCCCCATACCTCTGAAATCACTGGCCCAGGCCCTCTCCTAGTTCCCTTCCCTTTCAGACAGGTAGCAGAGCTGAGATTGGATCTATTCAGGTTGAATCCAATCATGCTGAATGTTCCATCACTGAAAAATGGGTATTAAAGTTTTTGATTCAGGACAAAAGTGGCACATCTCAGAAGTCTAGTTAAGTTGGAAATTAGATAAGATGCTTTTGGAATAACTTTATTCAGTACAAATGGAAAAACACAAACAATTTTTGCTTATTTGATGATAGCACAAAATGACAGGCAGATCATGGAGTGGACTTCAGTTAAAAACACATGGGTTCGAATCCCATCTTTGGTACTTATTGACTGAGCAAACCTGGGCAAATCACTTTATCTCTCTATTCTTCTATTTCTTTATCTGTAAAATGGAGGTAATATTAGCACCTGTCTCAGAGGGTTATTATAAGGATAATGTGAGTACAACACCTTGTAAAACTTAAAGTACTGTACAAATGAGCTGTTAATAGATTGATATTGGGGCAGTTAGTTGGCACAGTGGATAGAGTGCCGGGCGTGGAGTCAGGAAGACCTGAGTTCAAATCTGGCCTCAGATATTTACTAGTGTGATCCTGGGCAAATCACTTGACTCTGCCTCAGTTTCCTAACCTACAAAATTAATTGGAGAAGGAAATAGCAAGCTACTCTAGTATCTTTGCCAAGAATACCCCAAATGAGGTCACGAAGAGTCAGAAACGACTGAAATGACTCAACAAGAAGATTGACATTACTAAATTACTAGATTAATAATAATAGTCTAATAATGGGTTATTAATAGATTGCCTTAATCGTGTGTTTGTATGTATCTGTATGTGTGTGTGTGTGTTATAGGGAGCAGTGACAGTCCTGAAGGCTCCATCACAGATAACTTGAAGTTATGTTACATGAAATGAGTCTTTGGAATTAAGTTGAAGGGTGGTCCTTACTCTAGCTCAGCACTTCAATCATTTGGTAGTATTAATTGATATTTGTAAATGGATCCAAGAAAAAGAGTTCCACCCAATTGGTGACTTCTATTGAGAGAAGGATCACTTTCAATTGGAACTGAAGAACTCAATGCTTGTAACTCCCCTCCCTCCTCCTAAGCTACTCTGCTTTGGATTTAGATGCCAAACGCCATGAAATATTTACCTTTTGGATCCTCTGACTTTTGGTGTTGAATAGGATATGAAAGATTTGAAGGATATGCTTGCAGGGTAAAAGCAAGGAGCCTATCTTTTCCAAATCAAGGATCACATCACAGATGTGAAAAGATGGGTAGATGGAAAAGTGCAGACAGAGAAGTCTCCCTAGGCCTGTCTCTGGTAGACTTCCTGTCCAGTTCATGTGACTGTCACACAGCATACCTGTTCATAAATGACTTTCATGAAGACTGCAAAGGGTGGAAGGGAACACTGTCAGGGGTGAGTGATGGGCGTAGGGTAAATGGGCAAAATGATAGAGGTGGCGGTGGGGTTGAAACTGGAGCAGGACGTCTGGATTGGCCCATACTTTTCAGAGCCTTCTTCTTCTTTGTTGTTGTAGTTGAATTGATTTACTC
>CM053592.1:73914704-73951917 GCA_028646515.1 Pseudochirops corinnae | reverse complement strand
AATATTTTCTCCTTGATCTGGGAACTCCAGAACCCGGCTATAACATTCCTAGGAGTTTTCTTTTTGGAATCTTTTTCAAGAAGTGATTGGTGAATTCTTTCAATTTCTCTTTTGCCCTCTGGTTCTAAAATATCAGGGCAATTTTCCTTGAGAATTTCTTGAAGGATGATTTCTTGGTTCTTTTTTTGATCATGGCTTTCAGGTAGTCCAATAATTTTTAAATTATCTCTCCTGGATCTATTTTCCAAGTCAGTGGTTTTTCCAATGAGATATTTCACATTACCTTCTATTTTTTCAGTTTTTTGGATCTGTTTAATAGTATCTTGAATTCTCATAAAGTCACTAGCTTCCAATTGCTCCAATCTAATTCTGAAGGAATTATTCTGTTCAGTAAGCTCTTGAAATTCTTTTTCCATCTGACAAATTCAGCTTTTTAAGGCATTCTTCTCCTCACTTGGCTTTTTGGACCTCTTTTGCCATTTGAGTTACTCTATTTTTTAAGGTGTTATTTTCTTCAGTCAGGTTGTTGACTCTTTTTTTATGATTTTCTTGTTTCTCTTCCCAATTTTTCCTCCACTTCTCTTACTTGATTTTCAAAATCCTTCTTGAATTCCTCCATGGCCTGTGACCAGTTCATATTTTTCTTGGAAGCTTTTGGTTCAGGAGTTCTGACTTCATTGTCTTCTTTCCATTCCATGCTTTGATCCCTTTTGTCCCCAAAAAAGGAATCTAAAGTTGGATTGCTGTGCTTGCTTTGCTTCCTTTGCTTGCTCACGTTGCCACTCAATTACTTGACTTTTGGGCTCTTTGCCACAGTAGAACTCTGCTTCCAGAGGGGAGAGCTTGTCCCAAATTGCTGGGGTTTTCACAGCTGCCAGAGCTATTAGGAGGGTGCCATTTCTGCAGCCCCTAAAAACTCTGGCTCACTGGTCACACACCTCAGGACCACCACCCAAGACTGTGATCCAGATCCAGGCAGGTTAAAGCAAGAGTGATTACCTTCTGAATGATCACTTGCCCACGCTACAATCTGCAGACCAGGAGCTCTGAAGCAGCCACGTGGAGGTGGCTGCAGGGCTGCCACACCTCCGCCACATCTAGCTTCGGAGGGCAGGGGATGGACCCACTCCTCTGTTCCTCCCCCCTCCCCATTTCAAAAGAGTTCTACACTGATCTCTCACTTTTTCTTTGGAATTTATGGGTTGATAATTATGGAAACTGCCACTACTGCTGGTGATCCACTCGCCCAAAGTCCACCTGCAGCCACTGGTCGGGGCCACCTTGGGGCTAAAACCATGGGCTCACATGGGCTGGGCTCAGCTCCCAGCAGGCTGCAATGAGCCCTTCCTGTCCACCTGCTGGGCTGCCTTCAGCAGGAGATTTGTTGTTCTCTGTCACCTTGTCGGTTCTGTAGCTCTAAAATTTGTTTAGAGTCATATTTTATAGGTATTTGAGGTGGTTATGGGAGGAGCTGATGGAGTTTTCCTCTTTCTATGCTGCCATCTTGGCTCCTCTCCCACTGTTGATTATCTTTACAATATTTTTGTTACTGTATAAATTGTTCTGCCTCTGCTCATTTCACTTTGCATCAGTTCATTTGTTTTCATCAGTCTTTCTGAAACTATCCCCTTCATCATTTTTTATAGCACAATAGTTTTCTATCATGGTCACAGCTTGTTCAGCCATTCCAATCAAAGGGTGTCCCTGTGCTTTCCAATGCTTTGCCACCACAAAAAGAACTGCTAGAAAGATTTTTGTACGTATGGGTCAGAGAAAATTTTTTAAAACCCTTCCATTTTAGAGAACATGAAACTGAGGCCCAGAGAGACCAAATAATTTGCTCAGGTCACACAGGATTTGATCTCAGGCCTCTGAAAAAACACTGGATTTGGAGTCTGAGGACTTGGGTTTGAAACCCACTCATGTGTCTTGGAGTAAGTCATTGAATGTCTGTAGGCCTCAGTTTTTTCATCTGTAAAAAAGAGGGGGTTGGTTTAGATGTCTCTTTGCGGTTCTGAATCCAATGCTCTTTCCACTCTATTTCACGTAAGGACCACTCAGCATCAGAAATATACTTGGGATGGGGGACTAGACCTCAGGTACCATTGAGGTGAGTGGTTTTCTATAGGGATTGGGACTATGGTCTGGAGGGAAACTTTCATTCAAAGCTGAGTAAATTAAAAAGAAAAAAGACAAGAAGCCCGCTGGCCAGAGGAACACCAGCAGAGGCAGGGAATGCCATGGTTGGCAAAGTGAGTGTTTTCTACAATGACTCCTGGCCTTCTAAGTCCCCACCCAGGTAGTGGCTCTTCCCCATGAGGTCAAGAGCAACCTCTCTCCAGCTGCGCCTGTGGTGGGAGTGGGAGTGGGAGTGGGGGGCTTTTCAGTTCTTCTCAGTTGGAAGTCACTCTTCTCTACATCACACTTAGCTGTATTTCAAAGATTAATAACAGCATTTTGTCAGGTTTGATATACGGCACTGGAGGAGTGGACTTGGCCAACGTCATCATAAATCCTCCCGAGCTGCAAATTCTACCTTAAGGATCTAGCATAAGATTTGAGTGAGAACTGAAGAAGAGGGGATGGCCGTAAAATGTGGAAAGTGCCAGTTTTGAGAGAAAACTGTAAATTTTCTAGGACATTAGGTTTCAAAAGAAGGATTACGCACAGACTAAACAAAGTAGAAGTCATAAAAAATTTAAAGACACCACAAAACATAACAGAACTAAGATCCTTTTTAGGTATGACAGAATTCGAAGAGGAAACTTATACCAAATTATGCCACCCAGGCAGGGCCATTAATTAACCTAATGAGAAAATATGTTCCATTTCCATGGGCCTAAAGAGTGTCAGGAAGCTTTTGACATTTTAAGACGGAAAAAAAAGGCAATTGCTCCATTCTGAAAACTTCCAAATGTTAAAACTTATCGGTTCAAGTTCCTTGAGGTACTTCTGATAATGGCCTTCTGGGATCTCTAGGGGGATATGGTAATTGGGGTATAAGTAGAATGGGAGTTAGAAAAGCAGAGGAGGGAAGAGGAAGTTGGAATCCAGGGAAAGATCAGGGAACCAGGAATCAGAAATCTTGACTCCGAGCTAGTCACCAACTCCCCAGCTAAGCCTGCAGAGCAGAGGCCGAATAGCCCAGTGGGTGGGAACGGTGTAGACAGATAAACAAAATGATCCCAGACCTTCACCACCCCCTCCCCCATTGTTGACCTCAAGCTGCGTTTATGTATGAAAAACAAAGTGGAGGGTTGAGGTAATCATTGGATTATTTGACTCCAGAACGATTCATCTGAATTATTCAGATTTTTTTGGGGGGGGGGGAGTAGAGAATGTGATTTTTTTTACTTAATGTGTTTATGTGTTACCATAAACAAGAGGTCTGGAAGAAGTTTCCTCCCCACTTCCTTGGGATTTATGAGATTACATGGATGAGGAAGGAAAGAAACAAGTATTTATTAAAAGCCTATTATGTGCCAGGCCCTATGCTAAGCACTTTACAAATATTATCTCATTTGAGTCTCACAACGGCCCTGGGAGGTAGATACATTATCCCCATTTTACAGATGAGGAAACTGAGGCAAAATAGAAGTTCAGTGACTTGCCCAGGCTCCTACAGCTAGTAGGAGTCCGAGGCTGGATTTGGTCTTCCTGACTCTAAGCCTAGCACTCTCTCTACAGCTTCACATAGCTGCCTCCATGACAAGGGTTGCAATGGATAGGCAAACATGGATGGATTGCAATCAACATGGGTAGATGGACTGTACACATTTCTGAGATCACAAACTCACTAGAATTTTTAATTGTTGGATAGTTCAATTCGTTATTTCACTAGTCACATATAGACATAAACTTCCATAAGAAGTTGACCCATAATATGGCCTTCTTCCATAAGAAGAACCGCAATAAGAGTTGTATTTAAGTTCTTGGTTTGGGGGCCGGTCTTCCATAGTAGTTGGGCTCATGGGGGAATTGATGACCCTTCTTTCTTGTCTTCTAGTATTTCATCTTCTTTGCTAGTTGCACACAAAGTTATTGTCATTTACCCTTCATTCTCGAAGAGGACCATGACATCAGGGAAGTGATGCCATGACTTGCAAGTGACTTTGATTTGAGTGAGGGAGAGCTGTGCAAGGTCACCAGCCTCACTTTCTCCTCGGGAGCCATCTGGGTCCAGTGACAAGATACAGATCTACATCATTCCTTTTCCTTCACATTGGGACCATTCTAAGACTTCAGTTATGTCTATAGCTTCTACCTGAGAATGGCCAACACTGGATTTCACATTAACTGTGTAATTATGGCCTCTAAGTGGCGCCTTAGTTCCTCAGTTTTTTCCATCTGTGAAATGGAGATAATGACGCTTCCCATCTCTTTCACTGAAGTAGGTTCAAGGATTATTGAGATTATGTGGGTAAAGGGTTTTGAGGTCTTCAGATGAACAGGTAGAGGTATGCCACTTACTATTAGTCAGTTACATTCAAATTGTCAAATAATCTTGTAGTACCAAAGTTGTAGCTCTAAGCAAGAAGGTAGCAGTCAGTTATTTATGTATTTCCACCTCAGATTACTTTCAGAGCTAAAATTTCAGAGTTATTCCAGGTGCATAGGAAACTGGGAGGGGGGGTAATGGGGGTTTTTGCTCTACGCTGGAGCTGTCCTAGGAGGGATTATAGCCCCAGGATTAGGTGTTTGCCTGACAGCTTGTGGGAATGACTTTTTATATTTCTAGAGATGGTAGAGGGAGTAGCAGTGCTCTGGAAGCCCTGGGGATATGCCTAGACTGCTTTGGGGAGGTGGGCCAATCTTGGTTGGTCTTGTTAATTCTGAGGTGGTTTTCTGAAGCTCTCCAGATCACCAGGGAGAGAACTGGGTCTCTTGGGACCACCCTGGTTCTGTCTCGTCCATACCATGGAACTCAGCATCCACTCAGGTCTCTGGAAGTCCCTGTTATCATACATACCCTTATTCCAGTGCTAATGCCAAAGAGCTTGAAACGTTGGAAGCCGGTTTGAAATCTGACCCCTTTAAGAGTACCTAAACACTATGTTAAAGCTTTAGGGATCTGTGATTTCGTTGGTATGAATTTTCCTTTTTACCACACAGATCAAAATCTATCTACAGTTTCACTGACTCGTCTTACGAATTATTGTGGCCAAAAAGAAAAATAATAATAACCCTTGAGCCAAGCTGGTGATGAGCTGATGATGACCTTCCCAGGCTATTATTAAGTACTATCATTATCCCCATTTTACAGATGATGTGGAGGCAAGACAGAAGTTAAGTGACTTACCCAGGGTCACATAGTTAGTGTGTATACTAGCTTACATTCCTTTCCTTCACACATTCCACTCTCCAGCCAAACTGGGCGTTCTTGACTTGTGAAATTCCTAGCTTCCTGCAAGTTTTAGTTCAAGCGCTACTTTGCACATGAACCCTATCCTCCGAGTTTTTCTTTAGACTCCTAAGGGCTCTCCTTGCTGATCATCTCCACCTAGAAGACGCTTTGGATGGATTTTGTATATCCTCATTTGTATATTGGTTGTATTTACCCAATAGGATGTAACGTCATTGAAAACGGTTTTTTTTCAGTAGTGTCCAACTCTTCATGACCCCATTTGGGGTTTTCTTGGCAGAGGTACTGCAGAGGTTTGCCATTTCTTTCTCCAGCTCATTTTTACAGATGAGGAAACTGAGGCAAACAGGGTTAAGTGACTTGTCCAGGGTCACCCAACTAGTAAGTGTCTGAAGCCAGATTTGAACTCACAAAGATGAGTCTTCCTGACTTCAGGCCCAACATTGTATCAACTTCATCACCTGGCTGCCCTTCATTAACACTTTAAAAGTAATGAAAGCTGGTTGTTTTATTTCCATCTTTATTCCCTCACTACCTAGTAGATAATAGGTGCTTAAGAACATTAGCCAGTATTTCTACGACACTTTGCAAATATCTCATCTTATCTTTACACCAATTCTATGTAGGGATATTATTATCTCCATTTTATAGATGAAGAGACTGAGGTAGAGCTTAAATGGTATGTTCAGAATAGCTCAGGCAGTAAGTGTCTGAGACTGGATTTGAACCTAGGTCTTGTGGACTCTAGGTCTGGTGCTCTATCCACTACGATACCTTGCTGGTGGCTTAATAAAAGGAAAAGAAAGATTTTTTAAAGTGACTTAATAAATGCTTGATAAATGAATAAATGGATGACCTTCAGACAACAGAAATATATCACATCACCAGGTCAATGCTGTGACTCAGAAATAATATTCTCAAAAAGAGGGTGTTTATAAGAATACACATGAGAAATTAGCTTTGCTTGAAGAAGCCATTGAGGGGAGGAGAAGGGTGGTGAAGACGGAATCAAGGATTTTTATCATATTGAAGATATATCTCTGCTGCAATGTTTAGGTTAAATTTTTAAAAGTGGCTTGATCTGAGGGGTCATTAATCACTGGAACAGATATTCTGATTACTGTTGCTGGGGCTGCTTAAGGACAGGGACCAATCCATCTGGATGAGTGAAGCCTGTCAGGGCAGGATCTCTGGGGGTCCCTCTCCTCCCTGTGATTATTTCATAGCCTGGAGGTTTGGACTCTGAACTCCGGAGTAAGTGGCACTCACCTCTGAGAGCCCTGTGGCCTCTAGGCCTCCAGCAGTTCTGGGGCCCCTGACTCTCAGCTCCGCCAGAGCTCTGAATGAATGTGAGAGCCAGGTGGCCAAGGGGGCCTCACACCGAGACTCAGCTTCACATATTGCCATACAGGGTTTTACTGCCAGCTGCTCATCAAAACAGCTACAGAAAGGGGGAGGGAGGGAAATTAAGCGGACTAAACATATGAACATGTTTCCTGCAGGAACCAGAAGGACAAGAGGAAGACGGAGAGACAGACAGATGGAAACAAAGAGAGACAGAAGGAGAGGAGATAAAGTGAGAGAGAGAAATGATGAGAGACAGAGACAAAGAAAGAAAAAATGAGAGGCAGGAACAGACAGGAAGACAGAATGAGAGAGGAGAGAGAGAGAGAGAGAGAGAGAGAGAGAGAGAGAGAGAGAGAGAGAGAGAAAGAGGGAGGGAGGGAGAGGTAGGGGAGGGAAAAGGAGAAAGAAGAGGAAGGGGGAGAAAGAGGGAGGAAAGGTGAGAGGAAGGGAAGGAGGAAGAAGAATCATGGGCAGATTGGGAGGCTTTGCCCCTCCAGTGTCAGAATGAACAAGGGCAAGCACATGGAGCAGCCTCTTTCTGGCCCAATTGAGTGTCAGTAGACAGTCAAAATGTAAATACATACTTGGTGGCATTCGCTGCCATTCTCAACCAGGTGTCCAGCACCAAATAACATTGCCTATGACCTAAAAATATTAGAGAAAATTTTAAATGAATATAAACAATTATGATAAGAATGAGTCAACTATCTCGCCTTCGCCACCACAGCCACTCTGAGGATGCTGGGATATGTGGATAACCTTTGGAACGACAGCAGAACCATTAAGGGCTCTTTCTTTCTCTACCGCTTTCCCTCTCCCCCCCTCTCCTCTTCTCTCTCTCCCTTTACTGTTTCCCTCTCCCTTTCCTTTTCCCTCTCCCTCTCCCTCTTTTTCTCCTCCCTCTCACATCTCCTTCTCCCTCTTTTTTCCTTCTCCCTTTCTCCTCTCCTCTCTCCCTCTCCCTCCCTCTCCTTCCCTCTCCGTCTCCTTTCTCCCCCCTCTCTCTTTTTCTCCTTCTCTTTCTCTCTTCTCCCTCTCTCCCCTCCTCGCTCCCTCTCCCTGTCCCTCTCTCTGACTGTGTTTGCATCTGCATGTGTATCTGTAAGTTGGGCTGCCATCTGTGCCTCCATATCCATAGTAAATGTCCTATGGGTCAGGTGCCTCAACTATAAATTGAGCCAGGCTATGCCACCTGCTCTTTAAGGGTCCTTCCAGATTGAAACCCTATGATCCTACACAACCTGCATGCATTTATTAACTGCCCAATATGTTCAAGAAGGCACTGTGGCATAGAGGGTAGAGGATGGGTCTTGGAGTCAGCAAGTCTATGTGACTGACCATCAGCAAGTATCAGCAACCCAGACAACCCTCTAGGATTTTTAAGGCACAGAGATATTTCTCCTCTAAATGGATTGATGGAATTTCTGTGAGGGAAATTTCTCACAAGTTGAAATAGATGTCTGGGTCCCCTTTCCTTTTCCTCCCCCCAAAAAACCCACCCCCCAACAATGACAGCAACAAAAACTGTACAAGGCACTGCTCTGGTGTTAGGATTGCTAAGACAATATACAAAACAATCTCTGTCCTCAAGAGCCTTACATTCTATTGGAGGAACACTGCAGAAATGCGGATAAGCATTTACTTGTTTTGAGGAGGAAGAGAAAAACCATTTGATGCATAAATGTGCCAGGCACTATGTGAGATGCTGGACATACAAAGACAAGAGTGAATCAGCCCCTGCCTTCAAAGAGCTCAGGCCTATGCAGGAGACAGTATGTGTCCATGTAAATACATATGAAATAAATCCAAAATGTTTTTTCAGGGAGGCACTGGCCTTGGAAGCATCAGGAAGAACTGGCACTGACTTTGGAAGGAAGCTAGGGATTTTGAGAGGCCAAAGTGAAGATAGAGAAGCCTCCCTGCAGGGAGGCAGCCTGTGAAGATAGTGATGGATGTGTGATGCTACATGAAAAGAACAGCAAATAGACTAGTTGGTCTTCAGATGAGCTGTAGAGCATATGAAACAGATTATTGTGTAAGATTGGAAAGGTAGTTTGGAGTCAGGCTGAGAAAGACTATAAATGCCAAGTAGAAGAGTGCACATTTGATCTTAAATGCAGGCTCACATAGGGAGCCACTGGAGTTTGCTGAGCAAGGGAGTGACATGGTCACCCTGTGCTTTAGAAACACCATTTTGATAGCAGTCTAGAGGATGCATGGTTGAAGGGTGGAGAGATTTGAAGAAAGAAGAATTGGGATGCTGTTGCAACAATAGAAATAAGAGGTAAATAGGGCCTGAACTAAGGTGGCAGCTATGTCAAGGGAGAGAAGGGGATGGACGGGAGTGATATAAGGAAGACCTGGTGATGGGTTGGATATGTGGCATAAGAAGGAAGAGTTGAGGATGACACCTGCATTGTGAGCCTGTCTCACAGGGAGGATGGCAGTGCCCTCAAAAGAAATAAGGATGTTTGGAAGAAGGGTGGGCTTGAGGGGAAAGAGGATGAATTCTGTTTTTAGCATGTTGATTTTGTGATACTGATGGGGCAACCAGCTCAAAATATTGAATAGGCAGTTGCTGATATAAGATTTGGGCTCATGAGAGAGATGAAAGCTGGCTATATAGATCTGGGAACGTCTTCCTAGAGACGATAACTGAAGCCATTGGAGCTGCTGAGATCATCAAGAGAATGTGTAGGAAGAGAAGAACATCTAGGATGGAGGCCTGGAGAACATCCACAGTTATTAAATGCGACACAGAGAGCATCCAGCTAGAACCCTGCTTCCCTGATGATCCTAATTACCAGCTTATCACTACTTAATGCTCCATTTTGGCATGAGTCTTGTACTGTTCTGTTTCTTATTAGGGGAATTCACAACACAATGCTGGGTCACTTCCTGAGAATGCTGCATAGCCAACAGGCTGGCCCAGTGTACCTGTAGTTAATGACCTTCAGAGAGAGGCAAGCACAGGCTTTCCAGGTTCTGGCCCAAGCCCTTCTTGTGAAGAATGCTCTGCAGTTGTTGTTTGTCCTTCCTTCTTGAAGAGGACCATCAATCAGGGAGGTGAATTGGATTTAAGTGAGGGAGGGCTGTGCAAGATCACCAGCCTCACTTTCTTCTCTGGAGCCATCTGGGTTCAGTGGCCAGACATAGATTAGCATGACTGGAGATGGCCCTGGATGCTGTGGAAGACCTTGACCTATTTTAGGCTATGGTCCTTAACAGGTTCATTTGACTGAGGCAATGCCCATTCAGTGATCAAGGCTAGACAAGAAATGAGGCAGAGATTGGCCTCTACCTAGCCAAAAAAAGAAAACACATCAATCTGTGAGGGTGAAGACCCTCACGGTTTCTGGTCAGAATGGAAACAATTGTTATTTGCATTCACTCTGAGTCTATCCAGTTCAAGAAAGTGACCAAGTGGGGCTTGGCCTGGGACCTATTGTTGGCCAGTCAATGAGAGCCAGAGTGATTTGCATTTAAGGTGTGGTCCTTAGGGGGAAAAAAAAGGTTTTCAGGATTAAAATTTACGTTCCTTTGGGCAGAGCACCCACAGATAAGGGTATGATACCCTATGTGGACAGAGAAAAGAAGAGAAAATTAAAGCAAAGCAAAGAAAGGAGCTGGTTTGCCCAACTGGCTAGTTCCAGTTGAGTCCCCAGTGGGGCAGCTCCTCTTTCTACTCACAGAGGATGTTCTTTATCCTTGATTGTCAAAGAGAACGGTGACATCAGGTTACCTGAAGACAGAGGCAAGCATAGGTTTTCCAGATCCTCTTCTTCCCGTATGGGCTGCCCAGTCCCTTCTTGTGATGATTTTAACCTTTCGGTGGCCTTTTCCAGAGGAAAGCAAGTTATCACCAATGTGGACTAATGGTGATATCAATCAATTAAATAATCCACAAGCAAGTATTAAATACCTACTATGTGCAAAGTATCATGCTGGGGATACAAAGACAAAAGCTAAACATTGCCTCCCCTCAAGGAGCTTATATTCTCTAGAGGGAGATAGCATGGATTTGTCAAATGAACTGCAGTCTAGTGAGAGATGGTGCCTTAAAGCCAAAGAGGCTCTGGGAAATGATTAACAGACCTTTAATCTGTATCCCTGAACATCAGATGGGCTCTAGAGGTCAGCTGGCAGAAAAAAAGAAAACTATATAACATAATCACTCAAATTAATCTCTTTTCTTTTTTCTTTTTGCCTATAAACACTGTTTTGGACTGATTTCTTGTAGCCAAAGAAGTGGTTTAAGTTCATAGGAGCAGCGAGAAGTAAGAATGGTTTTTTGTTGTTGTTGTTACTTTTAAATCAAGGTTTTTCTTTGAATTTCTTCCATTCCAGCTGTAACAATGGTGGAGTGATCAGGGCTTTGCCACAGTCTACTCGATTTAGGAGATACCAATTTTAGAGGGTGCCAACAATGCCAACAATATTTTCAGTTATTTGGTGCCCTAGAAACAGTAGAACATAGTAGTTAGAGTAGTTAGTAAGAATAATCACTTAAATTAGGAAGCGACTAGATGGCAAGTTCAAGTGAACTTCACCCTGACAGCATGCCAGCTCCCTAGAACCTACAAGGCTGACTCTAGAAATGGCCTCAAGCCAGAGCCCCACAGTCTCTATCATTGGGTCTGTGGGATATTGTTACCCCCCTCTCTGCCCCATTTTTCACATGGTCTAGCTTATACTGTTTCCTCTGGGTGCAAGCATTTCTCGTTACAACTCTGATTTTGATTATTTAGACATTCAGTGATTATTAACTTTGACTTATTCTGTGGCCAGAACTCATCCCCTGAGATCCAATTATTGTTGCTGCTCACCGAGATAATGTATAATTTCTTCCATTTCCCATCTCCATGCCTTTGCATAAACTGTTCTGAATGCCTGGAATGATTTCCCTCTTCCTCTTGGAAACTTGAATTCCCTTCAAGGCTCAGCTCAAGTGGCAAGTCTTTCAAGAAGCCTTGGTTCTTAGTACTCTCATATTTCTGTGCATTTTCTATATTTTTTATCTGTGCACACTCTCCCCCAATTCCCTCTCTTTCCAGTAGAATGTAACTGCTTTGAAGTCGGGCACTGAATAGTTTTCATCTTTGCATATCTAGCACCTAGTATTGTGTTTGACACACTGCAATAACTACTTGCTTAAGCCAATGGATTGAATTCTATTCCCCCTCCCCCCACCCCATCAAGCCCCAGGCCCAAAATTATCCTAGCATTTCCCCTCTAGAACCTGTAGGACAGAAACATTGGAATAGGGGATGGAGCCTCCTCTGCTGATTCCTGATAAAGTAATGCCTGGTGGACACTGCACAAAGGCAGAGTAGGCCATCTGGCCCACCACTAATCTTCTACATAAAATTTAAGGCCTTGATTTTAAAGGCTATGTGAACTGAGTATGATATTTTGGCTCTTTCTGTCCTTGATTCTTCTGGTAGCTGAAATCTCTGCTACATGCATCTCATCTGTTGATTTGAACTGCTTAGAAAAACGACATTAGGATAAATGGCACTGAGCTTGAATCGTTTCAGGCTTGGCTTTCTCACTGGGTCTTTTCTATGTGAGATGGGGATTGCATGGGCTGCTCCTCTGGAATGCCTGTAATGAAATGAACCCTGTCTGTCTCCTTAATGAATAGCAGTGATGTGCCCTCACACAGAGCTTTTCATACGAAGATTTCTTCCAAATATGAACCTCCCCACATCTCTATAACGAGGGGAGAAGTGAGCTGGGTCACGTAGTGAGCCTGGCAGAGGGTATTGCTCAGTCCCCAGACCATTCTCTGGAGCCCACATCCTCCTGTTTCAACATCTGTAACTATCTTCAGTTTGTATCTCAGGATCCATGTGCCAGAGACCATTGACTGGGCCTATTATGCTTGAACTGTATTCTCATCAAATGCCATCCTGTTCCTGGCCCAGGATGGGCTGGGGGTGGGGGTTTGGAAGGTGGTTTCCAAGTTTGGGCCTGTTTTTTGCTACTACCACTTTTATTGACCGTTTCAACTAGAACCAAATGGAAGAGAAAGACTGAAGGATGTGAAAACAGGAGTTTTGTGACAACAGTGGTGGTAGTAGGAAGATTCTATATGATAGATAAAATAATTTGATAAGGAGATACACATATATACATAAACATAAGGGTCTATATAATAACATATCTATATCTTTGAAAACCAGTGTGGTGGAGTGGATAGAGAGCAGGACAGGAGTGAGGATAACCTGAGTTTGTGCCCCACATCTCATGTATGTGGGACGTATGCCCTGGCTAAGTTACTTAACCCCTCAGTGCTAGGAGGTAAATCTTTAAGGCTATAAGAAGTTGCTGAAAAGGTTCTAACCCGACTTGATAGCAGTTTCTTTACCAAGAGATTACCTACACCAGTGAAATCCCAGGTTTGGGTTCAGTCCTAGTCCCTACTCCTTATTCAGTACTTAAAGATAGCATTGGAAAGTGATTCTTCGGAAAGAGCTCTGAATTTGGAGTCAGAGGCCTTGCCTCTAAATCCTAGGGCTGCTTCCTTCTAATCCTCAAGGTTCTTGTCCTTCTCTTCTTCTTCCCCTCTCTTTCTCCTCTTCCCCCTCTCCTTCTCTTCCTCCCTCCTCTCGCCCTCCTCTTCCCCTTCCCTCTTCTTCCCCCTCTCCTCCTCTTCCTCCCTTCTCTCTCTCCCTCTCTCCCTCTCCTCTTCCCCTCTCCCTCTTCTCTTCCCCCTCTTTCTCTTCTCCCCCTCTTCCTCTCCTCTTTCTCTTCTTTCCCTCTCTCCTCTTCTTCCCTCCTCTCTTTCCCCCTCCTTCTCTTCCTCCCTCCTCTCCCCCTCCTCTTCCCCTTCTCCTCTTCCTCTTCTGCCCCCTCTCCCCCTCTTCCTCTCCTCTTCCTCCCTCCTCTCTTTCCTCCGCCTTCTCTTCTTCCCTCCTCTCTCCCCCTCCTCCTCTTCCCCTTCTCCTCTTCCTCTTCTGCCCCCTCTCCCCCTCTCCCTCTCCTCTTCCTCCCTCCTCTCTTTCCTCCGCCTTCTCTTCTTCCCTCCTCTCTTTCACCCTCCTCCTCTTCCCCTTCTTCTCTTCCTCTTCTTCCCCCTCCTCTTCCTCCCTCTTCTCTTCCCCTTCTCCCTCTTCTCTTCCTCCCTTCCTCCCCTTCTTCCTCTCCTCTTCCTCCTCTTCCCCCTCCCCTCCTTCTTTTCCTCCTCCTCCTCCTTGATCACATTTCTATAACACCTACTATGTACCAGGTCCTAGGCTATGTGCTTCACAAAAATCATCTTATTTAATCCTCACAACAACCCTGCAATGTAGGTGCTATAGTTACCTTTATTTTACAGGTGAGAAAGTGAGGTAGAAAGAGGCTAAGTGATTAAACCAGGATCAGATAGCTAATAAGTGTCTAAGGCTGAATTTGAACTCAGCTCTTCCCGAGTACAGCCTTTCCCTTAGTACTACTCACACTCACTACCTCTATGACCTTAGACAACTCACATTACTTCTCTGGGTCCCAGTTTTTTCATCTGTAAATGAAGGGATTGGACACAATGATCTCTAGAGTTAATTTCAATTCTAAATCCATGTTCTTAGAAAGTGAGTGTTGCCAATGACTCTATTCTCTTTTAATGGATTATGTGGGAATTCCCATCCCACAACATACATAAGTTGAAGCCTTTTCTAAGGGTCAGATGCCCAGACTTGAGGTCTGTTGGTATCTTAATCCACGAAACCAGAGCTAGGAACAGAAACGGTGCTTCTTTTCCTGAATTGATGATTTAATTCCCCAAGTAGATTCTAGGCTCTCTCAGGGAAGGGACTTTGCTTTGTGTTTTATTTTTGTAATCTTCCATCATATCCACCTGCCATCCCCAAACTATGCCTAATGTCCTGTACACACAGTAGGCACCTAATTGATATATTTGCTGCTTTAATGGGTCATTTTAATTTTATTTTTATTGGTGACAGAAGTGGTAGACCTAAGCAGAGCTTCATCTAGAAGTGTTTTCAATTAGGTTGAAATAATTGGGGGAGAACGGGGTGAGGGTGTGATGGCAATGATAGTGGTACAGAAGATAGGCCAACTTTGGGAGGTCCATCTGATGTGTCTGTGGTCATCAGGGAAGAAAGACATTGCACGGGCTGCCATTGCAATGGGCCCCTGTGGATGTTGGTTGCACCATGGGGCCAGAGGGATCTGGCCTATGAGCTGAGGCACTGGGATGGTGGTTGCCAGGGGGAGGAAACACACTTACCCCACCCTGGTGTTAGCATCCTGGGACAAAGTTCAGTTTCCCAGGCTAATTTTTGCTTGGTTCTTGTTTATTTCTATTATTTGAATGATGAGTTTTCAAGTGGATCAAGAGTTTCTCCAAATGGCTTTGGGGTAGCACTGTCGACAGTATAGTGCCAGAGTGACTTCCCCAAACTTTGGGAATTCACCTTCTCCTTCACATTAGCAGCTGCCATCACACATTGGTAAGACTTTCATGGTGAACCTAGTTCAGTTTTGTAGGGAATCAACTATTTTTTGGTAAATTGTATAAAGAAATGTTGTATGTTTGATCCAAACAAGCAGGACAAGAAACCAGAAAACAAGTGCTTAAGAGAAAGTATGAAATAAGAAGTGATTTTTTACTCCATTAAATCTTAAATTTATAAGATTGAGAACTGGAAGGAACTTTAGAGATTGTCCAACACAATCCCATCATTTTACAGAAGTGGGCAGCCAGGTGGTGTAGTGGCTAGAACCCTGGACCTGGAGCCTGGAAGATTTGGGCACAAATCCTGCCTCTGACACTTACAAACTGTGTGACCCAGGACAAGTCACCTAACCTCCACTGCCCTCATCTCCCCCTCTATAAAATGAGAATAATAATATCACTACTTCTTAGGGTTAAGAATAAAATGAATTAATATTTGTAAAGCACTTAATAAACTTAAAGCACTATTCAAATGCTATGATAATGATGATGATAGTGGTGATGATGATGAAGAAACAGGCTCAAAAAGGTGAAAATCTTTCCTCTGTCATTTACTAGCTGTGTGGTCTCAGACAAGTTAAGTACCTCCTTGGGCCTTAGTTTCCTTATTTGCAAAATGAAGGGGTTGGGTTAGATGGCCTCTAAGGTTCCTTGCAGCTGCAGGTCTATACTCTTTATGATCACTATATATATATATATATATATATATATATATATATATATATATATATATATATATATAAACTAGCTTACTCAAAGTCAGGAGAAGAGTTGATATTTAAATCCAGATCCTCTGACTCCACTTTCCATTTTCCAGCTCTTTGCATTATGGGGGAAGAATCAAAGCTCCAACATATCCATCATAGGTTAAAAATATGGCAATTCTGTGACATTGGCTCAGCTTGAGAGAAGCCATCGGAAGCAGGCAACATAGATGTCTTGAGTCCCGAGTTCTAATCTGAACTCTGCTACTCTGTGGCCTTGGGCAAGGTATTTACCTGCTTTGGGCTTCTATTTCCTCACCTATAAAATGATGAAGGTGAATTTGTTGAGACTGAAAATCTTTTCCAGCCCTAGGTCTCTGATCCTATGAAGCAGACCTTAGCTTTCAGCAGTGGGTAGCCTATGGACTTTTGGCAACACTCTATGGACTTATCTTATTTTATTTTTACCAAAGTTAGTAGCATATTGAGTCAAGACGTGCCTTCCTGAAATGAGCAACAACATTGTTAGGTTTAGTTTCAAAAATAAATGTTTGAAAACAAAATGGGAATAAATATTACCATTAACTTGGCCATCCCACTGTTGAAAGAAACACAGTCTTGGCATTTGGGGAAAATGAAGTCACTCTATAATTCTGGTGTTTGCTTATTAGGAATGTATCAACTCAAATGCATTCCAAAGTTGCATTTTTTTTTACTTGCCTATTGCTTAGGGTTATGGTGATCATGGCCATCGTCATTGTTGTTTCTTTTACCCTCTTCTATTTTTTACTGTTTTCAATTGTTCCCAGTCATGTCTCTCTCTGTGACTCTGTTTGGAATTTTCTTGGCAAAGATTTGATTAAAATCAAAAAGTTTTGATTCCTCCTCCCTAATGCAAAGATTCTGGTTTGTCATTTCCTTCTCTAGTTCATTTTATACATGGGGAAGACTTGCCCAACTACTAATAAGTGTCTGAGGACAGATTTGAACTCAGAAAAATAAGTCTTCCTGACTTTAGTCCTGGGACTCTATGCCACCTAATTGCTCCCTGTCTTTTTATAGCCCAGCTTAAGAGCTACCTCCTTTGGAAGGTCTTCCCTGATCTACCTTGTCTACAATGACCTTTTCCTTTGTGTATCCCCCACAGTCCTTGGTTCTCATCTCTCTCAGTTTTATTGCATGTTAATAGTTATCCATGTACATTCCTGATTCTGTTACTAGACTGGGAGCTGCTTGAGAGCAATGACCAGGTATGTCTTCTTTATTTCTCTCAGTACAAGTCTCTAGAGTAGGAATCTAATAATTTTATTGAATTGAGTTCCAGTTCCATATCATCAATTGTCTATTGGACATCTATAATTAGATGTATCATAGGCATCTCAAGCTCAACATGTCCAAAACAGAACTCAGTGTCTTCTCCCGTACTCATCCCTCTGACCTTCCCTTTTTCTTTTGAGGGTATTTTCATTCTTTCAGTTGCTTGGCTTCCCAGTCTTAGAGTCATTCTCAACTCCTCAATCTCCTTCACCCCAAATATCTGAATATTTTCCAAGTCCTATTGATACTACTTGCACAATATCTCTCCTATCCGTTCCCTTCTGTGTACTCACATGACCACTAGCCTGGTTCAAACCTTTATCACCACTCATCTAAATTCTTGCTATATCCTCCTCACTGGTCTCTCGGACCCTCTCCAACCTAACCATCACACACCTATCCAAAAGTATAGATTTGACTACATCCCTTCCTTGCTGAAGAAGCTTCAGTGGTTCTCAGATTGATTCTAGGATGAAATACAAACTCCGATTTGCCATTTGAATCCCTTTACGAGTCTGGCCCCAACCTGTCTGTGTAGACCGTTTTAATGAATAATGAATGAATGGGTAAGTATCTATTAGGTGTTTACTATATGCCAAGCTCTGTGCTAAGAGCTGGGATCCAAATACAAAATCAAAGACAACCCTTCCTTCGTAGAATTCATATTCTAATGGAATCGGCAATTCAGAAAGGCCCATGGTAGCCTGGGGAGGACACTTTAGTCTAGAACGCTACTGGGATGATCAATGGGGCCACAGAAAAACAGATCTGACCCATTCCATGCAGAGATAGTGGTTGATCTAATGACAGTTTTTGACTCTAGAAGTAGGGGCAAGACACTGGGCAGGAAGGGTAAGCATGTGCTATGGCAAGGTGGTTTCCAAGAAGGTGATGGCTAGAGAGTAGGAAATGACATGAAATACGGCATCTGGGTCTCTCCCGATGCAGGGGCTCTGGAAGAGGCAGTCATTGGGAAGGATGGTTTGGGCCCTCGGGTAGACGGTTTTGGTATTACTCTCCATTGTGCATTCAACATTCAAGCCAAACTAGACAACTGGATATTCCCTGGATTCATCATTCAGACTCTCACTTCCATGCCTTTGTTCAGGCCATCCCCTTTTACTGAAATATTGTCCCTCTTCAATCCTTCTACTTGGAATCGCTGTATCACTTCAAGGCTTAACTCAGCAACTGGGTATTTCTTGATTTTGTCAATAATTAGTTCTCTGTCCTCCTTTACTGTGGGTGTATCTTTGTATTTTTGTTTTGTTTGTATTTAGTTTTATATTTAATCTGTATAAATGTTTTTTTCCCAATAGAATGAAAACTTCCTGAGGGCAGGGAAAAACTCATTTTTATCCCTCTTTATAACCATACCTAGCACAGCAGCACATGGTAGGTTCTTAGTAAATATTCATTGAATTGAATTTAAATTGCTACCATCACTTAGATTTTTAAAACTGCTTTTGGTAACAAAGCTCTTCTATATGCATTACCTCATCACATTTTGTCATGTGGTAGCAGTGAGAAGATAGACCAGTATAGCCAGGCATAAAGTCAATGACCCTTATTGGCATTCATATAGTGATTTCTACTTTTCCAACGACTTTCACATGCATTATTTTATTTGATTCCCACAACAACCCTGTGGGACATTTATTCATTCATCCATTCAATAAACATTTATTATGTCTACTGTGTATGGGCCATTGCTAGAATTTCTATAGAGATGGTCTGCAAGGATAAATCAGCAGGAGAGGACAAGGGATTGAATATGCGGGTGGTGAGGTGGAGACATTAACATATTTAAATGCTAAGGGAGGGATAGATCAACAGGACCTGACAAGTTATTGAATGCGGGTGGTGGTAGTGATGGAGGTGGAGACATTAGCATATTTAAACCCAGTGAGATGGGTTGTGTCAGTATTACTATTTCCCAGTTTTCCAGAAGGGAAATGAAGAATACTTTTAGATGACTCGTCTAAAATCTCATACTCAATGGGATTAGAACCCAGGTCTCCTGACTAACAGTTCAGTAGTCTTTTCAGTACACTTTGATACCATAACTAGGCTTTTCCCTACCTTTCTTTTGTTCTTTCTTTCTTCTTTCTTCCTTTAATCTGGGGCAGAGAGTAAAGCCTGGTTGAAAAATTTCACATCTAGGAATGGTATGGCATATAGAGAACCAGCCTTGAAGCTAGCAAGACCTGAGTCATTTTGTTGAGTAAACAGGAATTGCCATAGTTAGCCCCATGGTCTAATTGATCCCACATTATGATGTCTGATGGCATCCTTGTCCTACTTAAGGAAATCATCTATCCAGGTGAGCTCTGTCTTTCTCAGCTTCTCTTCATAACCATTTATAGCTTTCTCATTCTCAGATTTGTCCAAATCCCATTAAACTTTTATGGAAGTGACTTAATGTGTGTTGAATCCTTTAGCCAGAGGCTGAAAATAGTCTTCTCAAATAGGTTAAAGTAAGAATTGGGGAAATGAGGTAGTTGTGTCCCTAGTGGGAACAATCGGTGGGCTAAAATTTATGTGATCTTGGTTCGAGTCCGGGATTTACTACTTTGCAGCTATGGAGCTGAGTAAACCACTGGATCTCAGTGAGTGATGGCTTCCTCACCTATTGGATGGGGAGAATTTCCTGGATCTTCCTACCTTACAGTATTGTTGTAAGCAGTTAATTAACTTCTGAGAAGTATTTTAGAAACTGTAAAGTGCTCTGTCAATTCCCCATTATTATACTTCCCAACTCTATTCCTGATTTTAGTGGGAATACAAGTTTATTATTTATCTGGTATCTAAGGTGAGTGTTGTCCTATGCCTTTCAGATTTATTTATAGCTGGACCTCAGTTTCTTTAAACCAGACATGTCTGTACCCTGCAACACTCCTTAGTGCAGCCAGAACCAGATTAGAATGTAGTATTTGGGGAAATCATTAACAAAATAAATAAAAATACGACAAAACATGTATAATGTTAATATGTGGTTTTCTAAGTCACTAGGCATGTGGTCTTCAGTGATCCTTATATATGTTTAGTGGCCCTGTTTCTTTTTGAATTTGACATAATTCTTTTAAATTTTAAAATGAAGTGATTGGATTGGATAACCTCTAAGATCCCTAGCACTATGATCCTTTTATCTTGTGACTCTGTTGGTTAAGGAATCATGGCTCCTGTTAATAATGTTGGTAGATTCTAGTTTTAGACTCTAATGCAGAGTTCTGAGGTGTATTGCAAGGACAGGCTTTAGAAAGAAGTCAAGACAAAAAAGTTTTGCCTTGGACTACGTAAGATTGCTTTGACCTTGGCCAGAACTCTGTTAAGGAGATAATGGAACATTGTCTGTGATGGCAAATAGAGTCAATTAGTTGCTGATCTGTTCCTGTGGAGGGAGGTTCTACTCTGGGAGTTTCCCCACAGTGATGGAATCACAAATACAGGCCAAAAATTGAGGGTGATTTAAAAAAATTGACTATTAGGCCACATGGTTTGATGAACAGACCTAGGAACTAAAGAGTAGGAGCTTAATAAGCGTTTGTCAAATGGAATTAATATACAAATTCTTACCCCAGATATACAGAAATTTCCAAACTGATTCTTTATCTCATTCTCCCACAACCCCCAAGCAACACTCCAAACTGGAAAGGCATCTGTCAACACCTATAGAACCACATAAGCACAGCTGGCCCAGGGATAGGGCTGGGTCTCAGCTCTATCTCTGGTTGGGTGATAGAGTGTCTAGATATACAGGGTGTCCATAAAGTCTGGACACACAGGAAATCTCATTAACTATGCATATTTTCAAGAAATGAAATGAAATTTTCAACGACATTTTATTTAATTAGCATGAATATTAGCCATGACAATGTCATATGCAATAAAAGCTTTCATTAGCTACTGGGGACTATTTTCCATATTAATGAGATTAATTAAATTAAATTAATTAATAAGATTTCCCATGTGTCTCCTGTCTTCCTATGAGATCTCATTAATGATCAACCAAATAATTAGATAAGCTAATTATTGTTGTTGGAAATTGTTGGAAATTTCATTTCTTGAAAATATGCATAGTTAATGAGATGTCCTATGTGTCCAGATTTTAGGGACACCCTGTAATAGAGTCCCCTCTTCATGGAGCCTATTGATCAATCAGTCAATGAATATTTATCAAGTGCATTGTGCTAAGTGCCTATAGCCAAGTTGTATTATAGTTCTGTGACAGAAGGTACTAAATAACTATATTGACAGACCTGTAATTAAGGCAGGCAAAAGACCACTAGCATTTCCCCCCAGGGCATTGACATCCATCCAGGTGTATTTCCTCTCTGTTAAACCCTCATCAATAAAACTCTGATTGACTGGTCTTGGGCCTGCACCCTTTTTGTGACCCATTTCCTTCTGGGAGTTAGGGTGTTGAGGTAAACTGACATGTCATAGGGGCTGAAGATTGGTTTTCTGGAGGACAAGCTTTTCTCAATGTGACCACATCATCCATCCCAGGCACCAGAATTCCTTGTTGGGACTACATGTCAACGTTTCTTTGAAGAATGAGCAAAGACTTTGGTTGAGACTGATTTCCTTTCTGAGCCTGACACCTTTCTTTTTTCTAACATCACTAATTGTGTCTAAATAGCCTAGATATTTATACTCTTGTACTGATCAAGATAGATTTTTTAAAAATGGTTAACATTACTGAGAGCAATCTAAATTAGAATTTATCTGCTTATTCATATCATTTTGGGGAATGGCAGCAAGATATATAAACAAATTGGAAATTTCAGTCCAAGATGTGAAACTAGTCATGAAGCAATATTTTAGGTTAACTGCCTTATGTTAACAGTTAATAGAAAAGCATATGGTACTGTAGCTTTAAGTTGGCTGCCATGTATTATCAATGATGACTTGTAAAGCGACTTTAAAGTTACTATGAAAGATATGCCTATCCAATGCTCCAGGGGCTCCCATTGCTGGGATCAAAAACATATGCCTCAGTGGGACATCCAGAGCCCTCTAGCTTGGCTTCCCAAGCTTTTTACACATTACTTCTTTGAGCCCTACAGTCCAGCCAATTTGGCTCCCTTGTTGCCCCTTACCTATGACACGTCTCCTGTGTCTGTGTCTGGAATGCGAGCCATCCTCATTTCTGCCACCTCATAGAATCTCAGGCCTCCTGCAGGACTCAGAGTGCCCCTCTACCCATCTGTGTAAATGTTATTTCTCCTAATGCAATGTAAACTCTTTCAGAATAGGTATTCTTTTGTTTTTGTCTTTGTATGCTGCCCAATTCTCAGCCTGGCCTAGCATATGGTAGGTGCTTAATAAATGCCTATTGGGTGATTGAAAAAGGAAGTGGGCTGGTCACACAGGGTGATAAGACAGCCTTAGGGATGCACAATAGAGAAGGGACTCCAATGTGCTGGGTAGACCCTCTAGGGAGGATTTATGGAAAGGTAGGGACAAGAATAATGCAGAATGAGAAGACAGACATATAGTCTGAACCAGAGGAGGGAGCACCCACAGCAGTGGAGTGCAGCTTTTTTTTCTTCAGTTGTAATATTAACAGAATTATAGAGTTTCAGAACATGAGATCATCTAGTTGAAGTCCCTCTTTTTTAATGTAAGAGAAAGAGTTTCCCTCCCCACACACATTCATTTATGTAGTGTCACAAAAGCATTAGGGCTCTCTCTCTCTCTCTCTCTCTCTCTCTCTCTCTCTCTCTCTCCCCTCCCTCTTTTTCTTTCTCTCCTCCCTGTCTCTCTGTCTTTGTGTCTCTGTCTCTTTCTGTCTCTGTGTCTCTGTCTCTGTCTCTCTCTCTCTCTCTCTCAGAATTACTGGAAGATAAGAAATAGGTCATTCAGATATAGCATCCGAAAAGTTCCTGTTATCACTGTCCCTAGATAGAGAAATTGTTCTGTGGGTACTGTTTTACCAGCTAGCCTCCCAGCCTAGCCCTCACTTTCTTCATGCTCTCTCAGACAGTGTTCCTCCTAATGGCAAACCTATCCCTTTGGGGATCCACACCTGAGCACACCCAGGAGCTCATGGGGCTCTTTACTAGAACACATCCAAGCTTGGTCTGGAGTCTGCACCAGACACACCTATAAGCTGCACCCAGACACACCTTTAAACAAACACATGAACTAATTTACACACTTTTAGCTTCCACACAGTAAAGTCACTCTCTAGTGATTCTCTTTCTGAGTCAGCTCACTAATTATGGACCCTAACACTAACTCTCTGTCTCCACATCATTCTCTGCACTTTGTAGTTCACATACCCAGAGAATAATGTCTTAGCCACATCTACTATGCTGATTACCAGTGTCAGGAGAATGCCTTGACCATTCTTTTATAGCCTAGGGAGGGAGGATAATTAGCAATTGTTCTATTCTTCTCCTTGGACAGAGTGATTCCCTATTCTTAGAATAATGATTGGGAGCTGAAAGGGACCTTAGAAGTTATCCAGTTCAAGCTTTTAATTTTATAAATGAGGAGACCAGAGCTCAGAAATGAAGTGGCCAAAGTTACACTGTAGCAAAGCTGGGATCTAGACCCAAGTCCTCTGAGCCCAAATCCAATACTCTTGCCACTATCCTAATGAGCTGATAGTCTACATGTATTGAGGCTATTCTCCTGATCTTTTTGTCCAGTAATCCTAGCAAAAAAAGAAATTAAATAGTCTGGCATGCCTGACTCTAAGTGTACCCATGATGAAGACCACCTGATTAGCATCCCTGTTCTTTTGAAATACTCTGATACTACCCATTTTAATAATTCTTTCTATAATCTTTATGGGGATCTAATGTTTCTTGGAATCCACTTTTTGGAAGCATATAGTGTTCTGACACCACTTCTTTTCTCTGCCCTGTAAAGACTGCTGACCGTTTTGGGACCACATTTGAAATTCTTTACATATCTTGGGTTATTATTCTTCTGGACCAGGGGAAATGAACTCATATAGAATAGTGAGGTGCACCTTTTCTCTCTCCTCATCTATCTTGGAATACAATTTGGAATCCAAATGAGTTTATGATACATTCTCTTTTGCTTTTCTGACTGAGTACTTTGCCTTTCCCCTCATCATTTCCACTATCTGCCCTAGTCAGCTGACCTATTCCTTGTTCTTCATCTGACTCTTGTTTTAAAAAAGTGTTTGTTTTAATCCAATAAAATCCACCTTCTCATTCTTCCACCTCAAACCCCTTCCCCACATGAGAGAGAATATACCTTCATTTTACTCTTAATGTACCTAACAAAATTGCTAACTCTTTGTTGTCTACTAAGGATGATAACTGTAGCTCATCCTGGGTTTGAGATTTTAATCTTCCTGTTATTTATACAGAGCCATGAGGTTGTTTTTTGTATTGTTGGTTATATGTCTCTCTTTCTACATGTCCTTTAAAAAATTTAAGCTAATCAGGTAATTCCCAATGAACCCACATCATTTGTTTAAGATGCTTCCCCCTTTTCTCCTTATAGCCATCATTCATAGCTCAATGATCAGAATTTCCTTTTTGAGTACTTCCACTTAAACCATCTTCCATGTTCGAATTTCAGGCTATGGGTTCATGCCTATACTTTCTCTCAACTTTCTCCTGTCACTAATATGACATGGCCATTTTCACCCAGCTTTCCTGTTACTAACATGTTAAACATTCTTGATGGATAGAATGTTGCTTGCCCTAGTGTCTTCCTTTATCTTCTGAGAAGTGATAATCTTCTGCAGAAAACTTTGGTCCATCAATTGATCTGACCATAGAAATGGGTGTGCCTGATATCCTAATGACTGTATATGAATCACATGGATTTTGAATCAAGAACTAGTTTAATTATAAGACTATAAATATGTCAAAGGAATCTGGCAACATCTTACTAAGTTACACGGGTGAGCTCAAGCACTTTTTAATGCTGGCACAGCCACAAGAAGAACACATTTTTATAGTAAAGAACTACACAGGCTTTAAAAAGATTTTCGGGTACTCATGATACAAAATGCTTTATGGAAACGTGAATATAAATCAGGTTGTGAAAATACAGAAAAAATCTAATATGTCTTGTTCTTCTGCATACTGCGTACTGTTTTTTCTTATAAATGCCTCCTCTCCTCATTTCTTTGAATAAATGCAGGATTAGGCTTCTTTGGAACCTTTTTGTATCTTTAACTAGAAGAAACAGGGTTTATCCTGAGGAAAGATGAAGTGTGGCTGCTGCTTTAAAAAACACCTACTGGAAAAATGGCAAAAAGCAAGTCTCTAAGTTTCTAATGCAATGAACAAATATGTTATGACTGAAGTTCTCTCCCCTCATCCCCCTTACCTGCCCTCCCATCTCTCCCTCTCCCTCTCTGTCTTTCTCACACACACACACACACACACACACACACACACACACACACACACACACACACGTGTGTACCTTGGAATTGATTGAGCAGAGTCTCAGGCAATTACCTAGACAGAGATGCAGCCTATTTAGTCTCAAGATGACCATATCACACTGATTTACTTTTACCAGAGAGATGACCCTCAGCCATCAGAGAGATTCAAATCATAATCATAGCACACAAGACATGTTGAGAGGAGGGGAAATGCATCATTCTTTTCTACTATTACTCTGCTCTCCTAGGCACTTTCCCATGAGTCATAATTACAGAGTAACAATAGTTGGATCACAAGCCATAACCCTTTTGAGTCCTGAAGGTTTATTGGGGTCTGAAGTCCTCTTGAAAATAATCGACTATCAACAAGTTCCTCAGTTGAGGCCAGTCTAATTACTTTCTACCATTAGTAGTAGTTCCTCCTTCTAGTTACACACATCCTTAATGGTGTAGTGTGGTCCATTTGTGACTGACTCCAATGCTTTTTACTAGCCATGGTGCTGACCCCTGTAGATGCTAATGGCTCCCCTGCTTTCTCTAGCCTTGGTGCTGACAGTCTATGCACCAGCCACCTTCTCACACACACTGCAATTAATTCCCTCCTCATTTGCCTCATTAGCCACTCGTGTGATAGATCACAGGTTTCTAGATTTGGAGCTGATAGGACTTCAGAGGCTATCTAGTCCGGCCCTTTTATTTTACAGATAAAGAAACTGAAGTCCCGGATGGTTTGTTAACAATTGTGATATGAGAATAATAATAATGGCACATTTGTGGAAAACTTTGAGTTTCTAAAATGCTTTCCTCACAAAAGTCCTGTTAGGTAAGTAGTGAAAGTAATTTTTATCATTTTACAGGTGAGGAAACTGATGCAGAGAGGCCATGGGACTTGCCCCAAAGTTAATAAGCATCAGCTTCTCTCATTAGATTTGAGTTATCAAAATATTCTGTGCCAGTGTTGATTGTTTTTTTGATTCCTGAGTATTATACTTAATTTGGAAGTCAGATTCCCCTCATCACGCACTCTATAGAATACAACATAATTGGAATTTATAATGGTTATGTGGTCGTGATAGACTTCATCCTGATTTATAATTGTAGTACATTTGGGGCTGCTGTACTTACTGAATGGTTCATTCATTTAATCACTCAGCTAATATGATTAAGGGCATAGTATGTACCAGGCATTGTGTTATGTGCTGGATATACAAAGAAGGCAAAAGATGGCCCTGCTGTTAAGACATATATGAGACATATGTACACGTATGTATATGTATGTACATATATATGTATGTATGAAGGCTGAACTTCTGCTAAGACTTGAAAGAGGCCAGAGGAAGCAGGAGGTAGAGATGAGGGAGTGTGTTCCAGGTATGGGTGACTATTTGTGGGAAGTTCCTCATTTGAAGGCTGCAAGCATATATACATACATACACATACATGCATGTGCATGTATGTATTCATATGTATACAAAGCATTGCATGAATATGATAGGTATACATATGAATCTATACATATGACTATATGAATAGAATATGTATACATATGAATACATACATATATCCCATATATATAACCCATAGCCTGAAATTTGAATGATGTCAGTTCACTGAGAGTTACCTGACTAGCTTAAATTTTTAAAGGACATATAGAAAGAGAGACATATAACCAAAGATACAACCCTCCCCCCACCTCATGGCTCTGTATGTACACACACACACGTATATGTAGATACATATACGTGCGTGTATGTGTGTGTGTATATATATGTATATACACACACACATACGTACACATACTGTATATATGTATAAATACAGAATATGTATATACTGTATACACACATACATGAATGAAAGAACAGGGGACAATACAACCTAGGGCTAAATTAGGTGGTATATACCCCCAAGTGCTAGAAATATAGTCCAGGAAACTAAATTCTAGTACTATGGTGGTCTATGGTAATGATGCCCTGACTGGTATTCAGAGTGGTTATGAAAAGTGAATTTGCCTCCCTTGTCAAGTAACAATTTTGCTCTAAATGAAGTAGGTTGAGTATCCTACTGCCTTCACAAGGACCTCCCACTGTCCCCAGCTAGATTCTTAGATTTGATCCATATGCATTTTCTGACCTATCTGGGAATAAAGGAGCAGAGATGCATATATTTTACTTTCCCAAAGAATAGATTTTGGGTTCGCACTTATATGAACACTACTGAGAAGGTGGACATAGACCAAAAAAAAAAAAAGCTGTTTTACGTGATGCTAGCCTCTCATTTCTGGATGTTTTTCTCACCCTCATATTGCTTGGTTTCTTCATTTTAGGCATCCAACACCCCCATTGCCCTATGTTCTACACTTCCCCTATCAAATATGACTCTTGTGCAAAGATCTCATATCAGTCACTTACACCTTAGATTAAATATAAATCCATGGGATGTTTCTCTCATTGCACTTGTATTTTAAAACTAATTTTAATTTTGGATGGAAGCACTTTGTTTCCCTTAAAAGGAATCTCAGCTATCAGCCAGTAGATAGGGAACGCCTTTTCAAGGGGTGAGCAAGAGGATGGGGAGGATGTCAAAAAGGATCCTCCCAGAATCTTTAAAATCATATGATCTAGGTCACAACCTACTCCACCTAAACACTGAACCAGCTCTCAACATTGGCAAACATTTTTATGATAAAACTTCCAAGCTTGAGCATGAAAAAAAAATTACATTACAAAAGGCAAGGATGATTGTAAGGAAGTAAATTGGATGTAGACTGCTTTCAAAATGGTTGTTTATAAATTTGGTGCAAATATGAAACACTTTAATGCACTTCAAATTATTCATTTTACCATAGTTTTAAATTACTGAAATAAAAATAATTTAAAAGTAGTGCATGTACATTAGCTCATAAGATAAAGTTTAATACATTTTATCAGTTTAAAGGACAACAACACCACCAATCTAACCAGAATTCCAGGCATGCATTTACATAAATATATTAAATTAAGGAAAGAAATTATACACTTAAACATCCTTTTTTTTTGTCTAGAAATCATTAAATCCACAGATCAACAATAAAACCAGTTCTCTGCATTTACCACTTCAAGATACAACTGTTCCATTTTCCAGATAACACAAATACACTTGTTAGAATTTATATGCATTATACATATATATTACATAGATAGTGTGTATACATATATAGTGTTTGTACAGGTAGATAAATACATACATATACATGGGTGTGCGTCTGCATACAAAACCACACTGATGTATTGTATGCAGTATGTACTAGTCTTGCTGGATGCTGATAGAGAGCTAAAGTGGACATAGTTGGGTGTATATTCTCCATCTTTTCCAGTGGACTTTTGAGCATAGGGATCCCAGCCTCCATGATCTTACAGCTCTTTATCTCCCCTATAGGGCTTAGCCCAGTGCCACTTCCATGGTAGGCACTTAAGAAACATCTATTGAATAAATGAATGCTGTTTTATGGAATATTATGCACACTGTTTTTCCTTGGTTAAAGTTGGAATACAGAAGAAGAAACTGTACTAATGAAACTGTTGGGTTCTTTGCAAAAAAAAAAAAAAAAGATAAAGTTGCAACAATCTCGAGTGTATGAACCTTGATCCTATCAACATGCATCTGCCTTCTCAGCTTATTGCCACAGCTGTCTGCCCTTTACTGACAAAGATGTTAACATGGATTGGTAACAATAGCTTCTGGGAAAAAGAGTCCAGAGAGACTATTCTCACTACCTGTGTTTGCCCAAAAGAAAGTTAAAGAAGTGAGGAAGTATGTTAGAAGAATTATGAAACAATCATTCCGTAATTCAGTGATTTGTCAGAAATAGAGAAAGCCAGGAGATTGAAGTGATATTCTTGTGATGCTCGCATTTTTGTCCTTATTAATCCTTGTTGCATTTCGTGATGTTTCCTTTTCTTTTTTTAAAAAATGTAACCTAATAACTGAATAGTCAAATGTCACATTGATAGAAAAACAAATACAGTAGAATCCCATTAGAATTACCCCCTTCACATGACTTCGAAATACCCCATAGGACAGATTGTTCCTTAAAACATAATTATCTATTGAAGTTTATAATCTGGGTGTTGGTCCGGCTCTAGTAAATAGGCTTACAAAAGGGTTCTACTGTGTAACAATCACGACTTATCCCAAGAAATGCATGACTGAAAACTGTTGAAATTATGACATGTCCAACCTGCGTGACTGTCCAAATAAAAAAGTGCATTTTATGGCAGGAATTGGACTGACATTCCTTTTGAGAGCAGGGCACTACTGACTGGTTACTCATAAATGGAACAGGAAAAAAAATACAGGGAGTAGTTTACTACTGGTGGAGAGAGAATGTCACCTCTTAGCTACATCATTTTGAGCCTCCTACTCTTACCCTTGGCCCAGGAAAAAATGGTAGATTTGCTACTGGGTCATAAGAAAATTCATTACTGTCCCCACTCCAACTTTGATGCTTTCTGAAGAAAAAAATATTGTAAGGAAGTGAGAATACTTATTGTTTATATATTGTCTCTTACCTACGTATACTCTGCCTATACACACATACTTTGGAATTTAGTGCTATATTATTCTTACCCCATATGCAAAGAAAAAAACTAGCATTTAATTGCCAACTTCATCATATGTCGATCTTCACAACTCATGACAGGCCTGATGCCACATCTTTTGGGCAGAACTTGATGAAGATTCTGCCTTTATAAAGATGGTAGGTACTAAGAGTTATATTGATAAAATGGGACCATTCTTCTTTGACTATCTTCCTGTTACTACATCCTCAATGTCACACGTCTATGTTTTAAAAGTTATGGGAAATGAGACAAAATGAGTATATGTCAACTTCATGCATTTAAAAGAGAAATTTAATTTTAAAAACCATGAGTCTGATAACTGGATATATTCAGCCTTGAATGTCTGTTGAGATGACAAGGGACACTCTGGACTAAACCTTCTTTTAAACAGCTATGCTTATGTGAGTCATTAAATGCACATGAGAAAAACTTCGAAAGAAATATACTTGTCGAACTTGAAGGCTGTTGGAAGGCATGATGACCCCTTTTCATGGCCTAATAGGCAAAAGTACATCCTTTTTCAATTGTCCTTAGCATTTCTTGATCTTCTCTAGGTCTCATTTATTATTACTTGTGTGACTAGTTTGTATATAAAAGGCAGAGGAAGAAACTGAAATGAAGTGCATTCATTTCTCCCTTTCCCTCTTGCTTTATTTAAGGAGAAGCTTCTTAACAAGCATTCAGAACAGCACTCTCAGATTTCTGGGGTTTTACTTATTAATACAGGAGTTCATTGATATACTTGAGTATGTGCTTACCTTTGCCCCTCCCCCCCAGATGCTTGTATAATCCCAAATGCAGCTATGAAATCCCTGCTAAGGAAACACTCTGATCTCCTTCTCATTGCTCTTAGAACAATGTTCTTTAAAATTGACTCCTGTGTGACAGCTGCTACTTAGGTGGGAAACAGCTGCTAACTATTCCTCCTGTAGCAGGGGGGGGGGCCCACTGAACCCTAGATTCTATAAGTAGAACATTTGAGACTGCTGCCCTTGACCTAGAGGATATGGATCTGTGGTGAAGTGACCAGTTGATTTGGGGCACGAACACTTCATTTCATTCCCCAAGCTTGATTGGCTACAACAGTTTAGCCTTTTAGGTTGACACTTGACTGCTATCCTTCATCAAGGAGAATCTAATTTGGGAATGTTGAACTTGACCTCACCAGTGGGATAATCTGTCATGAAAATGTTGAATGAGATTGGAGGCAGCAAAAGTTTGAGCTTGAGACTTTGTAACTATGGATGTTGTGAGACAATGTGTATTCACTTTAAACCATTAGAGAAGGAAAACAGAGAACATAGTGAGGAAAGGATGTGTGCAGGCAAAAAAGGGAAGAAGAAATCATTGGCAGTTTTCTACATAGGCTCATAATGAATATCAACTGAATTGATTTCTTGCTTAAAGGCTGACTATTGCTCACCGGTACTGGTCTGGTCTCTTCCCTCCTACTTTGGTTTGATGCAGACCAACGACAATCAAGTCAATTTTAAAAAGCTGGCCTAGTTCAGGGGTTCACAAGCTGGGATCCAAGAACTTGTTTTTAAAAATTATTTTAGTAACTGGATTTCAATATAACCAATTTCTTTTGTAATTCTGTATATCTTATTTTATGCATTTGAAAAGATCAATTGAAGAAAGGACTGGTAGGCTTCACCAGTCCACCAAAAGGGGTCCATGACACTAAAAGGGTTAAGGACCTATGGCTTAATGGCACAAATAAGTAAACTAATATGCATTCCAAAAACTGACTAGACAGCTCATTGGAAAGTGCCATAAATATTATTGAGAACAGATGGTGTAAAAAGATAACTTAAGTACTGGGCAATTATTAGGTTAGTCATCTTATTGCCATGAATTTTGATCTTTCAGGTGGGAAAGAAGTGACTGGAAATAATACCTTCAAATGCATGTGATGAGAACTAGTGTGGATTAGCTCAGGGTAAAGTTCTCACAGACTGGCAATTTTGTTTGTCTGAGTGGGAGGCTTGGAGAGTAATGGGATAGTAGAAAAGTATGGCACTTCCCCCCCACACATTGGGCAATTTCAAAACCAGATCCTCATGTCAAACTTATTTTGAGTTCAAGTTAATGACCAGGGAGAAAAGAGTATTTGACAAGTAATGATTTTCATTAGTTTTTTTCTTCATTTGTAGATATTTCCCCATTTCCATTTTAAAACAAAGCTATTGGAGCTAAATGATGATTGACTTATATGGGGTAAAATAATTACGTTTCATGACATAGCTCTTAACCACCTCCTACCTGCTTTCCACCATACATAAGCCAATTGAGATTTCCTACAGATATGTATGAAAAGCTGCTCTTCATTGGATTTTAAAAAACTGAGTGGCAAGTTTAAATTTTTAGTCACTAATTAGTTACTAAGATGTCCTCTCCCATGGACAAAAAGAGGTGACAGGGACCTGAAAGTGTGTTTCAGTTTAAAGTCCATGAGACTCAGGGGCTTTCTTTTAGAGTTTCATCTTCTATGCTGAAAACCCACAGCAAGCAAGGCAGTGACAACTGGGGCTTATGGGGATTTCTAAAGCTACGTGGAACTCTTTTCAACTCTGGAAAAAGAAATTTCCTTCATTTAATGGAAATTTAACTGACAGATGGGTTGGCCAAATGATCTTTTTTGGAAATATGTTAAATATGTATGAAGAAAGTTTGAATGGTTCAGATTTTGCTGAAAATATGGTAGTGTCGCTAGTGTTTTTTGCAGAAACTATGAAGAGTTTAACATGTAATAAAACTGCATGATTTGACAGATTTAGACAGCTGGTTTATTCACAAGAAGTTCACATTTTGTTAATGTCACCCACGTTGACTAGGGGAAGATTAGATGGTAAGGTCAATTTACAAAAAAATGGTTGTCAGGACATTTTCTTAATTGTCAAACTTTTTTTGTGATGGAATTTAGCACAGGGGCTAGGAAGAGAAAGCAATGGAGACAAAAGACTGCTCTTAACCTACAGATGCAAGGCGCTGCAGGGTTCATTGCAAGATTTGTCACACCATTGGACCAATGAAGTGTTAGTGGGACTAGCAGGGACCACCCCTTTTCTGGGGTAAGAGGGCAATTTGGTCTCCATGCTCATTTAATCCCAAGACTTCTTTGAATAGACTGTCAATTGAATCTAAATCGTGCAAAATTATGCATGCACTTTTTAATGCAGGGTATTGTTCACGAAGCACTGGACCAAGATTTCTCAACCAATTTCCATTTGCCATGAGGTCACTGGAAACTGAAGCAATCATATATGGAAGACAAATGCAGTGGACTTAACGCATCCTTTTGCATTGTGGTCTGTTTATAAATGCTCCCTGGCTTTAATTACAGAGCTCTCACTTTAAAACAACAGAGAAATACCACCTACTAAGAAACTGTTCCTCACTCTCCCCTCCTCCTCCTTTACCAGCCCCTCTCTTATTTTTCTAAAGGTGAGAAATGGAGCACATCTGAAAAGCCAGTCTGCATTACCTAATTTACAATACAGCACCCAGGACTCAGAAAGAACAGGTGTTTGTAAGAACACCAAGGTGGGAGCATGCTCATCATGTAGATTTCCTTTTTCAGTAGTGCAAAGAAACCTAATCTATTATTACAATCTAAACATGGCAAACTGGCCACTTAAAAACCATTAAGAAAAGGCCAACCAGTCAGAAGATCTCTTTCTGAGGTTTAAATTAGAGTATTTCATTTCTTTAAAAATCTGAACAATACATTTACAGAAGATTTATCGATACATTAACCAAAGTGAAGGTTTCCATGGCATCCTGGAGGGACACTTACATGAAAAGTCCTATTTGGCAAGATTTCGTTATGTAAAGAGCTTTCCAAGATTGGTTCAGGACAAGCTCTTCTCCAGGAGAGTTCCATGCAGTGTGAAATCGGCACAGTTCTAATCCCATACAATCTGGGCAGTCCTGCTATGGTGAAAAGCACTTTACAAATGTTTAATGCTGGAATTTTATAATGACTGGCTGTTTTCTTGCTTTTTTCATCCCGTCGTGAATGATTACATGTTGACCCAAGGATACATGGCTAGCTTAGATCCACAGCACATTAAAGAGCGTGTTTGCTCTCTCACTCCCCGTCATTCCAATTAAGTTGGTGAAAAATGTAACTTTAGTATTTTACAGGACATGGTAAAGCGGTTTCATCTAGGTGATGTCTATATTATAAAAATAAAATAAAATAATATAAATATGTAACATGAACCCAGTGCCTATTGTTAAATAAAATATACAATAAAAAACAGACCTTTTAGGATGATTGGTTTTGAAATATGCTGATATAATTTAATTATAAAACACTGGAAAACAGTCTTGAGATTAAGCTGGGGTAACCCGATTTCTATGCCAATAAAAAGGTAAGTGCATAACATTCTGTAATGCAATACATTGATGAAGGTGAAGATTACAATTTTATATCAAGTTGCCCATTTAGAAATGCATCAAGGAGTTCTGCAACATTATCTCATCATATAGTCCTTCTATTTTAAAATGTTACTTTTTTAAAAAAAGAGGATTAAATCCATCAGTTTATATAGTGTAATGTTTCAAAACTCCATTTAAAAATTGTTCTTAGCTATTACAGACACAAAATGGCTGGGATGTCAAAGAATCTATTCTGGTGACATAAAAAATGTCCTTTCTCAGCATATAGTGGATTCACTGTGTTAACTACTCCATAAAAAGAAATGTAGTTTAAAAAAAAAAATCCACCAGGAAGCAGCCACACTTGTGGGGTTGAGGGTAGGGGATGGATGAGTGTGTATATACATGGGTGTGTATATATCCATATATATTATGATATATATATAACATATACATACACACACATACACAGACAGCATATATACACACACACAATATCTGCATGTTTGTGAAAATGATTTTTTAAATTAATAAAAGAGGAAATGAAATCACAGAAGTTTGTAGCAGGATAACAGTCTTTTCATTATTTTTTTTTAAATGACAGGATTAAAAATAAATGCCCATCAGGAAGGAGAATCCAAAAAGTCCCCGAAACTATACAATGTAACTTGTTAGATCCAGCAAATAGGATGTCATGTCAATGATCTGATCAAGAATACCTGCCCTGGTCACTCTGCGCATGTTTCTATCCACTTGTTCACACTGAGGTCCCAGGTATCCTTTTTTACATAGGCACTTATTTGGTCTAACACAAACTCCTCCGTGGCGACAGGCTGGCTCACATTTTGCTGGAAAATAAGAAGAAGAAAAGCAAATTCTGTGAATGTAGAAAGAGAGTAATCAAAAGTCACTGTTGATGGGAGATTGTCTCAAAAACATACAAATGAGGTCTTGTGATTTGAAATTATTGATTTTTTTGGTTAGGGATTCAGGCTTTGTATCTCTCTGCCTTGCCCAGGCTGGATCTACAGGGGCTACTCATGGGTCCGATCCCACTGATGAGCACGGGAGCTTTAAAGTGCTGTTACCGTTCACTCCTCCTTAGCAACCTGGTGGCCAACTGGTCCCAGGGTCTTATCATATTAATGCTCAACTTGCTATGAAGATCCAACTGGCATAGGCCACTGTAGCTGAGAAATCCTTAGCTCAAAAGATTCACCAGTTACAGCTTTCCAAGTTGTTGGGGTTACAACGTATGTGCTACCATGCACAGAAAAAAACTGTTTTAGAACCATGGAGCTATTTCTAAAAAAGCAAGATTCATTGAGGAACTTCTCTCCCCCTAGAAAACATCCCCTTAGTAAATCAACTGCCTTTTCTAATGGGGACTTAGATCTCCACAAAGAAATTCCTCTTTTCTCCCTGTTGGGACACTGAGGGACTATTTATCCAACTCCATGATTTTTCAAATTCAACTTTAAAGCCAAAAGCAGAGGGGTTTGCATTTCTCTAGGCCTCTGTTCCCATTCGTGGGGGAGGGTAGTCAAAAGTTGGCTGTGATAGCACCTTCTATCCAATCATTAACACATAGACTTGAATTCTTCCCCTACTCTCCCCTAACCCTGATCCTAAACTTCAGATATTTTATTACTGATAGTTACTTTGGAAATAACAATGAAGGAAGCAGATTAGGCATGTCTACTATTGTCTTTGCTAACCAGGTGAATCTTGGGATGGGAGTCAATATAATCTTCCCTGAGAGGGCTTAGTGGGAATATTTAAACCCTGATAGTGCCTTTCTTTAAATGCTGAGTCTCCTACTCTGCAGACAGGTTATTCAAGCCTTTCCGAATGCTTTAGTCAAGTTTTCAGAGAGGCTACTAATAGTGTAGGTGCTGACATCCAGGGAAGAAATGACATAGAAAACAGATAAATACTTCCTTCTCCCAAAGTTGGGGAAGATGAACATATTGGAATATATTTGTACAAACATTTCTCTTGTTGGAACAAGAATAGCATTCTGCAGATTTGTTTACATGTAACAAATGTCTCTAGTTGATTCAGCATATCAATCTTTCAATTATTATTTAGTCATTATTTCTATAGAAGTTATAGGCTTTGTAGATAAAGTCTAAAACAATGAACTTCACGAGGTGAATTTATTAATTAAAATTTTGAAATTCACATGAGTTTTGGAATTTTTAATTTAGGATTTATTCCATTCTTGTTTCAAAAGAAAAAAAACATTTGAGGTGGTTAACAGTTATTAGCATGATGTAAATAGGGATGGAAAAACCAAATGGCAACAAATCTTACCAGGTACCTAATGTGAACTGATGACCACAGGAGGGACTGAAATTGACTCTGACAGAGCGAAACAGTGGGAAATATGGTGATCAGTATAAAGTTGTTTTGAATACTTATTGATTAGTTGTTTAGCATTTATTAAGTGTTTACTATGTGCCACAGTCTGGGTTATGCCTACAGAAGGCAAGCAAATAAGAAGAAATATCCAGAAGTAGAAAAATTTTAGACAGACATGGAAGAATCACACAACAAAACTTTTTGTTTTCTCTCCTCTTATGAAGTCATTTGGTTCTGCTTTGTTATATGCTAAGGCGTTATGCAAGATTTTTATTCCTTACTGAA
>CM053592.1:73883957-73914204 GCA_028646515.1 Pseudochirops corinnae | reverse complement strand
CCCCCCCCCCCCCCCCCGCCCCTTATCAGTCCCTGCAACCTGGCCCCCCACTCTCGTAAGAATGCGGCCTTCATTTAAGTAACATAAACAAGAAGTTTTCATCACTGTCCCAAATGACCACCCCCAGGATGACCAGCCCTGTTGCTATGACTCCTGGAGTTCTATAACAAAGAAAACACACAAGGTGTTAATTATAGGTCAAAACTCCCACAAGAGGTAAATTATAGAGCCGTGCAGAGATAAGCAAGCCAATTAAAGCAGGCCGGCTCAGCTCCCTGAAGACATGTTACTTTTTTATGTTCCTGTGGCAATATTAACAGCAGCGATAATAGCCCTCAGAATAATATGGAATTTAAACGATGCCTCTGGGCTATTTCTATACTGGCTCAGAGGATTATATTATTTGCAAAATTGCTTAAGACCATGGGGCTCTACCCTTCCCCTAACGTCAACCATGTCTCTGTGGAAGGCATTCTATTTCTAGTGTGCTTTTCAAGTAAAACATCTGATGCTCTCACAGACTCCAAGATCCTATGCTTTATAATGGTAGCTCTAGATGAAAAATACCTAAGGAATTCCCTAGCATTAATTACATTTTCATTCTCAAGTCCTTCCTAATCATTTTCTCTGTGATTCCTCAGAGAGGCAACTTCCTTTCCGGGTGGAAAAAGCATTAAGCGCTCATTATGCTAAGGGGACTAGAAAGTATGGGTTGGCCAATAGACAGTACTAGTCATGTGGCTTGATGTTTGACATATTTTTTTTCTGTCTGCTGAATATCTCAAGAGGCTTTGTGTCCTACTGGAATACAGTTTGAGATCTTCCTTGTTATATTCACTGCTCTGTCCATCTGGACACTCTTCTCCCCCAGTATCTGACACTACTCCTTTGGGTTTCTCTACCTTCTTGACCTTCTTTGCAGGTTCATGTCCCAAGTCCTACCTCCTATAAGTGAGAGTACCCCAGGGGTCTACCCTGGGCCCTGTACTCTTTTCTTCCTACACTTTCAGAATCTCATCAGTTCCTACAGATTCAGTTCTCATCTTTATGTAGATTATGCCCATATCTCCATTTTCAGTTCTCATCTTGATTTGGAGCTCCAGGGCCATATCTCCAACTACCTGCTTGATATCTCCACCTGATTGTCCCATAGATGTCTCAAACTAAGCATATCTTAAAAAAATCCTTCATAATCTCTTCCAATGAACCTTTGTTGTTCAGTCATATCTAACTCTTTGTGATCCCATTTGGGGTTTCCTTGGCAGAGATATTGGAGTGGTTTTGTCACTTCCTTCTCAAGCTCATTTTCCAAATGAGGAAACTGAAGCAAACAGGGTTGAGTGACTTGTTCAGGGTCACATGGCAAGTAAGTGTCTGAGGCTAGATCTGAACTCAGGAAGATGAATCTTCTAGATTACCAGCCCAGTGCTCTTTCTACTGTACCACCACCTGTCTCCCAACATGCTTTTGCATTGCTCATCTTTTAAGCCTGAAATGCTCTCCCTCTTGATTTACAACCCTTCCATAGCTTCCTTCAAAGTTTAATTCAAAGGCTTCCTTCTTTAAGAACCCTTTTTCTGGATCCTCCTGGTTTTTTAATGACTAGTCACCCATCATTCTGTATTTGTTTTTTATATAGCCTGTATTTGTATATCTGTGAATGTGTAGCCTTCAAGGGCATTGCCTGGAAAAGTGGACTAGGGACAGATTGAGAAGGGTTGAAATGTCAAGTTGAAGGATGTGTCTGTATACCTAGCATAAAACACACAGTAGTGTGACATTTAAAAAGTTTGAGAAATGTAGTTTCTGGGTAATTTAATCATTTTTGTTAATAAAGTCAGAATGTTTATAAATAAAAGGATAGTCATTTGGCTGTCTCTCTTAGACCAAAGACCCCTTATGGCAGTAGACTCACAGTTTATATGACCTTGGAAGACTAGGTGTTCATGAGGGTGGCAATCAACTCTGATTGGTTAACAATTAATGAGAGAATGAATATTACAGTGAGAGGGTGGGCTGTATTCCAATGAGTATCTTGGGGTATGTGACTTGGATCACCCAAATCTTGGCCAAAGAGACATCAATTTCTCTATCACCTATCTGACAAAAGGGAGAATCAGCATCTCTCCAGACCTGTCTGAGTAAACACAATGAGCAGGAATTGTAAACTTCAAATTTCTTTTACTGTCTGATTAGATCTTGGCCTGGGTAAATCTTTGAGAAATATTTCCCACGCTGGTTGATTTCTGGATGAGGAAGTAGAAAAGGGAAAAAGGCTTAGTCCTAATACAATAATTAGTTATTAAATATGAAAGAAATAATGATTTCTCTCAGTAGGTACTTAATAAATGCTTGTTAATTAATTGATGTGTTTAAGTACAGTTCTGATGAAGATTCTCTTATATTTGTCATAGAAGAATAATTGGAATGTAGCCTCCTCTATGATCTTCTGAACTGCCTTTTTTAAAATCTGAAAAAGCTTTTTATCAGTTCATAAATATCCACGTTTATATATTTAACCTGGTAAATGGGAATCCTTAAAGGATTTATGATTTCCACAGTTTGGGGAATTTAGAACTTATGGGAATACATGGACAGATGTTAGACCGGAGAGGTTGAAAAGAATGAGACCTGCATGGTTGGAGGGATTATTCTTGTCACTGAGATCATAGATCCCAAGGAGACCTGGAAAACTTAGTCAATGATCACAGACTAAAGGAAGTTCTGAAGAATTAGTAGATAAGTCCTAGGAAGTTGCCAGAGGCATACTTGGTTATGGCACGAGATTAATTGACTTGTCTGGAACCACAAAGCTAATAAGGACAGGTGGGATATAACCCAGGTTTCCCTAATCCTAAGCCTACACACTCTAACTCCCATGCCACATGGCCTCTTAGACGTATTTGTCTTCCACTAATGTCCTTCTCTGATGCTTCATCAAGGCATGTAGGAGACCATGGAACATATGTTCTGGCAGGTTCTAGCAAGCAAAAGTATGGAACAAGTAATTGTCTTGTCTGTGACCAAAAGGATTAGTCTAGCCAAGTATGGGGAGGTCCAGCACTGAAATTAATAAAAATAATGATAGCAGTTGGTTTCTAGAAAATGTTAAGGTTTTGCAAAGCACTTTACATAGGCTGACATCTAGGAAAACACAGAACAAGAGCTGGCTATGCAATCATTTCTACAGATGAAAGCAATTCATAAACACATTCTACAAAGGCAATCTAGCTCAGTACATTTCATTGAAGGAGAAGACTTCCTTAAGGGTTGCCAAGTATTTCTTTTGATCCTTACAATAACTTTGGGAGGTAGGTGCTAGCATGATTCCATTTTATGGAAGAGGAAACTGAGGCTGGGAGACATTAAATAATTTATCCAGACTCATATATCATAGATCCAGACTGAGCTCAAAGAAATGAACTCAAGTCTTCCTTACTGAGTTCAGTGTTTTCTATCTATGATACCACCTAGCTGCCTACATACAAATAATTATGTTTGCATAATACTTAGGTGATAGCTCCAATCAGACCCGTAGAAAGCTCTAAAGTCATTTATGACTGAGTACAATTTATTTCCATTGTCACGGCCAAAACATTCACCTCTTCATAGTCAACCTTCTAGGTAAGAATGTTTCTTAGTGCTTAAACCACTGCAGTGTGCCTGCGTCAGCCACCTTCATGGCCATTGGGATGAATTGTTCTCATCAGCCCATTCTGTCAGGGGAAGTCTTCTCATGCTTGGAGGAGACGTCTCCCAACATCACCAATGGGTCTGAGGTCCTTAAAGCACTATACAGATGCCACATAGATGTGTGGCACCAAGTGAGATCTATGTGTGTGTGTGTGGAGGGGGGGGGGGGTGGTGATCAGTAAGTCACATGCATAGCCAGCTCTTCCTCTCTGTATTTTCCTAGATGCCAGAATCCAGAGATACAGCATGGCCAAAGGTGCAGTGCAGATCACGTGATACAAGATAAGCAATCCATTTAGCTTGTGGTCCAAATAACTTTCCTCCAGCCTATGCCCAATTGAGTGGAGCTCAAAGGAGATGAAGCATCACTTAGCAGATGTGGGATGTGGTGGGGAGATCTATTGATGAAATCAAAGTGGATATAGTTTGAAGGCTGTAGCACTAACTTGTAATTGTGGTAGGAAAGATGATGATAAGTCAGAGAGAAAGATGGAATCCCACAGAACATTTTTCTGTAGAGCTGGATAACTGTTCCTTTGTTTCTCTGCCAGTCCCCTAATCTTCCCTGAGGTTTCATCTACATCAAGCACCCAATTATGTAGATTCATACAGATAAGTGAATTATTTTCTCTCCCCCCCACCCCCGCCTGCTGATTTTATCTGTTATTTAATGCCCAAGATTTGGTGAATTCATTCCTGTTTGTGTACATAGGATAATTGGAGCATAAATTTATAGACTGTGAGGACCATAGAGGATATCTAAGTAAGTCATCTTCATTATACAGATAGGGAAACTGAGGTGAAGAGAGGTGAAGACACTCAAGTGTCTCATCCCCACTGATGAGATCATGTATCTACTGATATATTAAAATTAAATGTGCATACATCAGGACTATAGGCATCCCCTCCTGCATTTCATCTAGAACCTTGGTATTAACTTTTTGTTATTGCTGTTGCGATCTTTGGTTTCACTGTTAGAAGGAACTCTGGGGTGGAAACTACCTACACCACAACAGATCAGTAATAATCTCTAGCTTAGTCTTTGGGAATTGAGTATAATTATACTTTGAGAGTATTTAATAAGAGCTGGATTTTGAACACAGGTCCTCTTATTCTGAATCTGGTGTTCATCCCAGTATTATACAAACATAATACAACACATATCTTGTGTTCATCAAATTTTGTTTATGGAAGTGTAGTCTCTCTAGGTCCTGCTTGGTGGCCTCATCATGGCTACGCCTGTGGAGCAGAAGCCCCGGAAGGTCCTACTAAGCTGGAAGGGTTTTAAATACAGCAACTGCTGCCTGAGAACTAGGCTCAGCATGGGTGGGCTCACCAGCAGGCGATCAATTCTTTGGCTATGACAACCCATAAAACAGAAAAATGCAGAATGGCCCTCAGTCTTGGGTGGCCTCTTTCCACTTCTGAAGTGATAATAGTGGAGTGGTAGAAAAAAGACACAGAGGGCACTAAGAATAACAGAATTTTTAGACAACCTAGACACATTAAATTTATCTAGATAGAAGGGTTCTTAACCTTTTCTATGTCATGGACTCTTTTAGAGCCATAGTGAAGCCTGTGGACCCGTCTCTTAAAAGCATGAAGCAAAATACATAGTATTTCACAGGAAACCAATTATGTGAGAAGAGTTATAAAAATATTTTAAAAATTTGTGGTATATCTAGCATATATCTACCAGCAGGTCTAATAATTATAGTAATTTTGAAGCAGTGTTGAGTTTAAATGATGAATGTTATGATATAAAGCTATCTGTGATTTCTGTTGGTGACAAAATCACAGGTACTTCTAACATTATTATAGCTTGCTGCCTATGTTCGAAATTAAAGGGAATGCTAACTTTCTGTTAGAGGTTAGTGAAAATAAAGATTTTATTTTTTTCCATCCATGGCACCCTTGTGGATATCAGGTTAAGAACTAGTGATATGGGGAAAGTTCTCTAGCACATTGGACAGACACCTAGTAAAGAATTTCTGGGAAGACATGGATGAGAATCAGACAAGGATAATGAAACATGGATGAGTTGTTATCTGTACCACTGGAAGAACTATTTCCACTGATGAAATCATGAATCTATTGATGTATTAGAATTAAAAGTGCAGGTTCATTGGAGAGGTTCTTTTTACTGTGAAATTTTAGCTTAAACTCTTGGTAAAATTATTTTTTCATTGAACTTATAATTGATTTTCTCTACTTACAATGCTCCATATAGTTTTTAAATATTATGAGTCCATTTTGGATGATGAAATACTTATTTTATTTTATTTATTTATAATTCAGAAGGATCTATCAGTAATACAGGAATCCCTCTTGCATTTGATCTAAAATCTTGGTATTAACTTTCTGTTACTGCTGTTTCAATCTCTGATTTCACTGCTAGAAGAAACTCTGGGTGTGGAAACTACCTTCACTAAAACAGATCAATAATAATCTCTACCTTATAGTCTTTGGGAACTGAGCATAATTATACTTTAAGAGTATTTTAAAATCTACTTTATTAATTATATTTTAATATTTAATTGAATGTACCTGGAAAATTTGATAGCAAACTCTCATGGTCCTCACCTTGCTTTTTGGTTTTTTTGCTTTAGATTTCCAGTTACAACTAGGGAAGGGCAACTGAAAATTTCCCCTAGGGTACAGAAATATAAAGGAGTAGTATCAGTACTTTTGGTCATTTAGTAACATTCAAATAACTGTGATTAACACTTAGTTAACTTAAAATGGGAAGCTACCACATGATTTTTTTCCTTCTTCTGGTAGCCACACCTTCCCTACTTTTCCCAGGTGAATTCATGGCTGTCCTGGCCCTTTCTTTCTGTGCTGTTGCTTCTCTCCTTCTCCCAAGTAAGTTAAGGACACATTTTCTGATTCTTCATTACTAACTGAGACTTCGAGAGAGTAACCAGAAATGACAATTGAAATGAGGACCTCAATGAAATTCTCACTTCAGTCCCTTCCTCTGATTGGTCAATTTCTCCTGGAGCCGCCATTTCAAGGAAAGGGCCTTGGCCAGTCTCGTTCACACCTTCATTCTCCTTTGGGATCTGCTCTGACTCTCTGAATTTCATTCTCTTGCCTCAGCCCTACCCCTGCTGCTCATATTCTCAGCTTCCTTTTACATGTTGTCTTCCCACTTTAGAATGTAAGCTCCTGGGGGGCAGAGATCTTCTTTTTTTTGCTTGTGTTTGTACTCCTGGCTTTTAGGACATTGTCAGGTATATAAGAGCTTAGAAAATGTTTGTTGGCTTGATTGAACAAGTACATGACTAATATGTACAACAAGGTATATATACTGATTACATCTTAACATTCATTCAAGGGATTGCAGTAGCCTGAATGGTTTAATGAATAGTGTAGGCCACTGAAAACTTTCCTTTAATATTTAAACAACAGACCCGGAATCTTTCTTTTCTACTACTTGAAGTCAATAGGTGGTTTTCTAGACAGACATGTTTTGAGGCTTGGAGTCTGAGGTCTAATAGTTTATTGCTATCTCCATATCCCCCACACTTATTTAAGCCAGGAACATGTATTTCTTAATCCCACTGAATATGAGAAACAGACAAGGATTTCTGTAGAAAATTGTGCAAGACTCTCTCTCTCTCTCTCTTTCTCTCTCTCTCTCTCCCTCTCCCCCTTACTCCCTACCTCTCTCCTTCCCCATGCCCTTCTTGTTTTCAACAATTCAAGTCTCTTTTTTGGAGAAAACCTGTCTTAGACTGCATTTCAGAGTATCACAATGTTTGCAACATTTTTTTTTTTAAATAAGGGAAGTGACAGTCTTCTAATTTTCACCATGGCCACAAAGAGGAAAGAATGGAAACATGGGAAATATAGTCAATAACAAGCAAAGTATGTAGCCAAATATATGCCAAAACAGGGATATCAGTTATCTTGCCCTTTTTTGGTAAAAAAAAAAAATCAAGTTCACTTATGCTTTCATTAAAATATCCAGTGTACTGTTAGATCATAGGATTAGAGTTAGAAAGAATGTCAGAAGTCATTACATCCAGGCCTTTTATTACAAATTAGGGAACCAAACCCCCGAGATATTTGTCTAAAGTCACAGGCAGTAAATAGAAGACCCGGGATTTGAACACAGGTCCCTGGTCTCTAAATTCCAGTTTTCTTTCTCTGGTACCACATTGTCTCCCTAGAGTCATTTCCCAGAACAGTTATTAAAAAGGAAAAAAAAAATACATTTTTATAGACTTACTGAAAGTGACTTTTAGTAATGAATGAGAAGTGGCAATTCACCTTCCTACTTTACTTCCTCTTTTTGGGGATATGTGAAATTTTTCTGGCAATAGTAGCAAAGGTTTAAAAAAGTTTAAAGGAAGGAAAGAGAAAAGAGCTATAATCAAAAGGAAAGTCTACGGAAAAGTCTAAGATAGCTGATGGTACCATTCTACTGACTAAACAAGCCTTATAGTATAGAATAAAGCATACAGAATGAAAAGATGGGGTTTTCCCAGACCTTGAACTCTATTATGATGTAGCAGTCATCAAAACCATCTGGTCATGGCTAAAATATAGAGAGATAGATCAATGGAAGACACAAGATGAGGGAATTAGTAACAAAGGAGTTCAAAAACTCTGTTTGATAAACTGGAAGACATAAATTACTCAGGAAAAAAATCCCTATTTAATTAAAAACTTCTGGGAAAACTGGAAAGCTGTTTATCAAAATTAAGCTTAGATTAATACATTTTACCACTTTCATAATATATTCTAAATAGATGTATAATACTATTTTAAAAATAGTTGAGAAACTTCTCACAGCTCCAGGTAGGAGATGTATTCTTAACCAAAGAATGGAGGCAATGATAAAAATAAAACAGATGTTTATTATGTGAAACTGAAAGATTTCTACGCAAGGAAAATGAATGCACCTGGGATGAAGGGAAAGAAAGGAATTGGTCAAAGAGGAAAAAAATCTTTGTATCAGATTTCACTGGTAAATACTTGGTATCCAATTAGAACAATCAACACATATGTATGAATGTATATGCATGTATATATTAGATACACATGTAACCAAAAGTCATTTCCCAATAGATAAGTGGTCAAAGGACAGGAACAGTTTTTAAAAGAATTGCAAAGTATTAGCAACCACATGAAAGAATGCTCCAAAACACTAAAAAGAGAAATGCAAATCAGAACACCGTGGGGTTTCACCTCACGCCCTTGGTAAAGATAACAAAAGATGAAAATGGTCAGTTTTGGAGGGGTTTTGGAGGACAGGTAAACTAGCCCATTACTGGGGGAGTTATGAATGGGTATGGCCATTTTCGAAAGCAATTTGGAATTATGCAAATAAAGTGACTAAACTATCTATGCCCTTTGACCCAGAAATTCCATTAGTAGACTTCTGTCCCACAGGGGCCATTGATAAGAAGAAAGCCCCTACATACACTAAAATATAGCAACACGGTTTTGGGGGTAGTAAAGAATTAGGAACAAAGTAGATGGCCATCACCTGGGGAACATCTAAACAAACTGTGGTATGTGAATGTAATGGAAGATTATTGTCCTGCAAGAAGTAATGAATGTGATGAACACAGAGAAGAATGGAAAGTTCAACACAAAGGGATGCAGAGAGAAGAAAAGAGAACCAAGAAAACAATGTATATAATAACAATGTAAATGGGAAGAACTACTACATTTTTACCTAAAACCAAAAGTGAATGATTCAAAGTGATAAAGAATACACATGGCTTGAAGGAAGAGATGTGAGAAGACACCCACCCCTACCCCACCTGCCTCACCCCTTTGCAGAGTTGGGAGGTCCACAAGGATCACACATTTGTGTGTATGTGTGTGTATACATGCATATAATATGTACATTTCTTCAGATAATTCAATCTATTGATCAGTTCTGATGATTTTTACTATTTTTTTGTCTCAAGAATTCTATTTGTTATATTTGATGGTTTTATGGTAAAGGGAGGAAGATGGAAAAGGGAAGAATAGTGGTGAAAATGATAGTGATTTTAAAAAAAGATATCAATAAAAACTTATTTAAATAAAGAACAGATGGGGGTTTGTTTCATTTTTATTTTGAGGTCCTTGGGCATTTGTAAGTGAGGAAGTAGTAGAATGGGAAAGAGCACTGGCTTTGAGTCAAAAGACCAGAATTCAAGTCTAAACTCTGTCGTTAAACCAGCTGTGACTTTGGACAAGTACCTAGAGGTACCTCTCTGAACCTTATTCTCCTCAACCATAAAATGAAAGGGCTGGATTAGATGATTTTCACTTAACCCTGTTTGCCTCAGTTTCCTCATCTGTAAAATGAACTAGAGAAGCAAACAGCAAAGCACTCCAGTACCTCTTCCAAGAAAACCCCAAGTGGGGTCACAAAGAGTCAGACGTGACTGAAATGACTGAACAAGAACAACAACTTCTTGACTTCAAGCCCAGTTCTATTTACATTACACTGTGCCATTTACCTCTATAGACCTAGATGAGACAGTCTTTGGAAGGTAGCAATTCTGGGCCTTCTCCATGACATAAAAAGATTAAGAATGCCATAAAATGACGTTCCTTCAATGATATTAGATAAAGTACACAATCTTTAAGCACACAATTAAAAATTAATTAAGTCACAAAATAAGTAGAAAGACAACTTGAGTTGAAAAATAATTATGATTCCACTCCACTGAGTGGTGTAGATTCTTTCTTTATCTGGACTATATAGCATCTATGTTCTAAAGCAGTATTGAGGCTGGGCTAGATGCCATTGAATCCAATCATTCTTTCTTTAAAAAAAATTATTTAATTTTTAATTTACAGAATAAAACAAAAATTTACCTAATGTGGTATAATGAAAAAGATGATTGTGCACGAAACTGCACATCCATTACTTACAACTTGCTATTCCTTTTAAATATATAATAAAGTTGCCATGTAGATTTTCCCCCTTTTTTTCTTCTTTCCTCCCACCCTACAGATAGTTATTATTGGAAAAGGAACCTGATCATAGATAATTCCTTGAATGTAAAAGAAAATCTGGGTTCACATTCAGAGGAAGATTAAAAAAAAGAAGAAAGAAAAGAGAAAAAAGAAAAAAAAAGCCACCCCTACCCCAAAGAGTAACATCCAATGGTTACAAGTGCAAAAAGTGTTCTTGGAACAACTTAAAAAGGAATCACAAATCAAAGAAGAGATCAAGGAAAAATTAGAAGAAAAAATAAAAGTAATCCAAGAAGATTAAGGAAGGAAAGTCAATCAACTGGAAAAAGATATAAAGTCTTAAGAAAGAAAATAACTCCTTGGAAACTAGAATGGGGCAAGAGGAATTGAACCACATTTTAAGATACCAAGAAATGACAGAACTAGACAAAATGGATGAGATTCTGAAACATCTCATTAGAAAAACAACTGATCTAGATAGCAGACTGAAGAGAGACAATATTAGAATTGTTGGACTACCTGAAAGCTATGATCAGCCATTATTTCCAATGAGTATGACATGTTCAGTACTAAAATGTGAAGAGAAAATTTTTTTTTTCCCCAGGATGATTGATCATTCCACCTCAGTAAGAAGTCACTATCAGGAACTTGAGTGGCTTTATTAGATGACAAATCTTCCTTTTATTTCTGTTGCTTCCTTTCTACCTAATACCTAACGTGAATACTATACACAAAGCACTCTTTCTCCACATCCTCCACCTCTCCCCTTGAGACTCTATAAAGTCTACCCTGGTCATGTCAAATTTTCTTCTTGTGATACCAGTTTACCAGGGAAAAGAAGAATTCAGGATTCTGCAGCCCTCATATTTCCTATGAGGCCACTTTGTAACATCTTGTGAGATGACAACACCTTCCATCAGCTTCCTTTTGGCTGCCAGAAATTTTAGTCATTGCAAATGAAATTCTGCCCTAGCAGGGAGGAAAGGGTGACTACAGAGGATACCTGGAGATCTGGCCATGGAATGTGACCCGGGGTTTGCTGCTCATCTGCACTGTTTGATCTTGTTAGGATTTTGTGATGAGGTACCACAAAATAGTTTTACTGCCAGTTTCTTTCAAGTAATATTTAAGATACCGCAAGTAATTCAATATTTCCGAAGGCACTACATGCATTCTGCACTTGTGGAATGCCCTACTTTTCATTGTAGTTCCTGCATGAGTACACAGTTAAAATATTTTCTGACACGTCTTTAATGTGAAAATCAACTGAAAATCAAGGGTGTCTATACAGAACTGAGATTCTTAACCCAGGGTCTTTGAACTTGTTTTTGAGATGTTTTAAAAACTACATTTCAAAATAATTGCTTTCCTCTGCAATCCTATGCATTTTATCTTACAGATATAAAACCATTATTCTGGGAAGGGGGTTATAGGCTTCACCAAACTACCAAAGGGATCCAAGAGAGAAAAAAAAAAGGTTAAGGATGAAACAGAATAACTTTCCTGCTATGATATTAGAAAATCTTTAAGTACATAATTAAATATTAATTAAGCCATATATTAAGTAGAAAAATAACTTGAGTTGAAATTATATTCCATAGTTATTCATAATTATTATGTTATATTATGCTATATCATATTATATCATATTACAGTTAGTCATAGTTATTCTATGTCTCTACTCCATTGAGTGGTGTTGACTCATTCTTCTTTGTTTGGACTATGTAACTTCTATGTTCCAAAGCTGTATGGCAGCCAAGCTGGATACAACTGTTAGGAGAATGTACGAAAGCTGTTTCTTAATGACCTCAAACCAACTAAATGCACTGCACTGAAACTGTGCTCAGCCACGGGCTTCTCTGTTTTGTAGCCCATATCCGTGCACGTTGTCTTCTGGCCGCCACCATACAAGCTTGGGCACATAAGGGCCACTTCACAAATGGATAAGACATTCTCAAAAGTAGGGAGCTTGGGACCTGACTGGTGATAGTAATAAGAAGGAGGCAATCTGGCAAGAGCAAGTCTTATCTAGATTTAATGCTGAAACACAGAGGTTTCATAAATATATGCAAACTGATTAAATAAAAAATTTGTGTTCTACCTGTGTCTAGAACTTCTGGATCAGTCTTAAAGAAAAATTGAAACTTAGTAGTACAGTCCTAATGCCCACAGCTAGTCTATTGACAGAATTGTAACTAAAGATTTTTGTACGTAGGGCATGAAGCATTTCCTCGGCTGAAGTAGAGAGATGTTGTGCCTTTGGTGAGCACAGAGACCTCAAGACACCGTGTGAGATTGCTGCTGGGGAGGCTTTGAGGGAGGGGAGAAAGAGAAGGGATAGTGCTGAATGGGGAAGGGGCTCACCCAGTGGCTTCTTGTTGTGACTGAATTATATTCTTCCAAACTAGATGCCAAATTGTCATTTATACGACACTAAAAGACTGCAAGTGTTATCAGAGCTCTCTAATCCACGGGGTGGGGTAGGCTCCAAATTCAGCATTCAGGGGGCAAATCTTCCCTTCCTCCGTTATGGCTCTGCAGGTTGACTAACGATCTCTGAACCCAAAGCATTAGAGAGATTTCTTGGAAAGATGATAAACTGCCCAATGTTTTATTTTCAAAATCAAATAATTTTCTATTTTAACAAAGATTTCAGAAAGTATAAGGATAAAAGTTTATGTAATAATCTCTGAAATTCAATGCAATTCAATACAATAAATATTTAGGTGCCTACTATGTTCCAGGCACTGTGCTAAAAGCTGGGGATACAAAAGAGGCAAAAGACAGTTCCTACCCTCGGGGATCTTACAGTTTGACGGTGGAAGCAGAAACGTATATTTTCAGTGTTTCCATCACTTCCACTACTTCTCTAGTTATTCATCAGTTCTATGAAAATTGATCACAGTATCAAAAGTCCCTTGGGTGTATCCCATCCTAAAATTAATTATCAACTGAAGCTCATAATAATGAATTTGAAAAAAAGGAGAATGATTTTCATTATAATTTCACACAAAACATTCAAGAGCTTCAGTTGCTGTGTTTCTTTTCTGAAGATGCCACTACTAGAATCCTTATAGGTAATTATGACTAGCAGGGAGTCTGATGTTGTGGGAAGTATAGAGATTTGGCTTCTATCTTGGTCCATCCGTGTGACTTTCAATAAGTTATTGAGTTTTCTCTGTGCTTCAATGATCTCTTTTTTACAAGAGGGGAGGGAGGATTGTAATAACTGACCACAATGTCCTCTTTTCACTTAAAATGTATGAACCTATGGGAGAAAAAAAGTGGAAAAAGGAAGTTTTAGAGACCGATTTGAAATTTTTTCCTTTTTATTAAAAAGGAAAAATAAAACATTCTGACTGCCGCCTGAATGAGTTCCCTGGAAAAGATTTTTATAAGCACATGTTCCAAAGGAAGTTTTGTTTTGTGACAATTCTTAAAATGTCTAAGATTAGTTCATTCATTCACTCACTACGTGAATAAAAAATGAAGAAATTAACTGTCTACCATGTGCCAGACACTGTGTTATGCATTGGGGATGCCAAGTCAGAAATTAAATCATCAGCAACCTCAAGAAGCTTATTTTCTATGGGAAGAGGGAAAGGAAGAGAATAATATGCACAGAGAAAAATATGAGGGGAAGGAAGAGAAGAATAGGGATGTGGGAGAGATTGGACTGGTGTGAATGAGTACCAGCTAACTGAGAGTGCTAACGTGAGAAAGGGGCTTTGGCCTCAGCAGCCCATGGCTCTGAATTAAGTGGATTCTGAATAGAGCCAGAGGGCAGTGGAATGACCCACCCTTCACAGAAGGCAGAGACAGAGCAAGTTATTTCCAATATGGCAGAGTCAAAATCTGCCTATGTATGTTGCAAGTGTTTTTTCCACTTTATTGTTTTTTGTTTTGTTTTTGGAGGGGGGAGGACAAGGCAATTGGCATTAAGTGACTTGCCCAGGGTCACACAAGCTAGTTAAGTGTCAAATGTCTGAGGTTGGATTTGAACTCAGGTCCTCCTGACTTCAGGGTCAGTGCTCTGTTCACTGTGTTCCCTAGCTGCTCCTGTTTCTTCCACTTTAAATGGAAACTCAGCACTGCTGTTTTGAAGTCTGCTCTTGTTCCAACAATAGCCAAGAAAGATTTAATGGCTTTCCAGTTTGTAAGCAGACTGATTCTGAATGAACATGTTTGACTGAGCAGTCAGTTCAAAGAATGATCAAAACAGGTAGACCATGCCTGGCTGGCAATGACACTTTTGATGGGTAAATCAACCCATGGAGTAATGGAGTAATAGGAGAAAGGAGAAAGAATGGAGAGGGATTTCTTTTTGCCCAGATGGAGCTATGAAGCATCACTCACAAAATTAATACTCCAAGTGGTCCTTAGGAATGGAACACTATTTAACACTTTTCTTTTGGGGGATATGAGGCAGGCAGGGCACAGTTCCCTATCAGAGAGGTTGTATAGCTTGTCAGTGCCAGCGGAGAGACTCATAGAAAAAGAAAATTGGGACTTTATTATCAGAAAACTCCATGCGTAGAATTCGAAATATTTGTCTGAAAAAACCATTCTCTCCATCCTGCAGATAAAGCTGCGGATCTTAAAGTGGATTAGTCCTAGGTTGTCTATGACTTCACTTACGTTTGAAATAGGAAATAAAAACATTGCCCTAATTCACAAAGAAAGGAAGCAAAAAGCTGCACTTTAAAAGGGCGTATAAATCTGTCCAAAAAAGCCATTTTTAAAGCCCAGGAACACTATTATAAATCCCTCAGTTTTGAGATAACACCCTCAGTTTCATTTAATAATATTAGCAATAATAATCTCTTCACTCAAAGTGTTTTCTCTCACTCCTCTAGTGAAGCAGCCTGAAGAAAAATGGTTATGTGCCTTAGGACTATTTGTCTTTCTTGCTAAAAGGTACTTTTACAAAATCATGTGGGATTACTTTCAACGTGTGGGATGGAAAGACAAATCTGCACTCCAACCCGGGGACTGCATTGTCTTATGATGCGTTGACTTCCAGTATAATCCCAAGACATTCAGGGGGTGTAATACCAGATTTTCTTTATTGTACCACAATGAGGAATCATGGCAGGTTCTTTATAATGCTACTAAGAGTTCTGAACAATGAGGCCAGTTTTCAGAACACCAATGGGGCCTCATTTGAGAAGCAGAAAATTCCCACTAGCATCATGTTCTTCATTTCATGCCCTCTTTAACAAATGCATTTTGACAAGGACAACTCAATCATATTCACATAGTCAGCCAGACAATTACTATATGAACCAATGTCTCCTTACAGCATTTGAAATGAATGAGATAGTTGAAAAGGACCTCTAAGTGGTACGAAACAGTGGCTTCACCCTTTGGCTGTGATGGTCAGATATCACAGCTCCAAGTAATTGGATATGCCCTTGGAAAACTAGCATTTCTCATAATCTAATGGACATGGATACAACCATTTCTTGCATGGGATATTTGCTACTTTCCTTGAAACTGAGGTTGTCTTTTTGTAAATAGTCTGTGTATCCCAGCACATATATACATATATGTATAGATGAATATGCACAAAATATAGATAAACTATTATAAACATGCATATTATTATAAATGCACGCGCACTATCATTCTTAGGTGATCATTCTGTTACATATATATATTTATGTAGATTTATGTCTAAATATGCCTACAGATATAGTTACTTCATTATACACAAAGACAGACACAAAGATATCTTATCTATCCTTCCAATTCATTCATGAAAAAAAAAGTTGTTTCTGATCTCTTCCATTCAGATGGGAATTCAGTTAAACAATTCTGAAGGTTAGAAAACATCTGGAGAGCATTTGGGTCCTTAGAACAAACTCTTCCTCACAGCATCATCTCTAGTCTATTTAAAAAAAAATAAAATGTTATGAGTTGTCAGAGATGCTAACAGATATTCTGATAGTTGGTGAAAAGAATCATGCAGAAATGTCTCTTTGCCTTTTAGACCTGAAATCGACCACTCTGAATGTATTCTTATAGGATCTATATTTGCTTATGACCTCTGGTCTTCAGAAATCCTGTCATGTTTGAAAACGAGTCCCTGGTGGAGCCTGTATCCCTGCTAATAGCTGAGAGGTCAATGGAGCTGTGAAACAGTTTGTATTACTGCCAGGGTGGTCATGAAAACAACACCTGCTGCGGGAGTCCTTGGCAGCTGGGTCAACAGGCACTGTGGGAATTTATCAACCTAGGGAGGCCACTTGCATAAAACTTTGACTGATGAATTGGGAGAGACTGGCTTATTGGGCTAAAGCTGCTCTATTATGTATGACTTTTCTTTAGGATGGCAGGGCTGCCTGTGTGCTGGCCCCAGAACACAGAAACTAAACTGGTTTCCCCTTGCAAAATGAGGTGAAAAAATCAAGCACTCTATTAGCGGTCAGCCCTGGGAGCAAGGGTAAGATGAAGCAAACACAGAAATAAGTCAACTGCACACTGGTGGGCTTTTGTGGGATGGACAGTGGGGGATGTGGGAGAAGTCGCTTTCTGTATTGGGCACAAAGGGCTTTCTGGATACAGCACTGCTGTCAAGTGAAATTCAAGCTCAGAATTTGCAAGGAGTGCTAATGTTACAGGAGTGATCATTGTGATAAAGTTGGAGAACAACAGCATTGTGATAATATTTGACATTCTACCACTAAAGTAAGCATGATCAAAAAAATAATGCTGATTTGCAAATGCCGGAAAAGACCAACCATGGACATATTTCCAGTCAAAGATGGTCATTTGATTTGCCTAGTTCTATCCATCTAAAACAAAACAATGCAAAAATCAAATATAAATATAAAACTCTATTTTGTCCACAGCAGTGATGAAATCTTGCTTGGAAGGAATACCTTTCAACAGCTAGCATTGTGCATCAATTCCATTTCCATCCTCTGAGAAACTGACAACAATTTTATATGAGATTTGTTTTAACTTAGGAACAAATTTGTAAATAGGGAGATTTTGGGTCATGAAAAGGACCTTTTGAAAAATGATGTCTTCTTAATTACTCAAAACCCTTTGGAAACTTGCTGTCATTTCAAACTAAGAGATCCTTCCTTAAAAGACATGAAAGCCCCCTGGGTTATGATCTTTGGATATTTGGCCAGACAATAATACTACAGTCTCGGAGATGTTGTATGGGGTCTTTCTCCTGAAGAATTCAGGGCTTTCAAAGTATATTATTTCATTGACTGTCACAGCACACGGTGAGGGGAGGCAAGTGCACATCTTATAGACTGATACCTGAAGTAAGGGAAAGGTTAAGCAAAATTTCTTCATCTGACTTCTACTTAAAAGCTTCTTTAATTCAGAAAGAAATCCTCCATACCATTTGCTTCTCATTAATCACCTTCTAGAGCAGAGAAGCTAATTTATATCTTTTCTAAAACTTAAGAATCTCATCCTTTACTGTCTCTGAAGGAACTTCGTGTCAAGGAAGGTAAATAAGGAGGTCTTTGTATGTTTGTCCATAGGAGTGTATATTTAGGGCTGGAAAGAACATTGGAGGCCATCTGGTCCCACACACATATCTTAAAGTTGAGGACACTAAGGCCCATATATGCTAAATGACTTGCCTGAGATGATATAAATGACAGAACTGAGATTTGAACCCAGGTCCTCTGACAACATGTTTAGTACATTTTCTGCTGTAATGTGATGGACTGAGAAGATAAAATGGCATAGAAAGCATTTAAGACTTGTGGAATTCATTCCTGTTGGCGTGTTGATCCACTAGTTTGTGGTGGTACTAAATTCAGAACCTCAGTGTTCAGTTTCATTAGAAAAGACAGTTTTCCATTTTCTGCCAAGTGTCTTAATACAGGATTAAGGAAAATTCAAATTGCTGTTCATCTTCATAGGTGAAGGTCAAGGAAGAGATTTTGTGTTTGAGTCAACTTGTTTTCTAGGATTGCTAGCCTAGGGAAGCTCCTACACAGGCCAAGGCTTGTCTGAAAGTGTTGGAGGCTGGTGGGAATCCCAGATGAGGTCAGGCCCTATCCCTACTGCCTTCGGACAGCTTTCTCCTTGAATCCACATGGCACTATGTAGTCATGTGACACTTGAGAATGAAAGCCATTAGCAGGTTCCGTTGCCCACCACCAGAAGTATATCATTTTCTCAATCAGAGGAAGATTCTTCCTTTTGCTTAATGTCAGCACTGTACTGATCATGTACTAAGAAAATTGAGAGGTCTCTCAAGTGCCTTGCATTGTTTCTGGGTGCCCTGCCCCTATCTCTCTCAGGGAATTCTAGGTGCACTTTTATATTGCACTTTGTATTTTTAAATATAAAGCAAAATTAAACAACTCAATTTTAAGTCCTAGAATTTTCATAGTAAAATATTTAACCAGTACTCTTCTTTGTGGTGAAACTCTTCTATTCCTTACTGAGCATTTTCTTGACTTCAATCATTTATAGTCACAGACTTAAGAATGGTCCATGTGGCCTGATGTTTGGGAGTTGGGATTCCTACTTTTTCGTAGATGATTTTAAATGTTGCTTGAGGCTTAGAGGCTCTCTCACCTTTTCTTTCTAGCATGCATGAAAACATGAAGAATGGGCATAGCAATCATCTTAAGTCAGCATTCTCCTTTGAAGACAGAGAGACACTAGTTTTGTGATGAGGTCAGATTATGTTGATAATTTAATGGGCATATGGGGTGGTGGCTAAGAGGGCAGCATTGGAGTGCTGGGGATCTAGGTTTCAGTTCTGTTTCTGACCTTTGCTAGTTGTGTCACCACAAGGAAGTCACCTGTTCCACAGTCTCTCAAGACAACTGAGACTGCTTTGGTTACATATATGTTGTGACTGACATCGGTGGAGGGAATTTCAATTATGTTTGTGACATTGATGAAATCATAGATCTACACCAAAAAATGAAAATAATCCACATCTAAACCACATTTTTTCAGAACTTTTCCTTGTTTAGAGGTTAGTCTGAAAATACTAGTTACTAATGATAAGTCAAGAGGACAGAGGTTGTGTAGTGGAAAAAATGGCCAGAACTAGAGTAAGGAGAGATCTGGGTTCAAATCTCATCTCTAGAACTTTCTTTCTGTGTAATGGTGAGCAACTTACTTTATATCTGTAAGTCTCAGTCTCTTCCTCTGCAAAATGGTGATAGTTAATACTTACTTCACAGATAGTCTATGAATATTCACATGAAGTAATGCATGCAAACTAATTTGAGAATTATAAAGGGCCGCATTCTGCTAATTGTAAAGAAAACTAGGCAGTGAAGTTGATGGAGCATTGCACCTAGAGTCAGGAAGACTTGAGTTCAAATCTGTCCTAGCTGGGTGACCTTGGGTGAGTCACTTAACCTGTACTTACCTTTGTTTTCTCAACGGTAAATTTGAGATAATAATATCACCTACCTCAAACAGTTATTGTGATCGAATGAGATGTCTGTAAAATGCTTTGAAGACTTCAAAGCACTATGTAATTCCCAGCTTTATAAATGTCAGTTCTCATGATTACCTACTGGAAGCCAATTTAAACTAAAGCTTTAATGTGGATAGATTTCTGTGGTAACAAGAGAGGCCACTGGAAAAATAGCCAGGCTTTTTTCAAATTTTGCTAATAATGAATTTCTCAGAGTGTGGAGATTTTTTTTTTTTTCCAAGGCAGGAAACCTGCACAAGGCAGTGCTGACGATTGGCTAATGTTTCAGGGGTAACACTGTGCACATGCCAAAGTGTGTGCTTATACAGAACTTCAGCTCCTCAGCAGAGAAATACTACAATAATAAACTCCTGGCCCCAAATCAAAACAGCATGACATTTCTGACCAATGTTTATGCAAACGAGGGTGCTCTGCCACAAGCCAGGGAAGTTTTAATTGATGCCTTTGCCTAAGTACAAGGACAGTGTCTTTCGGACTCTGGTTACTTCCCTTCTGAAACCAAACACACATCTTAACCCTGGCCCCACATATGAAATAACTCTCCAGCAACAGCAATCTAATGGGAAGGCAAGCCTTTCAGGTATGTCATTCGGAGACCACCCTACTAGCAGAGCCCCGAAAAACACAAACCCAAGGTCACACTGGTAATTAGATGCTAATAATGGATTTAAGGTGTAAAATTCACTTTGACTCACACACCAACAGACTAAACAACCCAAGTGAAGAGCATAACATCTCGGTTTTCCCTTCAGTGTGGGAGAATATTACATGAAGACCTAGAAGCAAACAGGCAGCACATAGGACTCATAAAAAGGGGCAGGAATAGCCATTGAGAAAGCAACTGATGTTGATCTAAGCATAATCATTGGAAATCACCAAGAATAACAGAAACTTACATTTCAAAGTAGTGGATATTTTACTACGAATTTATTCTGCATTAATCATTTCCCCAACTGGAACAGGTTATCAAGGAGCTGGTTTTTCCATTCTATCAAATGATATGCTGCTATTCCACTCAAAAGGGAGGAAACAAGGCAGTTTTCAGCTATGAGAGGGAAGCGATCTCACTGAATGTACAGTGACTGACAAATTAAGAGTGCCGGAAGATGATAGATGAGTGATATTACAGATGTATTGGTGCTATTAAAAGTGGGCTAATCAGGACCAATTATTCTCATTAGCAGTAGTAGAGAACTTCCCAGCAAGCAGAGTTTACTGTGTCTCTTTTCTTTAGAAAAGATGCTATGGGTTCAATATGTCAGCTTTCTGTTCCAGTCTCTCCCAATCCCCCCAGTTTGCTAAAGCCATCCCACTGAAATTATATTTATTTTATACACATTTTCAATTTACTTACTGATGTACACATTATTTATACCAGCACAGAACAGACATTTCTTGAAGGTAGGAAATAGAATCCTTGTGTCTAGAGTAGTATGTGGCACATGCTTACTAAATGTTATCTGAATGAATGAATGAAAAGGAAGAGAGATATTCATCTTGTTAGCAAGGAAACATCTTTGTATGCCACTTTTTTCATGAGCAGTTATCCAAAAAAGAGGAACTAGTCAATATTTCTATGAGATTTTCCAGTTTCTAATGATTTGTTGTGATCTAAAGGATCTTGAAATCAAGAAAAGTAAAAGAGGATTCCTCCCCCATTTAGGTGAAAGATTCGTACAGAGAAGATGATGCAGAAAGCAGAATTGATATGTTCTAGCATCTAGCTAAAGTCTGTCAATTACCTGGGGCCCAACAAGAGTTGGCTAACTAGGGTTTTGTGCTTATGTTGCTGTTGGTTATTTGGCGTTATGGGGTATTGCTTTAATAGAATGACTACTATTGTGATCTGAATAAAAAGGTTCTCTAGGAACAAGAGCAGGAGTAATGAAGCCCAGAATGAACTAAGACTAATGAGGAATTCTATGGACAACAAAAAGGAGTTTTGAGTTGTTGTTGTTTGTGTTGGATTCAAGACAAGGATCAAAGGAAGGATAGGGTCATTGTTCTTAAATGATGCAAATGGACAAAAGTGAGAAGGGTGAACTACTTAAGTCTTTTTTTTTTCTGTTTCTATTTTCTCTTTAAGGAAATACAATCTTTGGACTAGCCAAGATAGAACAAAAAATGTTTAGAAGGGAGTGGAAACCTGCAGTGAGGACACTATCTTTGTTGTTGTTCAATCATTTTTCTGACACTTTGTGACCCTATTTGGGGTTTCCTTGGCAAAGACTTTAGAGTAATTTGCCATTTCCTTCTCCAAGTCATTTTACATATGAGGAAACTGAGGCAAACAGGGTTAAGTCACTTGCCAAAAGGGCCACACAACTAGTTTCTGGGATCAGATTAGAACTCAGAAAGACGAGTTCCTGTTTCCAAACCCAGTACTCTGTACATTGTGCCACCTAGCTGGCCCAAAGGGACTAATTAGCTGCCCTCAATGAGATATAGTGACTCAGTTTAGACAAACTCTATCCTAGAATGCAGAGATCATGGCACATTAAAGAGATTTTTGAAGGTCTTTCATAAGAGAAAAGAGTGGAGCCTGGAAATTCCCAACCAGTGATTTTGACTTCTGTTTCTGGAAAAGTTCTAGAACTCATCACCAGAATGATGGTTTGTGAGCTTCTAGAAAGGGAAGGCAGTAGAGATTTATCAAGAAAATGTCATGCCAGACTAACCTTACTTTCCTTTCTGACAGGGTAACTAGACTAGATCATGGGAATGCTATAGACAGAATATACTTAAATTTCAGCAAAAGATTTAGTGTTTTTCCTCCACTATGCTTAAGGATAAGATGGGAAGATATTGTTTGGATGATATAATTGGGTGGATTAATTAGGTGGAATCGGAACTGATTGAATGAACACAAAAATAGTCCTTAGTGGGTCAACATCAATGTCGAGGAAGTTCTATAGTGGGTCATCCCAAGGATCCATCCCTGTCCTTTGGTTTTTCAACTTTTTCATCAGTTAATGAGATGGAAACACAGATACCTTGTTAGGTTTGAAGGTTACATGAAACTTAGAGGGACTGCTAATGCAGTGAAGATTAGATTTGATGGGTAAAATCTAATAAGATGAGATTTAATAACAAGAAAGTTAAATGTAAAGTTTTGCTTTTGAATTAAAAAAAAATCAGTTTCACAAATATAGTATGGGAGAGGGAAGGTGAATATTCCTAGATAACAGTTCATCTGAAAAAAGTTTGGGGGTTATGCTGCACCACAGGATCAACATGAGTCAACAGTATGGCAGCCAAGAAAAGCAAATTCCATCCAGGGCTATACTAAAAGACTACACAGTATCCAGAAGGAGGGAAGCAAGAGACCCATTTTACTCTGCTCTAGTCGGTCCATATGCAGAGTACTGAGTTCAGTTTGGGAAGTCATATTTTAGGGAAGACTTAGACAAACTGGAGAGTGTTTAGAGGACAGTAACCAGGGTGGTAAAAAAAACCTTGAAATACTTTACTGTGAGGATCGGTTGAAGGACGTGAGGATGACTAGCCTGGAAAGGAGAAGGCATAAAAGAAGCAAGATATCTGTGTTCAACTATTTAAAGGGTGGTCACATGAAAGAGATATTAAACTTGTTGTGTTTATCCCCAAAATACAAAACTAGGAGCAATGGGAAGAAGTGGCAGAAATAAAAAAAACATTGATTAAGAGGTAGAAGGAAGACCTCTATTGATTAGAGCTATCCCATGATGCAATGGGTTGCCCTGGGAGGTTGTAGAAGTTGCATAATGATTTGAAGGGTATATTGTGAGAGAAATTCATTTTGGGTAGGAGTTGGAGTGAATGGTCTCTGAGGTCCTTTATGGCTCTTTGTTTTATGATTAAGGATTCTTAGCACATTGAAAAGATCTAAGAAAGGTATAACTTAGTTTTCCTTGGGATCAGAGAGTAAATAAGCAAATGATCTATCATTTAATAAGTTTGGAAATAATCATGTGAAAGGCAGGATAGTAGAGTGATAGAAGTGTTCTTGGACCCAGTAAAATCTGGGTTCAAATTCCACCCCTGTCAATATACTGGCTGTTTGACATGTGACAAGTGACTTAACCTCTCAGTGAACTACTGGAGTCAAGTCTCTAAGACTATGTACTATGCAGCAATCTGCATTGGTAAAGGAGTTTCTTTCCTAGGAGTTTTCCATACTTATAAAATCACAGGACTGGCTTTAAAAAAATAGAAAATAAAATAGTTACTCTTGGCTGAAGTTCCATCCTGTACCCCATTTTGCATAAATATTACACCGTATACATGATCGGTGTTTAGGTGTATAGGCTTAGTAGCTTTTTAAAGTTTGGATTTTGTCCATTAAATGAACCAATAACTAATGGTTCTTTGACTGACTTTTAATTTGCCCTGGAAAGCCTTGGCTTACAGAAAACTATAACCAAACCCACACTTAAGAGATTTAATAGAGTTCAAGTCTTCCTTTGCCAGGGGAAATGAGAAAATCCTTCTTTTGTTTTCATTCTAGTCACAGAAACCCACACAAGTGCTCACAGGAGCTTTTGGGACAAGGCTCTGCTACTGAGGTACGAAAAGTAATTATTCTGATTACTTTTTTAAAAAGTGATACTAAGACAGACAAACCTCCTACTGGTGGTATTAGAAAAGTGGGAAGATTGCTGTGTGCTAGCTGAGAAGTCTTCTAGGAGAGACCAGCACATGCCAAATAGCTACCTCTGCTCTTTCTCCAGCACCTCTGGCCACAGCTACATGATCCTTCTTCATTGTAGTTCTATTTCCTTGTAAACAGGATGCACTAATCTGGAAGCCTTGATCATTTAAATGTGGGTATCAATTTGGTCTCTTGATTTGGCAATGAAATTGTGAGTTTCTTTTAAGGATGGCCTGACTATATGTGGAAAAGATAACCACTCAATCAATAAGTATTTATTAAGCATTTAACTTGTGTTAGGCACTGTGCTCTAAGTACTAGGGATGCAAACACAACGAATGGAAAAATATCTCTACTCATGAGTTTACATTCTAATGGGGGAGACAAGGATACACACACACAAACACACACTCCCATAAATACACATATGTATACAGCCAGGTCCTGATTAGTGCAAATGTGAAGCCCCTAAAGTGGTCACTTCATTCGGATTCACACTGCTTATTTCCACTGGGTTGGAACCAGCTGCCATATTTTAAAGAATTATAACTTCAAATAATGCAAATTTGAATACATGAGACCACTTCAGAGAATGCTTTATTTGCACTAACTGGGGAGTGGCTAGGTGGCCCAGTAAATAGAGCACCAGGCCTGAAGTCAGGAGGACCTGAGTTTGAATCCGGCCTCATACACTTAACACTTACTAGCCATATGATGTTGGGCAAGTCACTTAACCCCAATTGCCCTGCCTTCCCCCTTCCAAAAATAAAAAAAAAAGTTATTTGCACTAATTAGGATCTAGCTATATATACATACCAGAGAGAAAGAGAGGGGTGAGGGAAAAAGAGGCTGGGAGAGAGATCTAAGGAGAATAAATATAACTAAACACAAAGTTGTTAAATGCATGGTAGTCTGAGAAGAAGGACACTGACGGCTGAGGAAAGGCTTCACGCAGAAGTTCATGAAGATAGAACTGTTAACACTGGAGATAAGTCACTTGAATTATTTCCCCAGAGATTTGAATTCACTTCAACAATGACTTGGAAAAGGCTGCGTTTTCTTGGCTTACTGTAATATGAAGGCTTACCTTTTGGGGTCCACAATTTTGTAGAGTTTTCCATTGTGAGTCTGGGTCATGCTTTTACTACTGGATAAAATGTACACTTCACCTATTGAAGAAATAAATGCAATAAGGGAAATCAGAGTTATTATCAGTTGGTGCCCAGTCCCTAATCATATGTACATATGATAAATATTAAATAAAGATATACAAATTCTTATTTCAGAGCAGCTAAGGGGTACAAGATATAGAGCACTGGACCTGGAATCAGGAAGACCTGACTTTGAATTTGGCCTCAGATAACTCACTAGTTGGATTACTTTGGGAAAGTCACTTAACCTATGATTACCTCAGTTTCCTCATCTTTAAAATGGGGGTAAAAGTAGCATCTACCTCCTAGGATTATTGTGACGGTAAATGAGATATTTGTAAAGTACTATGCAAACCTTAAAGTACAATATAAGTGTGAGAATAATAATTGTTGCTATTATTACTATTAAAGGGCTACAATGTATAAATACATTGTTTCCCGATATAATTGATTATCGATTGCTCACTCTAGGAAGACAGGGATCTCCCTCCCCCACCAAATTGATGTGGGAATTCCTACTGTGAAACTCTCTTTACTAATGAAAACTGTTAATACTTCTGCAACATAATTGCATGGATCAGGGATATTATGTCTTATTTAACCTGTTGGGTTTTTATTTTCTCCTCCCAAACAGAAAGACTTGTCTCAGTTTCCTCATATGTAAAATGAACTGGAGAAGGAAATGGCAAGTCACTCCCAGTATCTTTGCCAAGAAAATCTCAAACAGGGTAACAGAGAGTCAGACACAACTGGACAATAACATTAACAACAAAGAGAACTGTAGGTACATAGAAAGGTGTTCAGACAGAAAACAAATCTCTTGAAATGTTTCTCTCCCTTGGGAAAATATCCTCCCTTTCTTCTCAGGGATATATCCTTGTCTTATGTTCTTATTTGTAAGGCAGAAAGTATTTAGTAAAAGAAAATGGGGAAAAGTGTACTGAGTTACAGCTAGGAATTCTGGTACACGGGCCAAATTAATTGTAGGGGGTGGACAAGTCATTTTCATTGGTTGCAGTGTAATACTGCTTAACAACTGGTAAATGAAGATAAGCATGGGGGAGAGGGCACTAGAGAGGGATACAAGATAATATTTGCCTTGGTTCTGTATTTGCTCAAGGCAATGCCCATGGGCACAGGGTATGGGGGGAGAATCTGTGATAAGTGATGAAAACATTTTTCCCCAGCAGGGTGGTGGACAACCTCTGGGAGGAGGTGGTAGCAGGGAGAGGCAGAGGAAGGGGTTATGGCAGGGATGTGGGGGAGCTGATTTCTCAGCCATTGGAGACATCAGGAGGGCAGGGTTGGGGAATGGTCTGCCTCAGTGAGGAAGCTGCAATGGTACCACAGTGGGTGAGAGTTGACAGAGAATCACAAGGTACTGAAAAAGGGTGAACTGGGGAAGAAGTGGAAGTTGGCATCCTGAGACCAAGTCCTGATTGCCCCACCCTAGTCACACCTCTGACTATGTTGTGAGTGAAATCTACAAGTGGGCTTCCTTTAGCCTCCATGGCAGGGAAGCAGGTTCATCTTTGCTAGAGGATTTAAAATTCCAGGAAATGGAAAAAAATGGTGTCAGAACTGCTCTTCTAACCACACCAATGAATATCTCGAGCAAGAAAGCCAGGAGGCAGCATAATAAGAATTTATACATTACCTAATTCATCTTCGCCAAATCCCAAGATGTGACCTGAAAAGAAGCCTCTGCAAGAGCCGCCGTTGCCAAGACATAGGGGTTTTTCTTGCCACTGTTTAGTCCCTGGGCTCTGCTGAAGAGTTAGAAAATTTCTGCAATGGAAACACATCAAGGGGTCTGTTATTGCTTTTTGCCAAATGACTATGATATAAACAATGAAAAGAAAATCCTTTATGAAGAGCTTTCTATGTCAGTGAACCCTGACTCCAGAAGGCAAAATAGAAAAGACTGTTTTTCACAATGGCAGATGCTTAAGACATGTTTACTGCATTTAATGCAATGGCCCTTTACTTGTGAGGAACTGGGAAATGCCAATGTCAGAGGAAAATAATACTTAGAAGAGAATGCTTTGTTTGAAGGAGGGAACCAAGAGCACTTCCGTAGGGTGAATGATATTTCCTCTCTGGAGCTAGAGTTCATGTTATTTTATTAATCAGAGAATGGAACAGGGAACACAGAACTTGGGTCAGGATACCCTCCTAGTTCACTAGTGAACTAGTGCATCAGCTCACTAGGAAAACTAGAGATCTCAGTTTGGGCATCCATGATGTCTCTTATAATCAGTCATGTAATGACTAGATTAGACTAAGAAAATCATTTAACCTTGACTAAACTTAAGTTTGTTTCATTCCTCTAAAAATTGAGAAATCTGTTTACCAGAGTTCCAGAAATTTATTAATTATATACATTTAGCAAAGACATAAAAGAATAAAGGCCACACTTTCCCCCCAAATAATTTTTAATATCTATTTCTTAGAATTGGTAATTTCCTCCTTCAAAACACAGCCCAGGCGCCACCTCTTATGAGAAGCCTCTCTTGTTGCTCTTTCTCTCTTGAAATTACATCATAAATATTTTGTCTTAATTTCTCTATGTCCCTGTTGCATTCTGCTAGTTGAATGTATTTTCACTAAGTCAGGGATTAAGTGTTTCACTTCTGCCTTTGCATACCTAGTACTTAGCTTTGTGTCTTTCATGTGCTGAGCACTTAGTTATGGTTGGCCGAATGGAATGGAGACCCAAATCATATAAAAGCATGCTTGCCAAGGTTTTCTTTTATACCGCAATATGAACCCTTTTATAGTATTTTGTGAGAGTGAGGAGAAGAGTCAAACAAATTGATAGACTGACCACCAAGACTTCCTTGCTTGTCTCCACACATTTTATTCACTGGATAAAATTTTTTTAAAGACCATTTCTTTGTGTGTGTATGTGTGTGAGTGTGTGTGTGTATCTTCAGTTGAATCTACACCCAAAATAGAGATTAAAAAAAGTCATAGCTTTTATAGCTTGTGTGCCCCATTGCCTAACCTCTGTATTCCATTGCTTTGTTCTCAGGAAAGAGAATCCTATTGGAATATTTGATGGCAAACTTTGTGATAGCTAGTCACGGATGTGTTACCAGATAGAATAAATGGAATTTGGGGAAACCTACCCATTCCGGTCTCCAAACACATAACTTCCATAGAGTCTTTCAGACTGGCAACCTCGGTAAACAAATCCACCAACCAGGGGCCCATTACTGAATGGCTTGAATTCTAAGAGTGATGGCTCACTTTCTAGAAAGAAACTATCATAGCATTAGATCAAATGAAATGCAATTTCAGTAAGTAAAGAGAATATGTTACACAGTGGAAATAAGCAGTGAGTTCTGTAACAATGCACTTTAACTCTGAAGTAGAGACCAGGCCAGCTAAGATAACAATGGGTCTTTAAAATCCAACATGGAAGAATGGCTTCTCTTGCCTAAATTTTACCAGCATCTAAGGGAACTCATATATATGGGTCTTGTGGTAAGGTCTCAATGAACGCAGAACTGAGTCATTTCAATAATATCATTTGTTGAAATATAACCATAGACCTTCTTAGTTTTCTGTAAGTGCTTTTGTATGTGTTTTGGATATTTGACAAAATTTTGAAAAAATATACAATATTTAAAATGCCTAATAAAACTAAAATCAGACTAGATATAATTAGTACTATGATTAATGAGCATGTCTTTATTTAAAATCAACATTAATATGCACAAAACACTGTTACTTAATCAATTAAGCCCCTAATTTAAAACAGCTGTTAAAACTTTTTGGCTTTACATTTAGATCCAAATTTCCTAGTGAGGTTTCTATGTCGCTGTTGTCATCATCATCACAGAGCCACAAACCATAAATATATGCATGCTAAACATTGTACGTCTGTGAATTTGGGGGAAAAGTCACCTAGGGATCAACTGGTTCAACAAACCCTCTCATTTTACAGATGAGGAAACTGGAGACCAGAGATAGGAAGTGACTTGTTCTGTGACACTTGAAATGAGCCAAAACCAAATGATCAATGTGAACATCAATTCTTACTAGTTTCATTTTTGACCTACCACCAGGAGACAGCATTTCAGACAAATGTTATTTTAATACAATAATAGGCCTGTGTAAAAGCCTTCTGTAAAAAATAAGATGAGTGAATTTTCTATCAGATTAGCTACCTGACATTTATAAATAGGGAAAGCATATGTATATATGTGTGTGTGTGTATACATATATACACCCATATATATAAAATATTATACATACACATATAAATATGTATGTATGTATGTATGTGTATACACACATATTTAAAAGTGGAAAATTATAATAGCACAATGGTGGTAAATGGTTTCAGATGAGCTGGTTAATATTATAATAAAACCCAAGTGAATGGCCAAT
>CM053592.1:73829157-73883457 GCA_028646515.1 Pseudochirops corinnae | reverse complement strand
GCTGGCGCCACAGGCTCCACATGACCACATTCAGCCTATTAGGGAACAGAGTATACTTTCAAATATCCAAGGGTCCTCAGAGTCAGGTAGCCACATTAGCAAAGGGCCTAGGGGCAGGGAAGATCTTCAGATTCCCATAACATCATGCCAGACCAAATAATGATCAAGAAATCCAAAGAGAAACTACAGTGACTTTTTCCATACAGAACTGTCAGAATAGATCATCCAGCTGCCCACAGACAAGAGGAAAAGGATCCCCCCCAATCCCAGCAAAATAAGAGCCAGCACCTCCTAGGATAAGAGGTCAAGGACACTTGTGTCCAGAAAGTCTTTTTGTCCCGTGGTGGTCAGAAAGCCACAGACTTTATGGGAACAGTAGCAAGCAGTCAATGGCTCAGTGTTGTAAGGATGAGACCTGAACACTTCAGGCCCTGGGGCTATGAGGCCCCTAACACTATCCTGAGGTGCCAGAGAAGGTACTGAATATCTAGTTCTATACACTTCAAAGACCCAGGGAGGGATGGGATCAACCCTTGGAGGAAGTCAGCACAGGAACCCAGGTGATCCAGGTCAAGAGCAACTAGGGTTAAACCACTGCACCCACCCACTCCTCATGCAGGGGAAGAGACTGGCCTGGCATCAAGGCTCAATTCAGGAATAAAAGTTGGAGAGAGGAATAAATCAAAGAAAATATCCACCAGTGTAAAAAATGATTGGAAAAGCACTTGGAAGGGGAGTGTGGAGCCTTCCCAGAGTGCCTGGGATGGTCTCTCTCCATACAGAGTCTAGGAGTTTGCTTCTGAGAGAGCTGTGATGCTACGTAAGGGAAATGCTTTGGTGAAGCAGTGAAACACATGTAGACAATTTTGTAACTGGCTCTAGTTGGCTAACCATGGGGTAGAGAGGATTTTTTTTCAATTGGCTGCCTTGCTGTTGATATTTTCAAAAAGGCCTGAGTTAGCTTTAGCTACTCATCTTCACTGTCTTCAGCTTCATTTTGTTGGCTTCTCCTGAGAGGCTATGTTGTAAGGGGTGGGAGTGGGACAAAATGTTAGGGCCTTCTCCCTCCAAAGTTGTGTGTCCCTGAGTAATAAGTTTTGGTCCTTGGACATTTTTCCATTCTTTTCTGTTTTAGGTGAAGGGAGTCTCCAACCTTGGGAGCCTGAAAGGTCAGGCCAGCAAGTCATAGGAATCTGAGAACTGGAGTCCAGGATGGGTTTTGCAGCCAGCATAGTACTGATGCCCTGACGAGCAAGTAGTGATCTTTAGAAATGACCTTCAAGATATTAGATCAGTGGAAGTTGAGATGAGAAGTCCTCTGGCAGTCATCCAGCTCAATCTGGACAGGAACTTGGGGGGACAAATGCCCTGTAGGATCTGAGCTAAGTTACAAGCCTACTCATTGTGGAGACTGAGGTGTTATGGGGGAGAATATGCCCCTGAGGTGCTGGGAGAAGTGTTTGTGTGTTTGTTCTTATAATATCTTTTAAATAATCATCCTTTTCTAAAAACTGCCAAATGTCATACGATTAAATGGAACTGGGTAAAAAGTTAGTCCCTAACCAAAGGGGAAGAGGACGCAGCTGATGGAAGTTTGAGCTGGCAAGAGTAGAGAAGAAATACCTATAAAACCTCTTACAGTACCTAGGACCTTGATGGGGAGATGTAGCAGCCTGGTTTTCCAAAAGAAAGTCAGAGTGTATTTGCTGTAGGCTTTCTATGGTAGCAAAGAACTGAAAACAAAGTTGATGTCCAGGGACTGGCATAACAAATGGATACATAAATGTAATGGAATATTACTGTGTTGTAAGAAATGACAACTAGAATGAACACAGAGAAGCACGAGGAGATTTATATGAACTAATGCAGAATAAAGTAAGCAGAGTCAAGACAGCCATATACATTGACTACAAGAATGTAAGCAAGAAACACAACTACAACAAAATAGCTGAATGTGGTAAAATTACAAAGAATAAGCATGACCCCAAGCAAGAAATATGAGAAGACACTTCTTTCTACTCATCTGTTGAAGCAGGGGGATCTATGGGTGTTGAAAATTGTATACGTTTTTATATTTTATCAAAGTATTTATTGGTTTTCTTGATTGTTTTTTTTATCTTGCACAGGAAAATTTAGGCAATGTAATAACTGAAGATACCAATAAAATTTAATTTTAGGAAAATGGTTACTATAATTTCCACTGAAAGTCAAGCAGGACTCTTTCTTTATTCTTTCTGGCTAGCCTTAATACAGGCAAAGGAAACAGTGAAACCAGTTCTCATATCAAGACACATATCACTGACTACAGTTAGAGTGATATAGTTAGGGATGGGCTTTTAAATTTCACCAAAGTAGGCCAGCATAAAACCCATTATCCAAATTTCAAAACAAACCCTTTATTTTAGATATGGATCATATTTATCAGGACCGTGATGGGCTGGGCATGATAGTCTTTACTTTTAAACCAAATTTAATTGGAGGAGATTCTACTGTGTATTTATATTCTACTAGGTATTTGGGGTCTCCATTAAGTTAGCAGTATCCTTTTTAATATTTCCTACAGTACCAACATTTAGCCTGAAATATAGCATTTCTACTATTCCTTCTCTATTCAAGGTATTCATTATTTTGGCTTGGCAACTTGACTCAGAATCTCTGAGTTGAAAGAGACCTAAGAGGCCATCCAAGTGTACACTGTCTCTGAACAATATAATCCATATAAACCCAACAAGTAGTCATCTAGCTTCATCATATGCTTGAAAGCCTCCAGTGAGGGATTACCCACTACATCCTGGGGTAGCCCATTCCACTTTGGGATAGTTCTACTTGTGAGGAAATTGTTCTTTACATTAAGCTTAAATTTGTTTCTTTGTACCTTCCATCTACTGCAACTATTTAAATCCTTTGTGGCTCATTCTCTTGACCTTTCAAAAATCTCAAGGCCAGAGACTCTAGTCCATTCACCATACACTATAAGCAAAGGGGTGATTGAGATCACCCAGAAGTAAGTGAGACAAATACTGTAGTTGAAACTGACGGGTCTTTCCAAATACCCTCCCGGACAGTCAAATATCCTCTCCCCCAACACATTGTCTACAAGTACTCCCGCAGTCTCTCTTCAAGGAATCTCTTTTACATACATCACTATTCTCCTAGAAGTAGGCTTCCCAGGTTCTCCACGTGAACCTCCACATGAAGAAGTATATGATAGGAACTTTGCGAACATGTACCAGAACCCCATTATACATGAAAACATCTATTACGTCTCCTTCCCCTTAAATCTCCTTCAAGCTAAACATCCCAGGTCCCCCAACCTTAAGTGGTATGATCTTGAATTTCATCATTCTGAGTACCCTTCTCTGGACACTCTCCAACTTTTCAATGTCCTTCCTAAAATGTGGTGCCCAGAACTGAACACATAATGCTTTTGATCTGGCTACCCAGGGTGGGGTTCTCAGTCCTCTAATATTCATGACCTTATAGAATGTTAGAATCAGAGGCTCAGGGAGCACCTAATCTAATTAATACTTTAATAGCATACTCTCTAGAATATCTCTGACTAGTAGTCATTTAGCCTTCAGTTGAAGACCTGTGATGAGGAACCCACAATCTCTGGAGACATTCTATTAAACTTCTAGTTACCTCTCCTCCCACCCTATCATCCTTTCTTCTGTTCAGTGCTATTTGTAAAGAAATATTCTGACACTGAACATTTGAATTGAAACCTAGCTCTCCTCAGCTTCTATACATTGCTCCTACTTGTTGCCTGAAGTCAACTGGGAACAAGTTGAATGCCATTTGCTGATTCTGCATAAAAGATTTTAATCTTCTTTTCCTGAGCCCCAGCACCTGATGGACAATTTGCTTTGGCATTCTTGACTTTGGACTTTGCCTTAGGACTGATTAGCAGCTTTTTGGAAATGGACCAAGAAGATTCCCCTTCTCTGATAATGTTAACGGATCCTCCCATATTACTTACCTCTTAGGATAGATTGTAGTAGTGTTTCCTGATATTAGAAATAATGATTCCACAATATAACAACAATTGTTGATTATTTGTCCATATCCTAGCGGTTCATAGCTTAGAGCATGTGGAATTGAAATCACATAGTCACTCTCAGAAAATTCAAAAGTGAAGTTGCTTCTAGTGAATATATTGGGAGAACTGAGGTGAGAGGATCTATTTAAACAGGGAGGGGAAATGAAAAACTTTACTAAATGGCAATTAAGCTATTGACAAGATTCTAGGAGCCAGAGCACTGGCTCTGGAGTCTGAGAAATCCTGTCTAGTTGGGTGACTTTGTACAAATCATTTAGCATCTTAGTCCCTCAGTTTCCTCATCTTTAAAAGGGGGGGTACCTTTTATATTCTACACACCCCATATTACAAATTCTTGCTATGCCTACCTCACATGGTTGTTTTAAGTAAAATACATGATAAACCTGAAAATGCAGTGGAAATACGAGTTGCAATTTTATTATTACATCCCTCCCATTCAAAGGCACTGGCCATGATCCAGGCATAACTGAAGAGACTGAGGGAGGACTAATGGTTTTTAATTACTGCATGCCCCTCAAGACATGCATCCCTAAGATCCAATCTGACCTCTTAATTATCTAAGAATTATGTCACTTGTACTTATGAACCAAGTCACCTCCTTTGCTTCATCCCCATGACATGCACTTTGACAATTTCATAGATGTCATCAATAAGAACTTAATTCTTTTAAACCTTTTTTTGTTTAGTTTAAATGGAAAAGGAAAAAGGGACTCCACAGTCTAAAGTACACTGGGGGTTCCTTATGGTTACCTGCTTTAACTTAGCTGCATTTTCCATTCTTTCCTTTTCACAAAGAACAATCAGTTTGTCTGTTCTATGGAAGATCAGCTCAAACACACTGATGGATTAGACTTGTTCTGCTTGGCCCGAGAGAAGAGAACCAAGGTACAAGGTAGGTGGAAGGTACAAATGAAGGCTTGATATCAGAAAAAAATTGCCTAGGGAATAGAGCTATCTAAAAGTGAAATAGGCTTAAAGATCACTTGTTTGTGTCTATTTTAGATGAGATCCTTGTTGAACCAGGTGGCTTTTGAGGAACTGTCCAATCCTGGAATTCTGTGGTTCTGTTGTCTTATATAGGCACTACAGATAGATAATGAATGGGAAACAGAATTAAAAGGCTGGTGAGTTCCTTGTCATTGAAGGACTTCAAGCAAAGACTGGATGACCACTTAACAGGCAATATAGTTTGAATTATTTTGTTGGCTATGGGTTGGACAAGGTAGTCTTTGAGCTCTCTTCCAACTCTAAAATTAGGTGATCCTGTAACTGCCATCTTTAAAAATCAATCAGCACGCATTTATTAAGCACCTACAATACAATGGGTCAGATACTGTACTAGTCACTGGGGATACAAATAGACAAATGAGACAGTCCCTGTCTTCTAGGGAGCTTACTCCTTCTAGAAGTTCTATTGTATTATTGAAATGAAAATTCTAAGTAACTTTAATAGAATGTTACTTTACATTACAAATGCTTTTGACTTGAACTTTACCCTCAATTCATAGAATCTCAGATGACAGACACAGTCTATCAATTGGTCCATAGTAGAAGACCTTTTTTAAGGCATCCAATAAGCATTTATTAAGGCCTGTGCTAAGTATCTTTGTGGATACAAAGAAAGGCAAAAACAACCAACCAAACAAAAACAACCCAGTTTTTGCTTTCAAGGAGCTATCATTCCAATGGAGAAGACTGGTGATAGGATCCACAAAAATCTACATTTCCCATGTATACCCTTCAAAAACCGGGGGGCATTTCCACATTAAACTAGATAGGGATTCGAGATTATTTCATGGATACATTAAATTGTTTCAAGGATCCTTTTTTTTTTTTGGATAAGCAGTTAGTCCAACTTTTCTTTTCTTAAGAAATATTCTTCTGTAGCTTAACCTGTCATCAATTAAAGCTGATATTTTATTTTTTTGAATTTTTATTAGTTTTGAGAAAGGCAATATGTATAATGGTAATTAATTTAAATTTGAAGACCTCTTTTTGTTATGTCAAGTAAGCAGGTACTTAGCCCTTAGTCAAGCCTCTGTGAAAGAGGCAGAGGGTGTGAACTCTGTCTCCTGTTGCTGACATAACAGGAAAGGTTTGGCTGAAATAGGAAGCCAGTGTGTGTGTGTGTATGTGTGTGTGTGTGTGTGTGTGTGTGTGTGTGTGTGTGTGTGTGTATAAGGAAAGCCCCAGACAGGTACTAGCAGAATTTATCTCCTGGTGGACTCCTGGTGGAAGAGAGAGAGAGTTTCTCTCAGTGAGCATCTGGAAGCTGACTGAAAACTGAGAGAGGATTTTCTTGAGACCAGAATATGGTGAAGGCTGAAGCTGCTGCTGAGAAGGCCTCCTGGAAGGTTGAGATTTCTTCTGGGTCCTAGGGCCAGCTGAACTGCCAGAGGACTGAAGAAGCATGCCGGGGATAAGACTTTGTTTGTTTGTGGCTTGGTTGATCCTTGAGTTCCCAGGAACAAAAGTTGTGAAGGTTTTGATATGTGCTGGACCCTGTGAACTTCAGTATGTAGCAGGAACTACATGGAGGACTGGACAAGGACCTGGGAGCTGTCTGCCTCTGAATCCAGGTGACTGTTTGGTGGATTCAGGTAGGAGCTGGGACCATGGAAGAGGATCCAGGGAATCTGAGAGACCACCCTGAGTCAAGATGAAGAAAAGGCCTTTCCTTGGATATTGAATGTGCGATGAAATTAAAGTTTACTAGAGACCAAGGGGTGGAGGGTTTGTGTAATTTTCTAATGATTATATTTAGTGATTAATGATACTTAGTGACTGATTGCTAGATAAGTGACTAAGTTAACCTATGATTCAATTCACATTTATTAAGGTAAAACTATATGTCTGTCCCTACCCTAGGCACTGGGTATACAAAGACTAAATGGACCATGGCATAGTGGGCAGATTTGGATTTGTAGTCAAAGGACTTCAGTTCAATTTCAATTTACTACTTCTGACTTTGGGCAAAGCCAGCTTAAAATTCTTTGAACTATTCACTGCTAATAATAATAGCTTACATTTGAATAGAACTTAATGGTTTGCTAACTGTTTTACATTTGATTTTTACAATAATCCTATGAGGTAGTGACCCTGGGCAGGTCACTTAATCCTGATTGCCTCAGTTTCCTCATCTGTAAAATGAGCTGGAAAAGGAAATGGCAAATCACTCCAGTATCTTTACCAAATGAGGTCATGGGGTCATGAAGAGTCAGACACAACTGAACAACAAACCCTCTGTGACTCATTTTCTTCATCTATAAAATGAAAGTGTTGAGTTTGATGGTCTCTAAAAACTCTTCTTGCTCAAGTCTATGTTCTATGAAACAGTTCCTGCTCTCAAAGAGATTACATTCTATTGGGAAGTATGCTAACATGTACACATATTACTAAATACAAAATATATAGAAAATACTTCTAGGGGCACTACCAGCTAATAGTGAGGGATAAGGAAATGCTTCTCATTGGACATGGCATTTGAACTGAACTTTGAAGGGAGCTAGGCAGTCCTAGAGTTGATAGTAAGGAGTGGGAGCAATCCAGATATGGAACACAAGCTAGGTAAAGGTATGGGGGCATGAGGTAGTTGGAATATCAGGAAAAGGGAAGAATAAATAGGCCAGTTTGGATAGAAGCAGGATACATGAGGGGGAATAATGTGAAATCAATCTGGAAAGGTCAACTATAGTCACATTATAAAAGGCTTTAAATGCAAATATCTGTGTCAAATGGTAGCCTTCTCTAGTTTGGGGTGGAGAGGGAACAAAGAGAGGAAGATAATTTGGAACTTAAAATGCAACATAATAAGTAAATTTAATTTAATTTTTAAAAATGCCAAACAGAGGAGATGATATTTTGTCCTAGAGGCAAAGAGAAACCACTGAAGCTAAGACATTGCGATCAAAGATTACTTGATACATTAAAAATGAGATGCTCTTTCCCTTAATATTTTAGTGGCTTTCCCCTCATATTAGCCTATTTAATTTTTTTCAACCATTTTTTCTTCTAAGCTAAAGTTGACAAAAAGACTTAAGGCATCTCTGGTCATTTCATTACTCACTCTTTTAGCTTTTCTTACCTTCTCTGTTATGGAGAACTGGACCTCTCACAGATTCTCAGTGATTGGCCTACAAAAGGTCCCAGCCCAAGCCTCCCTTGGTCATTGTTTGGGCTCTGATGGCTCAGAGTGAGTGAAAATAGCATTTGTTTCTGTTCTGTCCAGAAACTCTAAGGGTCTTCCCTTCCCAAACTGGTTTTTTTTTTTTTTGGACTAGGTAAAAGAAGTCATTCTTTGCCTCATTTCTTACCTAATCTTAATCACTGAGTGGACATTGCCTCAGACAAACTGAGACCTGGGAAAGATCTTAGCTTAAAAAGGCAATGGCTAAACAAGTTGTGATATATGAATGTAATGGAATACTATTGTGCTATAAGAAATGGAGAGGAGATGGTCTTCATATTCACCTGGAGAGCCTTATACAAACTGATGCTAAGTGAGAAGAGCAGAACTAGGAAAAATTTGTACACAATCACAGACACATCGTATGTGTGACAAGCAACTTTGATAAACTGGACTCTTCTCAGCAACGCATAGTTATAAGACAATTCTACAAGTCTCAGGATGGAAGGATATATCTACATTCAGAGAAAACTCTAGAAAGAACAGAGTTTAAATGGGGACTGAAGCAATCTACATGCCATCATTCTTTTTCATGTTTGGTTTTCTTTCTTTTTTCCCACTGTTCACTGCATTGGTTACAACCCTTCTATACAACCAGACTAATGTCCAATTTGAAAATATCTGCAGATCCAATACTTGATTGCATGCTGCCATGGGGCGGGGGATGAGAGAGGGGGCAGAAAATTTGAAACTCAAGAGATTATGGAACTGAATCTTATAAACTAAAAGTAAATAAACAAATCAAATTTTAAAAAAGGCCAAGGTCTCTCACTACATCTGGGGCCACCTCCAGTTGTCCTGATCTATATCTTGTCACACTGGATTCAAATGACTCCGGAGGAGACAGTGAGGCTGGTGACTTTGCACAGATCTACTTAAATCCGATTCACTTGTAGGTCAAGATACCACCTTCCTGATGTCATTGATCCTCTTCGAGAATGAAGGACAAACAACAACAACACCAGTTCTCAACTAGCCACTCTACCCTGGACCTCTCATTTCTGGTACTAATTCTTCCCTATTCTTTAAGAAAATCTCTATTACTCCAGGTTTGATTCTTTTGTCATACAAGTCTTTAACTTAATCCATTTGGCTCTCCTTGTCTATAACTCAATACAGAGGGTTCAGCTCATCCTCTTCAAGTCTCATTTCTGTTTGAAAATATTTTATATCATAATCCTTTTAAAGGAAATATAGGGGGCAGCTAGGTGGTGCAGTGAATACAGCGCCTGCCCTGAAGTCAGGAGGATCTGAGTTCAAATCCGACCTCAGACACTTGACACAAGTATTAGCTGTGTGACCTTGGGCAAGTCACTTAACCCCAATTGCCTTGCTTCCCCCCTCCAAAAAAAAAAGAAAAAAGAAAATATAGGAAATTGACAAATTCTGGCAGGACACAAGCTGCCGTGTACCGTTTTCCTCCATCACATTCCTGTAGTAAGGGGACTTGTTGTAATTGGAAAAAATTGGAAGGCTTTGAGAAAGTGACTGGTAGTTCAGAGGTTTTAGAGAGTATCTTGGGTACACAGTGGCAACTGCTCCATTCCAAATCTGTTGCTAAACTTAGAAATTTTTGTGTTGTAGGTTTTAAAGAAAGTACGATGATAGGAAAGCTAGAAAAGTCAAGATGGGAGAGGAAGGAAATGTGTTGAGGAGGCTATTTGCAAAGTAGCCTTGTTTCCATTACACACAGCAACAATGTTGTTGTATCCCTACCTCCATCCACTTCACTTATACATACACACAAGTTCACAACACACACGCTTCAAAGAGTTCAGTCACACCAGATGTAAGATTGTCTCCAACTTAGAAACTACGTGTATTATGAGTGTTTCTCTTAGGCACTCTCCACTGTACGGTCTCTTCTTAGATCCTATTCATCATTATTGTTCTGTTAGTAAATTACCACAGGAATGGAGCTGGGGTAATAGAGATGAGAAATAGTTAGGTGTATAATTCATAAATCATTGTATCATAATATTTCATTCCTATTATGTTTGCAGATATTCCATACATCACAGAAGTTCAGATTTCAAAGGGATCCTGAAATTCTTTGATTTGGTGGTGTATCTATAAATACATTCATTTTTTATAAAATAATGATAATTGACCTTTTAATATTTTGTGAAGCTCTTCACATAATTCTCTCATTTGCACCTCGGAAATGGACGCACCATGGGTATCATTAACTGCATTTTACAGATTAGGAAACTCAAGCTCACAGATGATGGTAAGACCTTGACTAAGGTCACAAGGTAGTAAGTGTTAGAAATACGAGTTGAGACTAGATAACAACAACAATAACAACAACAAGCACAGTGAAGCAAAGGACTTGGGGTGCTGGGTTCAAATTCTGCCTCACATACTTATTAGCTAAGTGACCCTGGAGAAGCCAATTAACCTCTCCTGGCTTCAGTTTACCCATCTGTAAAAGGAAGATGTTAGACTTGAGGGCTTCTATGGTTTCTTGTAGTAATAATAGATGGCATCAACACAGCACTTCAGTCTGCAAAAGTACTCTATGTACATTGTCTCATTTGATTCCCATAACAACACTGGGAGGTTGGTATGATTGTTACCCTAAGTTTACATACAGGGAAAGAGAGGCAGAGAGGAATCAAATGACTTGTCCAGGGTGACATGGTAGTATCTGAGACAAGATTTGACCCCAGATCTTTAGGGTCCAAATCCAACCCTCAGTTCACTCTCCCACATAATTCTATTTCATGCTCTCCTATTGTTTTTTCTGTTATCTCTGTTCTCTACACACTTCGCACTCCCTGTCTACTTAATACACCATTGAGTTTGACCTATTAGGAAGTGGTTTGAATTCCTGCCTTTTTTGTGTGCAGGTAGGTGGGTGTCACTGCTACACTATCATGTTGTAGTCACGTCCATCGTTCCTTTAAATAAATGGATCCCCCAAAGAATTCAGCTTCATACTAGGAGATGACTTGGACACTGGGGAGAATCTGGCTCAAAATGCGTCATATGTTTAATTCTCAATTTTTTTCTATTGTAACTCAATTTTCCAAAACACTTTCTTTCTCACAAGGACAAACCACTAAAATAAATCTAAGCACAGAGCAAACTTCAATTTTAAAAAGCAAGAAACTTCTATCAACTAGGACAGTTACAAAAAATCCTTTCATTACAAAATATTTTTCTGTTAGCTTTGGAAACACAAAAATGTATAAAAGCCCTGAAAGAATCTCAGAACCAGCAAAGGGAGGCGAGACTAATTGCAAACCATAAAGGAAGTGTTGCTGCAAATCATCTGCATGGGAATTTAGGGGATTTGACAGATTAATTAGTAGTAGTAGTATTATTTTAGCAGCTAAGTGGCACAGTGGATAGAATGCTGGACTTGGAGACAGGAAGATCTGAGTTCAAATTTGACCATATATACACAAATACCTGTGTGATCCTGGGCAATTCATTTAACCCTGTTTACCTCAGTCTCCTCATCTGTAAAATGAGCTGGAGAAGGACATGGCAAATCACTCTAGTATCTTTGCCAAGGAAGCCTCAAATGGGGTCACAAAGAGTCAGAAATGACTGAAAATGACTCAACAACAGACTGATTATTATGAATACTATTACTATTGATTTTATTAAAACCATAAAATTCTACCCAATTTTTCTGTATACAAGATAAAAATGCATTATTTAATGTGTACTAAGAGGACACATTCTTATTAATAAGCTCCCAAATTCATTTGAGTATTTGAAAATTGAAAATACAGATATTTTTTAGACCAAATGGTAAGAGGGCAAAAAGTTGGTAGTAGGAAGGTCTCTGCTCAAAATGCCAGACCTGAAAGTGAAAACAGTGTCTGCAGCACCACCTGCGAGAACTAAACCACACAAAACTCAAAGGAAACCCAGTGATTTCCTCTCCAGACTCTTGGCCAACTTAATGGTTATTATATAGGAAGAAAGATGAGGTCTTTTGCCAGAAGCCCTGATGATCCTATGATAAGGTAGCTAAGCTGAGTCATGGATAGAATGCTCGTTATAGAGTCAAGAAAACCTGAGTTCAAATCCTGTCTCAATACCTGTCAGCTATGCGACCTGGAACAAATCACTGAAGCAAATATGATTCAGTTTCTTCACTAGTATAATGGGGAATAATATTAGCACTTGCTTCCCAGAATTATTTTGAGAATAAAATAACATCTATAGAGTTCTTTGCAAATCTTAAATTCTTATGTAAATGTTTTTTTATTATTCTGAATATTTTGAAAAGCATGACATTCTATGCAAATAAAAAGCAATCATCATCATCTTTTACAGTGAGAATGAGAGCTCCCCTCCCTTTAGTTGCCATAGGACATGAAGATTGGCATTTCAACGGGACTGTAGTCTCTTGGAAGAGCAAGTAATCCAGAAAGATATAATAAAAGCAGCAAAACTTAACCTCTGACTCAAAGATCATATCTGTGGTTGAAGGAAGACTCCATTTAGAGTCTGAAGATTTGGGTTTGAATCCTTGTTGTTTACTTTCAGTATATACCCAGGCAAGTGATTTAATCTCTCTTGGTCTCAGTTTTTTTCATCTACAAGATGAGAAGCCTGGACGAAGGTCTCTCCTAACTCTAAGTCTATGGTTCTAGGATGCTAGGACTTTTTTCTCGAGAGATTATTCAAATAAGGATAAGACACCTCTATATTACAAAAATCCACAGATGCTCCACAGGAAACAACTGGTATGTAACTGGAAAACTGAAGGTATATTAATACAATGGAACATTATGATATTTAAAAAGGACAAACATAAAAAAACAAACCAAAAACCCCTAACAGCCAAGGAATAATGAAATGAATAAGAGAAGCAATTTTAACACAACATGCATGCTGTCTACAACCATAGGCAATGAGATTTTATGCTTAAAGTGTATATAAATTCTAGTTATTTAATAAATAAATAAATATATATATATATATATATATATATATATATATATGACTGTATCTGTGCTCCTATATAAAGGAGCACCATCTAGTAGTACTAGATGGAGATCTGGCCTTGGAAGCAGAAAGTCTTGCTATGACAAATGTGGTGGCTCTGTGACCCTGGGCTGTCCAGACAACCCTCTAGGACTCTAAGTTCCAGGGAAGATGTCTACCTGCATTGGTAGTGGGAGTTTTTCCCCTATCCCTATGCACATAAGAAAAGCAAAGGCAACAGACTTTATAAGCATGGAAGTGGATTTAGAATAGGGCAAAGAGCAAATATATTTTATTGTTTTTATTTATTTGTTCAGAATTATATTTTACAGCCTGGCAGAGTGGTTCCTGCTAGTAATCCCTATTACTGGAGGAACTGAGGCTTATGGATTGCTTGAGCTTGGGAATTTTGAGCAGCAGAGGAGCCAAACCAATCTGGCTTCTGAACTTAAGTCAGGTACCAATGTGGGAAGGCCTCGGGCATGAAGGGCATACAGGATGCCTAAGGATGGGGAGCTGATCTGTGCTGATCAGTAGGATCTGGCCCATGAGTGGCCACTATACTTATAACTGAGGTAAGACAGGGCAACTTAGGCTCAAAAACAGAAACAAAACTCAAAGCAACATGAAAAAAGAATCACATTTTATGAGCAGAGCTATCTAATTTCTTAATCAATGTATAATTTGAATTTTACTGTTTTGCTGATCTAGTAGAAAAAAAGAATAGAAAATTTATTCAATATTTGGTTTGGTTGTTTACTAGGATTTGTTATGAATGTTAACTTTATCATAATGAAATATGAGAAAAAAAATCATTTGCCATGAAAGAGTAAGATAAGGAAGAAGGAATGGAGCAAAGGGAATGTGGATATGGCAAAACATTCACTACCTTTTCAACAGATGAGGAACGTGTGACGGAATATTGGTGGAAGCTGAATGCTATCTCATTGTCTATCATCCAAAGCACTTTTGGACTGCAGAAAATTAAAGGTATTTCTTCCTATATTTAGCATCCAGTATCCAAAATAGAAATCTGCTCCTTATCATTTAGCAGATTTAGATGGCATGCCTTAGAAAAAGTCTGTTAATTAATGACTTGCTAAAGACTGGATGTGATCTGGATTTTTAATCCAGAGTTGAAAACACACTGTATGCTATACTAGTTTAACAACAAAGTCCTTTTTGGTTGAAACAGAAGAGAGGAAAAAGAAAGGAAGGAAGGAAGGAAGGAAGGAAGGAAGAAAGGAAAGAAGGGAGGGAGGGAAAGGAAGAAAGGGAAACGAAGGAAAGAAGGAAAGAAAGAAGAGCAAAGAAAAAGGAGGCAGAGTAGAATGCAGGGGGTGATGTTTCCACACTGTGAAGGGGGGCTGAAAAGTTCTTTATAAGATCAACATGGGGAGGGCAAAATTGCTATGACACTCTTAGCAGATTGATAATGGTGGGTGATTGAAGGCAGCAGCTCCATCCCCAGCAGTAATGACATTTGCACAGTCACTGAAAGACGCACTTATAAAAATGCATTCCAACTGGGTGGGGTTCCAAGCTTCCCGCTGTCAATGACAAAATGATCTCGGACTGTTGCAAAGGAATGTAGATGACTACACTACATTGTTGCTATATAAATAAGCAAGAAACTAAGACTGAAAGATAATGGAGAGGCCTAGGATTTTAGAGCTACTGATAATGAGGGAGGTTATTATTGGCATGTGTGGGTAAGAGGGAGTACATGTAACAACCAGGAGAAAGATCATTGAAAGGCCTAGATTACAGTAAAAGATAAAGGGGATAGTGTAACTAACATTTTTCGCTTGTGTTTTGGGAGTTATTGCTCTCTTTGTTCTGGAGATTAGGTGATGAATAAGGCTGTCCTTCTTTTCATGTAATTCCTAAAAACTAAACATTTAGTAATACCTGAATTGAAAACAAATTTTGCTGAGAAGGCTCGTTGGCCCTTAGGTATAAATAGGCACTTTGAGGAGATGAACCGATTTCTCCAAACTGCATTGGACAAGTTATTTACTTAATGGAAGGGTTTGGTCCCTGGTAAAACACATATACACACACACAATATGTATACACATATATTTATATACACACATATACATGCACACACACAAACACACAATTTCAGGAAAACAAAGGTTAAAAAATTTGGGGCCAGAAGGTAAGTAAGAGGCCATCTAAGTTTAACTCTTCCATTTTACAAATGAGGAAATTAAGGTCCAGAGAGATTCAATGATTTGTCCAAGATCACACAAGTAATAAAGGAAAACAAATTTACACCCAGTCTCTTTGACTCCCAATCTAGCATGCTTCCACAGGATGGTACTGTTTCCATTGTATTTTCTAATTCTTTTAAAATAAGGGACTGGTGAGAGTGGGCACTATTGATTCTAAAAATGAGCTATGTTACAAAGATAATAATCCAAACAAATATTATGGAAGTATTGTGGGAATAAATATAGAAATTCCTGGCCAAATTGAGTTTCTAAATCATGTGCAATATTGTGTTTTACTATTACTATGTAAAATATTTAAGGCATAAGGTCTGGTTTTTTTTCCCTTGCTATTTTGGTAAAAAAAAAAAACCACGTCTGTTTTTCTGACAACATTGATCTGGAATTAGAAGGGACCTTGGAAATCATCTGGTTTGACAGTCTGTAATCTAATCTTGAAAATATTTATTAAATGTCTTCTCGGTTCAAGGCATTTTGCTAGGCAGAGAGAGTACAAGGACAACATGAAAAGGCAAATCCCTGCCCTCACCCCCTCATTTTTGAGATGAGAAGCTAAAGCCCAGAGACTTTAAGTGATCTGCCCAAGCTCATATGGGTAAGAAACACAAATGGGATTTGAACCCAGGTTTTTTGATTCAAAATTGGAAAAAACCCAGACTTTTCCTCATTACACTCCAAACAGATGTATATTTTTATTTGGCACACTCTTTAGTCTTGTTTTTATAAGGGCAAGAAATGCAGTGTTCTCTCAAAAGAACAAAGCACCCCCTCCCCAACCCAAACCCCCCACCCTTACTGGAATATTCAAGCCCCTGCATGGCTGCAGCAAAGGGTGCATAATTGCTTTTAATGGATTTGACCTCTTGCTTTCATAAAGATTGTTTTATGGTGTGTAGCTAATATGGTGGTCATGCAGCTAAAGGCATTATCTTCACATCATTATAATGAAACGTAACACTTGAGATCCTTGATTTTCCTAGTCAGGTTTCATTGCTCTCTGACATTATATAGTTCCTATTATAAATCTAAATAAGAACTTAAATTGACCTATATGAAAACAAACATTAAACAATTTAGTAAGATTATTGCTTTGAAAAGGAACTTAAAAAAAAAAAAAAGAAACCTCAAGACCACCAAGAAACAGTAATAAATTTAAGGAAATATGAGGTTTCCACCATGTGACTTCTCCAAAAAAAGTTATGCAACAGACGGCTGCAACTTAAAGGTCATAGAAAAAAAGTCATGGTTCCTTCCAAGAAGGATTTGCTGAAGAGTTTCTCATTGTGCCACTTAAGTGTTCCTTGGGAACCCAAGCGAGCTTCCCTAAAGCTCTTTTCTCCTGCCAGCTGAGGAGGAGGAAGCTGGACCTGGGTCCTAACTACAGCTTCAAGTCTCAGCTGCCTGGGATACTTAGAGGTGATGAGCCTTCCATGAGGTACCCCAGCCAGCGGGTCAGGGCACCTGGATGTAAACTTCTGTCTGCCTGATGGGGAGGTCAGCTCTGTACCCAGGACAGCATGCCTCCAGGACAGTTTTCCAAAATGAAGAAGGAGCATGGGACAGTAGAAAACATTCTGCATTTGGAATCAGAGGAGCCAAGTTGTGATTCCAGCTCTGCTATTTACCACTTTGTGACCATGGGGAATTCACTTAAATTTTTTAGGCCTCAAGGTCCCAATCTGTAAAATGAGGGACTGGATTAGATGCCCTTGTAGGCTTTTCAAGCACTTCACAATCTGGCTCCCTCCTATTGTTCTAGACTTGAACCATACTCTTTCTCTTCTCTCTCCCCTCTCCCCTCCCCCCACCACACACACACACACACACACACACACACACACACACACACACACACCCCAATCATACCTTTCAATCAATCCAGTGACCCTGGCCTCTTTGCTATTCCTTTCATGAGACATTCCTTCTCTGACTCTAGGAATTGCCACTGGCTGCTCCTCATGACTGGATTTTTCTCCTTTCTCATCTCTACCTCCTAGATTTCTTCAAGTCCCAGCTAAAACCCCACTTTCTGCAAGAAAATTTTTCCTGTTCTCCTTAATAGTACTGTCTTCCCCTTGAGATGTGCAACCTACCAATTCTGTATCTTATTTTCACATAGTTGGTTGCATATTGTCTCTGCTATGAGCTTGTGAACTCCTTGAGGGAAGGGACTCTTTTTTTGGCCTTGCTTTGTATCCCTAGCACCCAGCCCAATAGGTACAGGTGCCTTCCAGTTTTGCTGCATTATAATTAAACATTGACATTTTGCAGTTCTTTATGGGTTTGCAATGATAGCTGATATCTGAAAAGAACTTATGGCCTGCAAAGTGCTTCAAAAACCTTATTTCATTCAATCCTAACATGAACCCTGTGGAGTATGCATGACAGGTGTTATCATAATTATAAAGCTCAGAGGGGGCAAGGTGACATGTTTAGTGGATGTAGTTAGTAAGTCTCAGTGGTGGGATCTGATTCCAAGTCTTTTCTTACTCCCAAAGCAGTTTTCTTTCCATTGTACCTACCACACTGCTTTTCCTTTGCCCCTCTATCCTGGCAACTGAGACCAAATGATCAACTGTCAACTCACTAATGGAGAAAATATTCACTTTATTGAAAAAATAACCACCCTTCCACAGACCATTAAAATGATTAAAGTTGAAGATAAATTTCTATCAAATACACATGTGTTCTGACTTCATTTAAGCAAATCCATCTTGAGAAAGATGCCTATTCAATGCATTTTGACTCATTCAGATTTCACTGGCATGGATATATCTCTCCAAACAATTGCACTGTTGAAACTTGAAATCATCTACTATTTTATGAACATGCACTCTGGCAAAGTTCAAGTTGAAACACTGAATATGAACCTAAGGTACATTTTTATTTGTGTGATGGGAATAGATTCAGGATCCACATATTAGACATACATGAAGATGCCAGATAAAGTCCAGAGTACTTCCAGAAAAGAAAATATAAAATTGTAAAATAGAATTTAACAGAAAAACTGAGGAGTACACTTAACAATTTTCTAAGTTTTTATTTGAAAGAAGATACTATTTAGCAGCTCAACTTTTCCAAAGAACATACACTAGTGGGAAATGGTCTTTAATTAGAATATTCAGAAGGAGAGAAGAGCTGAAAATACTAAAGTGAAAAATCAACAGAAGCAAAGGAATTTTTAAAAATTTTCAGATTAAAAATTTTTCAATGGATATGAATTTACTTCCCCACCCCCTTGCCACCTTTTTTTGTCAACCAAAAAAGAAAAGAAACCCTTATAAACAAATATGCACAGTCAAGTGAAACAAATTCCTGACATATGGGAAGATGTCTCATTCTGCATATTTAATTCATCGCCTCTCTGTCAGAAGGCGGGCGGCATTGTTCCTTTAGAATCACAGCTGGTCACTGTGTTGATCAGAATTCTTAAGTCTTTCCAAATTGTTTGTTTTTATTATATTGCTATATTGTACACACTGCTTTCCTGGTTCTGCAAAACTTCACTTTGCTTCAATTCATACAAATCTCCCTAGGCTTCTTTAACACTGTGTCTTTTGTCATTTTTTAGGGTACAAGAGCATTCCACAGTATTCATAGACCATTGTTTGCTTTTATTTCCAAAATGACAGGCATCCTCTTAGTTTCCAGTCCTTTGCCACCCCAAAAAGAACCATTATAAATATTTTAATATACCTGGGTCCCTTTCCTCTCACTTTGATTTTTTTGGTGAACAGATCTCATAGCTACATCACTGAGTCAAAGGGTTTGCATATTTAAGTATAGAAGGAAAACCTCTACTCAGGGGTGTATTGGTAGATATAGGCTCTATAAAAAAAAATGTATTCATGTCACATCTTCAAGTTTAATCTGCTTCAATAGAATATTTTTCTCCATCACTTTCTTAAGTCCAGACAACAAGACAATAGATCAGGCCCCGATTTGTAGCACTTGTCAATTTCCAAGGTATAAATACTCATATTAAAAATTTAACAATAGAAAGTCAGGAGCCCGTATGAACTGACTTCAGCACACCCAAAACTTTACATGTAGTTATCCTATCTATGCTTTAACACCTGAAGTGTTGAGGAACTCACCACCTAATGTAGAAACGTGTGTGTGTGTGTGTGTGTGTGTGTGTGTGTGTAGTTCAAACTTTTAGAATTCCTTCCTTATATTTAGCTGAATTATTCCTCCTTGTAACATTTACTAACTGGTCTTAGATCTGAAGGCACTATATTTGCCTTCTTCCCACAAAATAGTCATTTAAATGTTTGAAAACAGCTATCATGTCCCTTCTAAGTTTTCTCTGGGCTAAATATCTCTAGTTTCTTCAAATGTTCCGCATAACATGGTCTCTAACTTCCTCTCTATCCTGGTCAACTGTCTATGAACACAATGCTACCATGTCAACATCTGTCTTATAATGAGATCTCTAGAATTAATGCACTTTTGGTGGATCTGTGAATTGGTCTGTGAACTGAATTTATGAAAGCAATTTAGAACTATACCCCAAAAGTCACTCAATTGGGTATATCCTTTATTTGACCCAGTGGTACCAATATTAGGCCTATTCCTCAAAGTCAGAAGGAAAGGTCACATTTGTACAAAAATATTTATAAGTTGCAGTTTTGTGGTGACAGAGAAGTGAAAACAAAGTGAATGGCCATCAATTGATTTGGGAAAGACATAACAAATTATGGAATATGAGTGTCATGTGATATTATGTCATAAAAAACAATGAAAACATAGATTAAGAGAAATGTGGGTAGACCAGTATGAACTGATACAGGATGAAGTGAGCAAAACCAGGAGAATATGCAACGGGCACAATGTTGTAAAGGAAAGCAACTGTGAAAGACTTAAGAATTTTGATTAATTCAAGATGAACCATGATTTCAGAGGACTGATGATGCAGCATACCTCCTACCTCTTGGTGGAGAGCTCACACACTGTTCATGCAGAATAAAAGATACATTTTCAGAAATGGCTGTAATTACAATGCAAATTTGTTTTGCTTGATTATACTTCTGTTATAAGAGATGGCTTTTAGCTAGTGGGAAGAGAATTGGTGACAGAGTAGTGGGGAATGATACTACGGAAAAAAAAGAAAGAAAAAATGAAATGACACATTTAATAATATAGAAAAGAGCAGAATGAAATTCATGAGGAGACTTTTAAAAAAGCAGAGCAATATTGACATTGCCATATTAAATTTAATCTGTATTAAAAAGGAGTTGCAGATCATAAATTCATAGTTTCACACATAATTTCCATTTCTGGCCTTTATTTGTGGAAAAATTCATGTTTGTTCATGATTTTCCAGTTCATAATAAAAATAAATAAAAAAAAAATTTTTTAAATGTGATGCCTAGATCTGGGCACAATACTGTAGGTATAGGGGTTCTTAACCTTTTTTTGTGTCATGGACCCCTTTGGCAGTCTGATAAAACCTGTGGACCCCTTCTCAGACTACAGTTTTAAAACAATTGAAGGAAATGCTAAATTTCAGTTACTGATTAGTGAAGATGATGATGTAATTTTGCTCCTATTTAAATTCACAGATCTTGTGAAAACTGCCTTTGAACCCATAAGGGGTCTGTGCATCCAAAACTAATCATCCCTGCTCTAACTGTGGTAGGTCCAGGGCAGGTTACAGTGGGTCTATAAACTCCTTTGATTTGGACACTCGGCTTCTATTAGATTAGCATTTGGGGAGGCTACATCAAGTGTTCACTTACAAACCTCAACATCTTTTCCACACAAACTGCTGTCTGCTGATAGCTTGTCCATACTCTCCTTATATGTTTGAATTTTTGAGCTCAAGTGCAAGATTTTACATTTAATGCTCATTAGATTTCATGGTTTTGAATTTGGCCCGTGTTCTTGCCCGCTGAGATTGTTTTGGAGCCTGATTCTGCTCTCCAACATATTAGCTATCCCTCCCAGCTTTATTTCATCCAAAAATTTGTCATCAATGTCTTAATCCAAGTTGATGATGGAAAAAAAAGTTAAACAGAACACAACCAAGAATAGAGTCCTATAGCACTCTCCAGCCTCCTTCTAGGTTGACACTGATCCATTAATTAACACTTTTTGGGTGTCACAATTCAATAGGTTAGAATCTACCTAATTGTGCAGTCCACTTCTCTCCATCTAATCCAAAAGGATTTCAAGAACAGCTTTGCTGAATGTCTTCTTAAAATCCCCTAAGCTACCAGTTGCCAGCTGCTCAAATTCCACATAGCTGGGAGTCAGCTCTATCCAACAGGAAGTCAGCAAGTCCAGTGAACAAGTACTCTGCAAAAGCCATGCCAATCACAGGCAATAAGAACTGAATTGTAAAGAACAGAGAGATCCCTTAAGGGTGGGGTCAATGAATAGTTGTATAGAGGACATAATTTCTCACTAGCCACTAAATCACTGGAGGAAATTAGGTTACTAGATAGGCAAAGTCAGAGATGGCTCTGACACTTCATTGTGACCACTGCCCAGAAGCCCAGGATTTCAGATTTGGAGGATACCTCTGACAGCATACTCCTGATCCACACCCAAGAAAAGAAATTGCCACTACAGACTCAAATGAAATCCCTCTGGATCTGCCCATTTGGAATTAGTTCAAGGGAAGCGTATCTTGTCTATGAATTCCTGGGAGATTGATCTGGTTCTAACATGTAGGTTGACAGAAGGAATAAGAGGATTGCCCTAAACTGATGAGGCTGCTAAAGGTGGTAGTCGTTGATGAGAACTGATTCCAGACTAGTTTTACCAGACACTTTTCTGATAGTGTAGCTCTGAGGCTCTGTCTTCACTCTCAAACAATTACACCAAGGGGAGAAAACAATATTTTTACACTCAGTCAGAAAGGATATTTGGGTAGTCTTACATGAATAAAGGAATGCATGCTGTCTCCTAAAATGGCCAATGCTTTCTTTTCCAAGTGCTTTCAAATTATATGTCTAAGCTTCTCTTCTAGATAATGAGTGAGGATGGATATTATATTTGCCAGTCCATGGTTTCTAGGATCTGTTTTTGAGATTTACTCACCATTCCCCTTCCCCGCACCAGTTCAGTTCTCTACTATTCCTCAGATACAATATGGTATTGGTTTACTGTTACTATTATTCAGTCATTTTTAACTGTGTCTGACTTTCTGTGACTCCATTTAAGGTTTTCTTGGCAAAGATATTGGAGTGGTTTGCCATTTCCTTCTCTAGCTCATTTTACAGATGAGGAAACTGAGGCAAACAGAATTAAGTGATTTGTCCAGGGTCATACAGCTAGTAACTTTTGATAGTTCTCTACAATTCTTCAGATACAACTGGATTTGATCCACTTGCTAGTTATTTCCATTCTCTGGAGCAGGGGTAGGGAACCTCTAGAACAAATTTTTTTATCAAGGGGATTTATTCTGTGAAGTCTGGATTCAGTCAAAGGGCTGTACTTGAGGACTTAGAGCAGCGGTTCTCAACCTGTGGGTAGAGACCCCTTTGGGAGTTGAACGGGGTCACCTAAGACCATAGGAAAACACATATATCCGATGGTCTTAGGAATCGAGACACTGCTTTTCTATCCGTCTCCAGGCGGGTCCACCCACATGCAGATATGCCCACATACGAGTATTAAAGGGTCGCAGTATTAGGAATGTTGAGAATCACTGACCTAGAGGGTCACATGTGACCCAGAGGCTGCAGGTTCCCCACTCCTATCCTGGAGTCTAAATAAGCTGTGTGCAGCCGAGTACTTGAACTCATTAGAGTCAGTCTGGTGTGCTTTCCAGTTGCCTCATTTTGGGGTGGTGATCTTGGGTCCTCAAACACTATAATGGCAGACTAGAGGTTTTGTCAGTTTCTATAAAACCGGAAGGCATCTCATCCAGACCTAGTGATAGACTTTATGTTTGTCACCTTAGAGTCAACCTTAATGAATTCAGAGAGCCTCATCATCAGAAGGTTGACCTTTTGGGGCTATAGCAATTCATGAAGACTTCTTTTTGAGGCACAGACAGAATTGTGATCCCCATAGGTGGAGGAGCTACCTACTCAGATAACATCACACATTTCTTCAGCTTGCTTGGCATTGAATTTCTTATTAACTACTGTTGTTCTTCCCTGGTATAGTTGAAAGAACTCTAGTCTAGAGTCAGAAGCGCTGAGGTCACACACCATCTCTGGCACTTACTACATGTGGACCTTGGGCAAATTACTTCAGTCCACTCTTTTGTAAAATGAAAGGGTTGGCCTAGGTGGTCTCACAAGTCCCTTTGGCTGTATATCTCTGAGCCTAAAAAGCTTCTTCTTCTTCTTTTTTTTTTTTTTTTTGATGATTTCTGACAGAGAAGCCAGAAGCCAAATAATAGCTGAGCTTTTCCAGTAAGTCTGTTCATAGCTCACTGTCTGCCCCAAGCATCAGGCCTTGATTTTCTTCTACCCAACCCTTTTAAAAATTAGATTGTATTTGCTTAAAAAACCAAAATCAATTTTCACTCTTTCTCATTTTCCACTATTTGCGAGGCAAAAGCCTTTATAAAGAATGTACGATGTGCTAAGCACTGTGCTGAACACTGGAGATAGGAAAAAATGCAAAAATAGTCCTTGCCCTCAAGAAACTCTCAGTGCAACAGACGAAGTGACACACAAGCAAATATGAATAAGATATATGAATCAGATAGACACAGGGCAAATTTCAGAGGGAAGACACTAAGATTAGGAAGGGCTGGGCAAGGGATCTTGGGAAAGGTAGAACTTTAGCTGAGAAATGAAGGAAGCCAGGGAAGCCAGGAGTCAGAGATGATGAAAGCGAGTTTCCCAGGCATGGAGGACAGCTAGTAAGAATGCTCAGTCAGGAGATGGAGTATCATTGCGAGTAATAGAAAGGAGGCCAAGATTGCTGAGAAAAAAGATTGCCTGGCTACAGTGAGGGCCCAGTCGAGATTATGTTGCATAAACTAGTGGACCCAGTGAGCAATGTGTCATGATTTGGTTCAATTTTAACTGTATGTGAGTAGGACCAAAGGGAGGGCATATTTAGAGTAATCCAAAGCTGGTGTTTAAGAAGGCAAGATCCCTGATGGGCTAAAAGGACAAAGACTTGGATGAAGGTGATTGTAAAGTTGACCTGGTTCCCCAAGGGATCAAGATGGGGAAGGAAGAGAGTGTGGACAGTGCAGAGATGATTACCGGAGAAAGAACTGAGGGGTGGAGGGACTGGAGGTCATGCTGAGGGTGAAGGACAGTGTTTGGTGTTGTGAGGGGGAGGGAAAGGTGGAGTCAGAGAAGAAGTTCAGATCTGAACATGAAGTCCTTGTGGAATATTTGTATGTTATGGCAAGAGTAGGGAAAGGGTATGACCATCTCTATATGTAACTGTGGCAGGGTGGAGAAGTACATCACGGAAAATGAGTCAGATAAGGAATTAGAGTCTTTGTAGGAGTATCAAATTCCCACATTGGTTATGTCCAAAAACACAGGTTTCATTCTGCACCCCGAGTCCATCATTTCTCTATCAGGAGATGGGTCACATCCCTCATCACTGGTCCTGTGAGGTCATAATTCATCACTGAAATAATCAACATCTTTAGGTTTTTTAAGGTTACTTGTTTTGTAAAATATTTTTGTTATGGCATAACTCACTACTCACTTCATTCTGCATCAGCTCAGACAAGCCTTCCCATGTTTAACATTTTAAAAATCTTTTATTCTTTCGGTGGCATTTCCCCACAAATTCAAGTCATTCTAGACTTTGGCCATTCTTGGGGGTATCCTTACAGGTCTATGTCTCTCTTTTGTATTCTTCTCTACAAACATGTCCCAGACTCAATATTTTGCATGTCTGTTCTAAATCTATACTCTTTAAATAGCTCCCTTTGAAGGCACAGAATTATTCTTAAGTAAGTTGACTTGTTTTCTTTATTGGAATCATTTATATCTTCACTTCTGAGAATTTCTCATTCCTTGGAAATGATCTTTCTTTAGAGAGTCTTGAGTTATGCAGCATATCTCTAATTCCCCTAAACCTAAATTCTTTACAAATAGAAACATCAGTGACATTTCCCGAGATGTAGTTCTTTGGGCAAGTTTCCCCTCCTTATCCATCATCTCTAAGATGACATGGTTCCTTTCTCCCAAGGTATCTATAACTTCCATATCCCCACCCAGTTTTTATACAGAGATAGGTCAAAAGTAACCATTCTGTCTATTGGAATTTTCCCTTACCAAATGGAACTACTTGGTGACAGACCCATGGCATATTTCTATTTTTCTACTTCCCAGAGTCTATCAACCAATCCATAAAAGAACCTTTTATTAAGCACTTGCAATGTGCCTCCCATTGGGTCAGGCACTGGGATCCAAAGACAGGGAAAACAGTACCTACCACTGTGGATCTTAACATGGTACTTCCATGTGCATATGTGATGTCGTTAATATAGTGAGCTCCCAAATGATGAAGTTCCCTCTAACAATGCCAGTCATCACCTTCTGCCCAGAGTACTGAAAGGTTGAATAACTTGTTCTGGATCCCAAAGCCTGTGGATGTCAGAGGAGGGTCTTGAACTCAGCTCTTTCTGGCTCTGAGGCCAGCTCTCTGTCCACTATACCACATTGTTCATATAGGATACAAAAATTATCAGGTAAAAACTAAGTACCCTGTTTGACATTCAAACTCAACCATCACTCAAAATACACCCCTAGTGCTTCTATCCAACATTCAGTGGGGTTACCATTTAGCAAAGATGGGGGCTAAACAGTAATGGAGTGCTCGAATATCAAAAGTCTTTTGAAGACCATTGGGAGAAACTAATTACAGACAACTAATGCCTGGGATAGGGTTTGCATAGGAGAAAGAAATGTAATGGAGCACAAGAAAACAGTCACTTTGGCTGGGGAGGATTTTAGCTTGATAGACTGTTATTAGGCTAACTTTATGCATATGATAACCTTTCACGACTCCATTGAAACAACACTCAATAAGGTCCCTAGGGACCTCTTTATTAGACCAAATAACTTTTTTCTGTCCTCTTGCTTCTTGAATTCCCTATAGCATTTGTTACTGCTTCATTATCTCATCTTTCTTGATACCCTTTCTTCCTGGTTTCCTGATCCTACACTATCATGGCTCTATTCCTACTCTCTTAACTCTTTCTCTGTGTCATTTGTGATCCTCCTCTTTCTCACTTTAAGTTTGATTTGGTCTGTATCCCTCTCCTCCATCATTCCTACCTCCTCTTTCTACCTCTGATTTCTAATTTGTGTTAATTTGACTCTCAAATCTGTATCTGTAACTCCCAACCCCCTTCTAGAGGTTCAGTAATTTATTTCCAGTTATCTTCAGAATATCTCCAGATGTACCACCATTACCTAAGACACAGTAAATGGTCATATATGAACTCCTCATCCCCTGGGCTCCCCAAACACTCCTGCCCTCCCACTTGTCCATTTCTATTGAAGGCACCTCCATCTTTGCTAGTGTCTCCCATGCTCATAAACTTAAAATCAGCTTCTGTTTCCAACACCCCTGATATCCCATCAGTTGCAAAGCTCTATCAATTCTGTCTCAGCTATATGTCTCCTATCTGTCTCTACCACTTAGCTCTCATTGCAAAACCTCACCTTTTCTCATCCTCTAAATGGTCTTCCCTGACTCCAACGTCTCTCTTCTACAATTCATTCTTCATATCATTGCTCAAGTATCCTTGTTAACAACTCTGATTATATCAAACCTCTATTACAATGACAATCCTCTATAACTGAGTAACACATAAACTTGTGGACTCTTATTCAAGGGTCTTCACAATCTGACTCTGATGGGCTTTTCCAACTATATCTCATAATATGTTCTTTCGGGCATTCCAGACACACTCTACCACTCCCTGCTCTATTTCTAACCCTTCTCTCTCATGTCTGACATAGATGATTTTATTCTAACTCCTTGTTTCATCCTGGCTATTACAAAATAAAACCATGTAGCTCCATGGACTGGATTCATACAGTCCAAGATGGTGTGAACTGTGAGATTCCTTTTCTACATATCTTTGCTTACACTGTCTCCTTTGGCTGGAAAGGATTCTCTCTCCCACCCACTTTGATCTCTGCCTTTTGAAGTCTCTCTGTTCCTGGAAGACCTAACTCTAGTGTTAGCGCCTTCATGCAGTTCTTGCTGACTTGCCCGCCCCCTAGCTGAAAGTGATATTTCCCTCCTCAAATTACCCCTAGCACTTTGCCTAGGTCTCTCCTTGCACTTACAACACTCTTCCCTGCAATGTAGTTATCCATGTCCAAGTATTCCTCTTCTCCATGACCCCTATACATTAGACTGGAATTCCCTTGAGAGCATGTTCTCTGTCTAGGCAAGTCTCTCTGTGAATCCCTAGCACCTTGCAGGTTGCCTTGCCCCTTTTAAGCCTTTAACTATAACCTGTTTTTTTTACACACAGTCTTGGCCTCCCAGAGAGTCATTCATTCATTCAATTTACAATCCAATCTAATACTAAGATTCCATGAAACGCATTAGCTTAAGCAAAAACACTGAGTAAATAATCAGTTCCTTTTCTTTTGGCACTCAAAATGGAGACTTTTCTTCCTCTAAAAATGAAGTCCAAATGCATTATTAATTAAAATATTTTTGAACCATTGATGACATTTTGGATTAAGTTAGACTAAATTCCAGAACCACAGAATATATTAACATGGGCTAAATACCATCCTCTGAAGTCCCCAAAATGTTCAAAATCCTTTATAAGAAAGCATTACACAGACTTACAAGGAACAATCCAAACACAGACATGGGGAAGCTGAGCCAGGAATTATCCAAGAAACTCTGATAAAAATACTCTGGTTAATGTTTGCCTCATTCACTAGGTTAGTCTAGGACAGAGATTACTATGATTTTTTTTTTCTGTCAGCTAGAAGCCTAGTTAATGTGAAGGGTTGTACCTGGAAATCAGAGAATCTGACAGAGCAATCATTGGCAGTAGTGCATACGTACTTACCACTAGCTCCGCTTCTACCTTTCTTGAAAACAAGAAGGAATAGAGATGAGCTGTGGATTGTTCCCATAACCATAAGCAATGTTACTGGCATTGATATGAGAATGAGGCAGTAAGTGCATATTCAGCCCAAATTAGTATATACTGTTTCAATTGTCTGTTAAAAAGTCTTTGGCATGCATTATAACAAAACGGTAAAGTCTTGAAAGCAATGGTGAGTTTTAATTACATTTGTGCTTTCCAACAAAGGTCTTGATTTATGTGGAATGTTTAAGAGACCTGATAGCAAGAATGGAAGAGAGGGTCAATACATAATATTAATGTTTTCAACAGAAAACACCAGGAAAAGCATGAAAGGATTTGATTTTGCAGCCTTAGGGCAATTTTTATGTAAGCATCTTAAAGTTATTGGCAAATGAAAAAAGTTAATTTTCCTTGGGGAAATCAAGACAGACAATGGGACCAATTCTGCACAAATATATGGGACTAATAACTCATCACCAAAGATGCACAAAAATCTGATAGGCATCCTCAGGAATTCCAATTTGCTCATGGAATGAATATCACTTCACTCATCCTCAGAAGAGCCTAGAAGTGGGAGTAAAGCCTGAGATGCAGCAGCTGCTTGCAATGGTTCTTAAACTGACATTGCTAGACACTTCTACATAGAGCAAAAGTTGTGTTGCCCTGAAAGAAGCAGAATGCAGAAGAAAGGATTCTGGTTTTGCAGTTAGAGGACACAAATTCAAGTCCTGGCTCTGATTATTTTTTCTTTTTTTTTTTTTTTTGCTTTTTGGAGTGGGGAGGGCAGGGCAGTTGGGGTCAAGTGACTTTCCCAAGGTCACACGGCTAGTAAGTGTTAAGTGTCTGAGGTTGGATTTGAACTCAGGTCCTCCTGACTCCAGGACTGGTGCTCTATTCACTGTGCCACCTAGCTGCCCCAGCTGGCTCTGATTCTTAAGACATGTATGACCTACAGCAACCTCTTTGGGTCTCAGTTTCCCCATCCTAACATCAGGAGTGGAGAGAGTTGGGCTAGATGATCTCTGACACCCTTTCTAGCTTTAAATCTCTGATCCTATGATATTATTAGCAATTCTCCCTTTCGTCTAGGCAAAAATCTGCCTGAAAGTGAATAAAACCTGGGAGAAGAACACAAGATAACTCTGCTCCCTCTCAGCCAGGAGAATTTTGTCTTTGAGTAGCACTCCTGAGCTTAAAGGGGAAAATTGAGCTTGAACTGCATCCACTCCCATATCCTTTTTAAACCCTGTCTCCTGTTGCTCTTTTAAAATTCAAGACCGTAGATTAAGAACTTGGAAGGAACCTGATAAATCATCCAATCCAAGCCCTTTATTTTATAAATGAGAGAGCTGTGGTCCAGACAGGGGAAGTGAATTGGCCTGGATTGCAGAGCTAGTAGGTGGCAGAGCTGGGACCGAGACCTACATCATTGCACTCCACATCTCATGTTCTTTCCATTCCACTATGATTTAACCAAATCAATCACTTAGATGATTGAAGTCAAATAAATTGTAATCAAATCAACACTACCAGTGCCTCTGGAAGGGGGGTGTCAATTGGCTGCCCTATTATTCCATTCACTATCTTTGTGACTTCCCAGACCATAACTCTTTTCCCTGGGAAAAGACACAGTAATAAGGCTTGAGTCACAAAAAGATGCTTGGTATTCAAGCATTAGCCACTGATGGAAAATTCTAGTTTTGAGGGCAAGAAATGATTGTCTACATTAAGCTGGTTCCAAGGAGTCACTAAGTATTCAGACTAATCCATGTGGCCCGTTGGGACAAAAAATAAGATGTGATCATTTCCTATAATTTTCTGAGTTTTAATTAAGTTTGTGCTTTCCAACAAAGGTCTTGTTTTATGTTGAATGTTTAAAAGAGGTCTGATAAGATGGCTGGAGGAGAGGGTCTGTCAATACATAATATTAATGTTTTCAACAGAAAACAGCAGCAAAAGCAGGAAAGGATAATAGAGAATTTGTTTTTCTCCATTCCCACTTGACTAGAGCTTCAGAGCAAAAACACTAATAAAAGTCAGTCATTATTATGATGTCATTCTCATAATTTCCTTTGAAATAAATGAGTAAGTACAAATAATATTTGTAATGTGCGACATCATCTATGTAGCTTTCCATTGCCCAAACTGTGGGATATATTTAGCGATGTTTCCTGTTTGTTAAGAACACCTTCTGAGTTGAACCCATTAACAAAAGCTCTCCGAAGTTAAACTATCTTTGTAAATTGCTGCATGTGTGGCTTAAAAAAAAAGGTACATCAAAAAAAAAATCTACAGACCAGGAATTATAAAGGGAGCAAATTTTAAAACTTACGCAATCTTTGTTAGAAAGTTGTGAAATATTATAAACCCAAGTCCCCAAGAGAGTTTCATCTATTATTGACAGGGTTTTGGTATCCATTCCCGAATGGCCAGGACAGAATATTAGCCTCTGGATGACATCTGTTTGCCGGTACCACATGGACAGCTGAATAATTCCTGTTAAGACAAGGGCTTTATCTGTGGAATTTATAGCTCCTACCCTGTGGTTTCCACTTCAAAACTGTGATGACCTGGCAGCTTTTACTCAGATCTACAATGCAAACTACCTCTGTCTCTTCAGGACTGGAGAGGTAGGAGCCTCAATGCTCCATCTCACTATTGAGTGGTGCTGTAGACATGGGGCCAATGAGATTCTGGAAACTTTCCTTCCCATTACCCCTCCTGGGGTCCACATGACTGTACATTACCTGCTACATAAATTCAGGGTTTCCTCTGGTAGCTTTTATTTACAAGTTTGAGTGGCCTCCAGAAATGTCCAGGAATAATATGGATAGTTTCAGATAATAAGGAGGGTTTCCATTTTTAAAGCAGTGGTTTTTAAAACCTTTTTTTGTGTCATAGATTCCTGTAGTAGTCACATGTGGGCCCCTTCTCAGAATAATGCTATTAAATATATAAAATAAAATGCACAGAATTTCAAAGGATGCCAATTATATTGAAACAGGGGCATACATGGGTATATGATATGCATACACATGTGTACACATTATACACACATGCATTTGTACACACAAACACATAAACACATATACACAAGTACATATATGTATAGAACTATATTTCAATATAATGTGCTTCCTTTAATATATATGTGCATATATACATACATATATAATTGTATTGTGTACACATATGTATGTGTATATACACACTTACATATATATATAAAAGTTTCGGCTACAGGATTTTATGACCTAGATATGTATAGAATGTGTGTATGTGTATATCTCCATGGTTGATCTATCTTTCTTTCTGTCTGTCTGTCTGTCTGTCTATTCACTGACCCTAATTTAATAAACCCTGTGAAAGACAAAGGGATGAGAATTACAGTTTTCTTAAAACTGATAGTACTTGTCACTGAATTCCCAAACTTCTAGATGCAATATGGTAAAGCCAAAAAGCAGGATGGATTTGGAATCCCAGGATCTGGGTTCAAATTCTGGCTTTGCCACTTATAACCTCTGTTACTTAGAGGCTGGGAAGGGGAGGTGTCTTAATTTTCCTAACTCTAAAATGAGGGGTTTGACTAGCTGACTTCCATGTAATATAGGATGGTGCTATGACTACTATTAGGATAGGGATATGGACTAGAACTGTGACTTCAATTGACTTAGGAAGCTCCCAGGTGAGGAAATTCCCTCCACCAGTGTAGATCAGGGATATATAGTCTTAAAAAGTTACCTAGAGCAATAGTGTCAAACCAAAATAGAAAAGAGGAGACACTAAACTATATATAAGGACCCCAATATGTAAGCTGCATATTGACTTAGAAAACCACACTAACATTATCTATAATCAATTCTATTTTTATTTATTTTGTTAAATATTTCCAAATTTACATTTTAGGCTCAAGTATTACTTTTCAGGGTCAAAGATAGCTCTCTAAGACTTCAGTCTAATTTGCAAACCTATAGCGATGGAGTAAGATTCCACATTAAGAACTTCCTGTCTAGATGAAATTCAGGTTCAGCCCCTCTACCAATAATGGTAAGTTAGGCATTTGTCCTTGAGTTGCTTAGAGGAGTTAGCCTTATTTGTGGCTGCCTGGCATGGTGTGAAGAGAACTCAGAGCTAGAACTTAAGAGACTCCACAAACCAGCACCAATTTCATCTCTCCATCCATCCATCCATGTATCTATCCTTCCGTCCATCTCTCCGTCCGTCCATCCCACAAACATCTGTAATTGTGTTTGGCTCTGGGGAAGGACAAAGGGCAGGGAAGGGGAAAGAGATTAAGTATTTATATCGTGTCAACTATATTCGAGGCACTGTGCTAAGCACTTCTAAAAAATATCTCATTTGATCCTCATAACAACCTTGTGAAGTTCTTTTACTATCTCCATTTTACAGATTAGGAAACTGAGGCAAATAGACTTAAGTGACTTCTCCAGGGTCACAAGGCTAGTAAGAGTCTGAGGCCAAGTTTGAATTCAGGTCTTCCTGATTCTAAGCCCAGAGCTCTAGTTACTATGTCACCAACTGCCTACTTAGTACAGAGTTTAAAAGTTACAGTTCTGGTTGTCCTGGAACTCATATTCTAGGAGGGTGGATAAGACTTTAATATATTTACTATAATACCCAATATTCTAAGTACATTCCAAAAGTAAAAAACAAAGTGCTAAGTGTGACCTATTTGGAAAGCCATTACCAAGTAAATGGTACAAGAAGACTCCTGGAAAGGTAGCCTCCAATCTGGGCTTTAAAGGATGAGTAGGAATTCTGGTCAGGGATCTCCAGGAGCTGACCAACACATTCTTAGAATTACAAGCACACTGAAACTGGAAACATGTTCTCTGTCAATATATCTATCACTTAACAGATGACCTCACACCAGGAAGTGAGAACCTGAAGCTAGGGCTGATTCCTAGGTGCAAAATCCCCTAAGGAACTGGCTCCTGGCTTGAGTTCTGCTGGTATGTAAGGCTAACAGGGAATGTCAATAGGATCAAAGACATGGCAGTCAGCTCTGATGGTACAGAGCTGAACTCTAGCACATGGCTATTTAGGCACCCGAATGCCCAATTCCTCAATCATACATGATACAGGACCAGGAGGTCACAGATGAGAACTACAATGGACTTCCATAATCAAAGGCTTAGAAGGAAGCAGCATGGTCCATCAAAAATAAGGCTGGATGAAGGAGCATGAAGACCGAAGTTCAAATCCTGGTTTGGTCACTTATCTGTGTGGCCTTAGACAAATCATCTCACTTCTCTGAGTCTCATCAATAAAATGAAAGGATTGGATTAGATCAACTCCAAAGTACCTCACATCTCTTAAGTTATGATATTATGATGTTAAAAATGGATCTGATGAGTTCAGTAATAGATTAGCCTGCTCTCCGAACCTGAGAATGGCTGAGGTCATGGAATTACTTATACCCAGTAAATTCCACCTATGGCCAAAATCAGGAAGTGACAATCAGCAGCTTTGCATGCATAAGCATCTTATGTCAGGATGAGGCTGTAATACACTAAGAAATAGCTAATGTGAAAACCCAGTATGTTCTTAAGTGAAAGACTGTAGCATCCACATGGCATTAACCTGCAGATCAAATTACAGAAATTGTTAAGGCATTAAAAAACTCTAAGCTGATGTTCTACAGAGCAGTGGGAGTCTCTAATCCAGTGGAGTTAAATTCAAATAGAAATGAGTCCTTGTGGGTTGAACATTGACTTAGAAAACTACAAGTTAACATCACCCATGGTGAATTATATTTTTTATTTTGCCAAGCATTTCCCAGTTACATTTTAATCTGGTTCCACTCACACTTAAGCAGCTCTCAGAGCCTGACACCTCTGGCCTAATCTACTCTTTGGTGATGAGACTTAGATTGGACAATGTAACTAGCAATAAATGGGATTGAGAAACTATCTTTTATCTGTATCACAGATAAATCATACTTTGATATTTCAATGGGTCTATATTCTGATCAATGTGGACACTTTCTCTAATGCTGTAAATCACAAATCAGTCATGCCTCCTCCTCTGTACCCTCTTGTAAATTTTTTTATTTGGAGAGAGGTTGTATTCACCCAAGGGTAGCAAGGCAGCACACTAAACAGAACATCAGGGAGACTCATTTACATGAGTTTAAATCCAGCATCAGATACTTACTAGCTGGGCAAGTCACTTAACCTTGTCTGCCTTAGTTCATCTGTAAAATGGGTTGGAGAAAGAAATGGCGAACTACTCCAGTATTCTTGCCAAAAAAAGCCCAAATGGGGTCACTAAGAGTCTGACACGAGTGAAATGACCTAACAACAACAAAAGTATCAACCTACCCAACCTCCTGGCTGACTTTCTTTAAGTTTCTTGATATTGTGTGGGTACCAATGTGGCATACAGATAGCCTATCTGTTTGCCTTTGCTCAGGATACGTGACTGGCTCGATTTTTTTCCCTGATCATACATCTTTTTGGTGATATCTTTTGCACTGCTTCTTGTACACAATTCATTGCTGTTAACATCCTACCAGCCTATCTGTACCCATGATGCTTCTCTCTATTGCTCTTTGGGTAGCCCACAGTTCTGATTCATCAGAGACATTGGTATTCCCTTGATTCACAGCCATACAGTAATCCACCTGTGAATCCATTTAGTACTAAAATACAGAACAAACACTGCAAGCAGTCCCCTGTGTTTGTATTGGGAGTGTTTGATACATATTTAGTCAACTGAACACTCCCTCCCCACTCCCCTACCCCTGCCCCGAATAACTAAAAGCTGCAACATCACTCTTCTCAGCAGGGCATATGAAATAGATCAGTGGTTCCCAATATTTTTTCTACAAGATCCACAAAAAGGTGTTGTGAACCCCCAAGGTAATTTAATATGCTACTCATATTAATCATCATGTATTTACTGCTTATGGTGCTATTAAGGAATTTCTAGTGTGAAGCTCTTGGACCATCAGTAGGAACACCTAAGGGGCTTGCAAATCACTTTTGAGGAATCACTGAAGTAGATAAGACAGCAGGATACTGTGGGAGCTGTTGGAAGGACAACTACTGTTTAGTCAGATGACCAAAGGGAGGGTAGACAGAATCAGCAGCCTGATAACACAACTAACACAACTGTGGAATCGTGGGGGAAACCACTTAAAGTGAAATAAACAAACAAACAAATAAATAGTCTATCCTTGGAGAATGGATGGAGCTCATTTTGAGGAAATCCAACCTAAGTGTAAGACCTATGGCCTTATAAAAAGGAACTGTAAATGCAAACCAAGGGACAGTCTCCCTCTTTCTTTTGAACTACAGTCCCACCAAATGTCTGCTAGATATCTCTACCTAGCTGTCCCATAAGTCAGGTCAAACTCAACATGCCTGAAATGGAAAGCATCATTGCTCCACAGACTGTCTCTGCTTCCTAACTTTCCTAGTTCTCACAAGTATGCCACCCTTCTTCCAATCACCTAGATTCACAACTTGAATCATCCTTCACTCTTGACTCTTCCTGCTCCTTCACTCACATAATCCAATTAGTTGCCAAATCTTGTTAATTTTTCTTTGATATTGTTAAAATTGTTAAAAGAAAAATAAAACCTTTATTAAGTGCCTACTATATTCCAGATACTAATTCATGAATATTTCTACCTCCACTCCATCATTTACAATCATTCCCTTCTCCTCACTCACTTAGCCATCCCCTTCTCAGGGGAGGGGAACCTGCAGCCTTGAGGCCACATGTAACCTTCCAGGTCATTGAGTGAGGCCTTTTGACCGAGGAGTCCAAGTTTTACATAAGAAATTCTTTTGTTAATGGGATTTGTTCTGTGAAGTTTGGATTCAGTCAAAGGGTTGTACTTGAGGACCTAGAGGGTCACATGTGGCCTTGAGGCTGCAGGTTCCCCACACCTGATTAGTCCTCATCACCTCACATCTGAACTGCTGCAGGAGCCTCCTGTTTTTGTCTCTTCCCTTGCAGTCTCTACTGTCTCCAATCCGTTCTTCACACAAATGGATACTTGTAAAGCACAGTCTGATCAGGTCACTCCACTGCTCAAGAAGTTTTCTTGGCTCCCCATTGCTTCTAGGATGAATGATTTGGCATCCAAAGTTGTTCAGAATCTCAATCCCATCTACCTTTCCAGACTGATTTCATGTTTCTCCCCATTGAGCCCTTTGCATTCCAGTCAAGCTGATCCAGTTTCTACCCCTCTAGAATGTTCTCCTTCTTTACTTCCATATCTTAGACATCCCAGCTCCTTTCAGAGCTCCTGGATCAAGGACCACACCTTGCCTGTGTGAACTTTTCCTCAATATCACAGCTCCTCTCTGTTCACCTGAAATTACTTTGTATTTGCTTCTCTGCATTCATAGTTTCCACTTTGTAGAATGTATTTTGTATCTTTAACACAGTATAGTATGTACCACTAAATAAATGTTTGCTCAATTCAAATGAATCTGGGTCACATGGAAAGGAATTGTGATCAGGCAATAGGGCGTTCCTTCTGGGGTTTGCACTGTTCCTCTTGGTAATGTCAAGAGTAGTTTGTTAGGGGCGGCTAGGTGGTACAGTGAATAAAGCATGGGCCCTGGAGTCAGAAGGACCTGAGTTCAAATCTAGCCTCAGACACTTAACACAAAAAACTAGCTGTATGACCTTGGGCAAGTCACTCAACCCCAACTGCCCTACCTTCCGCCCTCCAAAAAGCAAAAAAACAAAAACAAAAAAAAGAGTAGTTTGTTGTTGTTTAGTCATTTTCAGTTGTGTCCAACTCTTTGTGACCTCAGTTGAGGTTTTATTAGCAAAGATACTAGAGTAGTTTGCCATTTCCTCCTCCAGCTCATTTTACAGATGAGGAAACTGAGGCAAACAAGGTTAAGTGACTTGCCCAGGGTCACACAGCTAGTTAGTGTCTTAAGTCGGGTTTGAACTCAGAAAGATGAGTCTTCCTGACTTCAAGCCCAGTACTCTGTGCACTATGGCACCACCTAGCTCCCTTGAGAGTGGAGGGAGAGCTAATATAGCCTGATTACTATTCAGGCTGAGAATCATCAATGTTGACCTTAGAAGTAGTCTTCCATTCTTTCTGTGTTGTTTAATCCTTTCTTCTCATCCATCATCATTTGGATGTTTAATCATCTTTGAGAAGTCCAAGCAGTTGGCAGTCACTGCACCCTTTTAGTTCATTTTAATGATTTTAAAAACAGAAAACGATTTGGATTCTTTCAGTGATGTGGCATAAATTCACCACATTCTGGATTACCAATGAGCCTTATTCAGACCCCAGGAGGACCACTTAAGTCTAATGATTTTCAACCTCTTCTACCAACGACCACCTCTGATGTCTTACAAATATAGGAAAGCATGATTACTGTCTCCTTCACTTCTCCACTGTTAAACCTACATTTCTCCCTTCCAACAGTCAGCTTTTGCTTATTTTTACAGCTCCCTAAAGCCCCCTGCTCTTTCTCCAAACTCTCCCTCCTAATTCCTTGGCAGAATACTTTCTGTGCAGACAGCAACACTTCTCTAATCACCAGTGGTATTTATTTCTACCTCCAGTAGCATCTTTTGCCTCAAGACCCCTCAGACTTCGGGAAATCCTGACTTAATGCACTGCCCAAGTGCCTTTAACTTAAGGAGCCTTAAGCAATTTCCAGGTCAGTTATACTCTCTGAAAACTCCTCACGTTTCTGTCCAAGCTATTCCTCACTAATTTTCTTCACTTAAAAAAATCCTTTTGCTTTAAATTTTATGTCATAACAACCTTTTAGTGGGACCCCTCAGGGAGGATACTGAACTTAATTATATTATAGCCACTGTAATTTGGTGGGTCAACCACACCAACTTCCTTAACCAATCCCTGTGCTTCTCAGGACTAAATCAAGAGCGGCCTCCCTTTCTGCTTTAGCAGTGAGCTGTTCCAAGAAAGCAGTTGTTTATAGTATTGAGAAACTGTTTCTCCAAGCCACATCCCAGTGTAATGTTCAGCCGGCAGAAAAGAAAGGGAGTGTGTTGTTTAACAGGGAAATTGGCCGTATTCGACCACCCAAGAGAGCAGCAAAAATAAGTCACCTAGTTCCTAGTTAGAGGTGGTCTTTATATAAAGGTCAAATAGAGCTTTACTGGAAACCTAAGGCATACTGGAAAGTGGTTGCTTAATATAGTGAGCTGCATACTTTTAAATTTATTTAACTTTGGCTATAGATGCAAAGCCTGCTGCTTTAAGGATCAAAGGACACCTGCTTTTGCCTCTCCCCACCTCCAAACAGTGTTTCAGATGGGGAAACCAGGGTGGGACAAGAGTGTGGTATAAGGGAAAGACTGGGAATCACTGGGATCAGAGGACATAGGTTAAAAGCCCATCTCTAGGGATGGCTACAGGGAATAGAGCACCAGCCCTGGAGTCAGGAGGACTTAAGTGTCTGAGGTGGGATTTGAACTCAACACTTACTAGCTGTGTGACCTTGGGCAAATCACTTAACCCCAACTGCCCTGTCTTCCCTCTTCCAAAAAAAAGCCCATCTCTAATGTGTCCTATGTAATACCCTAAAGCAAGTCATTTAACTTTTCTGAGTCTCAACTTCCTATCTGTAAAATAAGGAAGTTGGACTACATGGCCTTTGAGGTCCCTTTAAGCTCTAGATTTATGGCCTAGATTGTTTGGATGAAAGTTCTGATTCTTACCTTGATCAGACCCCACTCTTCATCCCTGTATTCCTCCCCATCTCCAACAATGACACTCTTTCATGGCACTAAGAGAATGAATGAAAAGCATTTCTCTAGTGATTCCCATGTACCAAACCCTGTGCTAGGTCCTAGGGATACAAATAGGAAATCCAGATGGTCTCTGCCCTCCAAGAGCTTGTATTCAAATGGGATATAGATGGAAGTGGATGACATGAAAGGAAGTTATAGTCTGGGATGTCACTAAGATGGTAAACAGATCAATACGGCATCCAACCGACACAGCCTTTCCAGAGGCAATGTATTATTGTTTTCATTACAGCTTTCAGAAAAAGAGGCAAAAAGGCAGATAGGTATATGGAAGCAGGGTGGAAAATGGGCCAATGAGTTATAGAGTCCAATAGCTTAGCTCCTCCCAGGTAAGGCTGTTCATGGTCTGCTTTGGAGGGTAGAAAGGCAGCAATATCACCTGACTCCATCCCCCTTGGGTGAGATGAAACACTTTTCTGGAAGTGAGGATGTTGAGGGACTATATAAAAGCAGAGAGATACTGGGACTAGGGAATCAAATTCTAGTCAGAAGGTATTAAATTCAAATAGAGAGTAAGGATTCAAATTAATTTGAATAGATAATGATGTTGGACGTAATCTAATGAAATGAAATTTGAAAGGATAATTTTCAAAGTTTTATATATGGGCTAAAAATATCAACTTTACAGGTACAAGGTAGGGAAGATAGAGTTAGTCTAATACAAAGGCCTGGGGGGAGAAGGGTGTTGCAAGATCATTATGGGTTAACTATGATATAGCAACCAAGAAAATGAATTTCATTTCAGGTGGTATTAAGAAAGGCACAGAGTTCCCTAACCAAAGAGGTAATATGCCTGCTGTCCTCCCTGGTTAGAGCATAACTGGGAGACTGTGGTTAGTTCTAGATATCCCATTTTAGGCAGGGTATCAATAACCTGGATGGCATTCAAGGAAGGGAAATCAAGACAGTGAAGGGACTGCTTGAAGGAACTGGGGCTGTTTGGTCTAGAAAAGACACAGGAAAGACATGAAACACATGAAAGGCTATTACATGCAATTGATTGATTAGATGGAGAAACAGGTAAGTCAGACCAGGAGTCAGGATGACTTGAGTTCAAATCTTGTCTTAAACAATATAATTTCATCTCCGTTAGCATGAATAATGAATCCTCTGAAGGTATAGCATGGATCTGAATTTGAATTTGTACCTTTCAAAGTTATAATTATGTAAAATATGATAATTGGTTCCAGCTCAAAGGAAATATGCTGAAAATCTGAATAATATACCACTTGAGGGGATTCATTATTCATACTAATGGGGACCTAATTGTAGTTATCTATGCATACAACCTTTGTACCCCTTTAGAGTGCTCACTTGATCTCTCTCAGCCTCAGTTTTGCAATCTGAAAAATGAAAATAATAATAGCACTCATTTTAATTGTGAGGATCAAATTATAGACATAATGTTGCAAGCCTTAAATGACTATATAAATTCTAGTTATTATTACTATTATTGCTGCTATTAGACTGTGCTCTTTGAAAGTATTTTTTTTGAGCCTTTCTTTGAATCCCCACTGCTTAGCACAGTGTCTGAAATAAGGAATGTACTTGATAAATGCTTGTTGATTAACTGACTATAGTTTTGGATATGAAGTCAGGAAGATCTTAATTCAAAACCTGCCTCAGACACTGTCACTTAAATCTCTGCCTGCCTCAGTTTCCTTATCTTCAAAATGGAGGTAATAATAGTGCCTTTCTAAGGGTTTATAAAAATAAAATGAGATTGTGTTTCAAACTTTAAAGTTCTATATGAATTTTATTATCATTATCATCATCACTCTGCTCAGTCCTAGAATTAAGAGCTGTGAGTAATGTCAGTTAGTTTTGCTACTCACTATCCTTGTGAACTTGGTTAAGTTACTACCTCCATGAAATCAGTCAATAGAAATTCTATTTACTTTTATTATATCCTTTAAAAACTATAGAATCTAGAACAGGAGTTCTTAACCATTTTTGAACCATAGACTCTTCTGGAATGGTCAAGCCTACAGAACTTCTTAGCAGAATGTTTTTAAACGCATACAATAAAATACATGGGAATGCAAAAGAAATAAATTACGTTGAAAAAGTTACTAGAATATTTTTTTAAAAATTCATGGACTCCAGGTTAAGAACTGACCTAAAGAAATGAGCAATTTAACTTTTTTTTAGAGGGACCATTAACATTGGTGGTTTGAGAGAAACTATGAGAAGACAGAGGGGAAAAAAGGACGAAAGACACATCTTTCTTTCGAGAAATGCTTTACCTCTCAATATCGTGAAGAAGTGTTTTAGACAGAATTCCTTCAGGAATCTATGAGAAAGAGTTAGCTATTTTTGTTTGAGAGATACTGCAAAGGGGCAGAGATAAAGAATTTATTTCCTGAGAGAATTGAGTTTAACCCTTATTTCAGGAATAAGAAGTTTTTTCAAGAAACTTTGGCTACAATGGTGTGGCTGTGTGCCAGACGTGAGAAGTCCCAGGAACCTGGTTAGAGGTGACAGTTAAGGATCTTTCTTACAACTAAAACACTGTGCACAATTATTTATGTTTTGGTACTAGTATGTGTTATTTTGTTAATACATTCAATAGTGGGTAACTTTGATATTTTTTAAAGCCTAGAAGATTAGAGTTTTTGATAGAGAAATTAACTTAATGCCACTTAAAATTCTTTGATACAAACCACAAATGAAGGAATTAACTTATCTCATTTACACTGACCCAGAACCATGATTAAAAGAATATTTATTTTTTCTCTGCTTAAGCTAACTGAACCTACTGTAATATATGCATACATATACATATATGTGTTAGATAAATTCATTCTTATATTTTAATGTTTCAAAGAACAATGATTTTGTAATTGTAGGTACCCTGGGTACCCCTTCCCCACATTAACACAAATAGCAACTCTTAGTTTTTGTCAACTGCTGAGTACAAGCAATGAATTATTCTGGTAATGAACCTTTCTGAACTTATGTAGACACACAGTGCAATGTCAGGCCTACACAACAGCATTTTCCATTATGACAGAAACTGCTAGAATCTGTTCTCTGCTGGCATATCTTTCAAGAACTGAAATTGCTTCTGTGCTGTGATGAGGCATCATAATTGGAATTTAGTGGAGTTTAAGTCATACTGTAAAAACTGGGGAAAAGAATATAAAAACTTTCGAGATGCATCTTTAATTAACACAGTATGATATTAAAATCAGAGAATCAAACCAAAAGTATGGGGATGTGGGGTTCAATCATCCAGATATCTGCTGGAGCTTCTTCTCTGTCAAAAGTAGAACTGCTAAAAACTTCTTGGCTTACCTTAATGATAATTTCATCTTTTGAAAGGTAGAGGAACCAACAAGGGGAGATTTTATCTGAATTTGACTTTCCCTAACCAGGAAGAACTTATTTTTCGGATGGAAATCATTGGAATCTTTGGGGGCAGTGATCACTCTATCTTTAGAGTTTGTGACAGAAGAGAGGAAATTTATTTGGAGAGCAGGGTTTCAGCATGCCTCCAAATTATGTCAATTGTTTAGTCAAAGAATATTGTAATTCTCTACCAAAAGAAAGGGGAAGAAAAGATAGTTGTTGCTTTCACCAAAGGTTACTTTCAAGCTGCTGCCAGTATCATGGGTGACATGAACCAAAGTTTGGCACCATAATACAATTAGAAAAGCACCAGAGAAAATTGTTGTGATAAAGTGTTTTGGCAGATAGATGTTGACCAGCATGAGATTGTTCAAAAAGGGCATTCAATTTGCAAGAGAAATTAATAAGTATGATGCTTATTATGAAACCAATAAGTAAGAAAGTAATAGGACAATATATGGACAAAATTGACTAATAATTTTCTATTTAATATTTTGTACTGACATCTCAGTTACATGAACAACATATTAAAGGTTAAAGTCAGACCACTGTGCAAACTCCTATACAGTGCAAATTCAAAGAATAAGTTCCTGACAAACCTCAGAGGCATCCAATAACCTTAGCCATTTGATAATTATGATTCAAATCTATCCTCAAGAAAGCTTGCTCTGTGTGTGTGTGTGTGTGTGTGTGTGTCTATGTGAATTGCTTCATTTAGCTAACACTTTCAGGGAATGAATGGGTAAATTTGCCAGACTATTCATTGATAATTTTAAACTACCAAAATCCCTTATTTTTAAACAATTTTCACAAGAATATTTCTAAAAGACATGTCATAATGACCTCCCTCTTTCAATGAATTAGGCTAAACATGATTCAACCTTTTCTTGATGACCAATTGCCACCGTGTCGGACATCACTTATAATACTGTACTTTAATAAAGTGATGCCTTCCAAGGCAAATACAGCATAGACTTGTTTACCCCTGCACAAAATGGCACCAGGCTGTATCCCAGTGGGTGAATGTTGCCAGCTGTTGGCTTCACTCTTGCAAGCTCTTACTTTATCTATGTCTAGAAGATCTTTCTCACCTACTATGTCAATTCTGTTATGCATTATTATCTAGAGAGATTTGAAGGTTGTCTGAGTAGACTTGTTAGCTAAAGGCTATTAAGTTGGCAAACAGTAATCAGTCATCTCCCATCATACTTTTGTATTGTGAAAAGTATGGGCTTTGCAGTAGCTATTTTCTTCGATTCATAGGATGGTATGACCCCCTTCCCTATATTTCCATCCCCCCCCCCAATTTTTACCTTTTTTTTTTGGTCCATTGGAGCATTTTATTTGTATGTATGTTTTATACCCTTAAAAAGAACCTTTTTCGTCTTGCTTCCTCATGGTTCATGATGCCATCTGAGGTTGTAAGCACAGTAAACCCAAACTGATGGGACAGTAGCAGATCATTCTGCCACTTTTCCAGATCTTCCAATTGAACATCAAATCTGGGGATGATTACCCCACACTTGCTTAATTTGCCTGTGAGATTCACAACAATTTTTCCTGCTATGTGATCATCAATGATCTCAAATTCAGCAATGTAACCATACTTCATCATCACATCATCAAGGATCTCAAATTCAGCAATGTAACCATACTTCATCATCACAGTCAGGAACTGGACAATTACGTTAGCATGGCTTAATGAGAACCTGATGTTTTCATTGCTTTTCTGCATTGTTGATGCATTGGAGAGCGTTTGTCAGGACATTCATGCCCACCGTGGTGGCAGTGCTGCAGAATGGTGAAAAGTCTTTTTTTTTTTTACTTTCTTAGTCTGAAGCTGTGCTCCACATGGTGGTAGGAATCCAAAGTCTGACCACCAGTTGGAGGGTGCTGTCTAACACATTCATGTTTGCTGTTTGTAATGATGACATTAAGAGACTATAAGAACCTAAAGACTTTTTGAATCATCAAATTATATTGGAGATTATTTTAATGTATTTTATTGTACTAGCACAGTAATTTCTTAAGAGAGTGGCAATTCACAAAGTCTGTACATGGCAGCTATTTAAGTATTAGTAGATCTTTGATCTTACTGTGATAGGTTCTCCCTCCAGGTGGCAGCCCATTCATGCCTTTTCATCTGTTGTGACTCCTAGCTAAATTCTCTTGTGAATCCTCCAAGAAGAGGTCACAATATGCTAGGATCTCATCCTATGTCTCCAGGCATTATTTGTGTACCAACAGGGCTCACAGACTATCCACTTGTTATCTCTCAAAACTACCCCACAAGCTCACCCCCTTTTCAGCTCATTCATTTCTTTGATGAAACTTTTTACTTTGATTTTCACATACGATTTATCTTTGGTAATAAGTTGTAAGCTTTTTCCAACTACCATATATCTCTATTGCCCTGTGGGTGAACTACAATTTTGTTTTCTTGCAGATTGTGGGCTTTTATGTTTCAAAGGTGTAGACAATAACTGAAAGAATATTAGTATAAAACAGTTTCAGGCAAAAAACTTGGGATTATCAAAAATGCTACCCAATTCCATAAATCCAATCTAGCATACTTTTTCTATTCAATTCTGATTCCAGTTCATTGTGCATCATCTGTCCATCTATTTTCCTAAGACATATGAACTGAAGGACCAGCTCTAAGGATTGTCTATATAATTGTATATCATATTATGCACAATAGGCACTCATCTACTCATTTTTCTTATTGTAAGTTAGCAGGTTGAACTCTTTTAAGTGATTATGGATTTCATTTGGGAGGCTGAGAAATATTTTGGAGCTTGACGCAATCAACACAAGATCATTCATCATAGGAGTCATCTGGCTGATCTCACGCTTTAGAGGAAATTTCTTTCCCATTTGCATGTCCTTCATGATAGTGCCAAACCCTTATAGTGACCATAGCTCTTCCTATTTGATGATTCTTTTCATATTAATAGTCAGACTGTGGAACAAAGTTATCTTTGTTATTAGAACTTTTAAGCAATCCTTTATATTCCTGACTTACATTTAGGTGAGGCCATGTTGAAGGATAGCCATTGAGACAGAGTGTTGGGCTACTAAATGAAATTTTTAATAGTCAACAAGGAATAAGCATACTGGGATTATGAATTAACTTTCAATCATTTGTGACTACGAACATGTGGTTTGCTATAGAATATTGTTTGTAAAAATCTTTTTGTTCCTTTTTTACATTTTCATTAAGTATGCCCTTAATATGGATATAGTGTATCCTGAAAGATTTCATAGAGATGAGAAAGTAAGCTTATTTATTGTTACTTATTGATGTTGTTCTGATCATACTTGAGGGGGGTTAATAATATCTACTGATATTCAATCATTTACTATGTTTTTCTCTTTCTGATCCATGAAGAACTGACCTATCATTGCCTTCACAATTATGTCTTCTGTAGCATAGACTTATCTCTGTGTATATTAACTCAATCCATCTGCTCTTCCAGTTTGTGTTCATCAATGGTCATTTCTATGTTTTCATATGGCACACACAGACGACAACAATGTTAGACTCCAAATGTGGTGACTCCACTTTTATCAATGGGTAGATTAGCTTGACATATGTACCATGATAGAAAGAACAATGAGTCTGTAGTTAGAGGACCTGGTTTCAAGTCCTTGCTCTTTCTAAGTGACTTTAGAAAAGTCACAACTTCTCTGGGCCTTCATTTACATGTTAATAAAATGGAAAGTTTGTACTAGAGCCCTCTATGGTCCCTTTCTAAGGCTTGATCTTAAATTTCTCTTAAAGATACCTTTCAGCTCTAAAATCATACGATCCTCTTATTTTTCAACATCAAGTCATTATCGCTATAAAATTTCTGTCTCAATCTTTACTCCTCATACTCCTCTTGGTATGATGTATGTTTGCCTCCTCATTCTATATTTGCTAATTGGCTAAGGAGTCATTTCTAAAACAATATTTTGTGTTCAACTCTTTCATTGTGCTTTCTTCTTTAGCTCAAGCTTTTCCAATGATTTCCAGCATATACTTCATTTTCACTAGAGTTTTACCTCAAGAAATTTTTTTGTTCCCTTTAATATCTCACTGTAACAGATTGCACACATTTGTATCAGTAAAACACCATGTTAATAAATACCACGTTAACTTCATGTTCCTTAAATGAAACCTCTCCCACGTCTCAGTGAATGGCTCCCAGAAAGGCCCAATCTTTTGTGGATCTGGTTTCAACAAATTCTATTAAAGTGGGAAATTCTCTAAAGCACACATATTCATCAGTCTGTCATTGACCTAGTGGTCAATTGATTTTTTTTTCTTTTGTAAAAGAACATTGTTGTTTTGATCCAAAATTTCTGTTTCATGCCTCATTTCATTTTACTTCCCTTCATACACACTCTGTTCCTGCCAAACTGGACCACCAGCTCTTCCCTGACCTCACTTTCCTTCTCTCTCCTCCAGTCAACCCTATTCTTGGAATACACTCCCTGTAATACCTCTCCCTATTGAAATCTGTTAAGGCACAACTCAGATGCTTCATGTTTGCCCATTGGTTTCCTTCAAGACTCAGCTCAAACCTTGCCTTCTCTAGGCTGCCTTATATTGTCATCACCACCACCCTTTTCCCTGGCTAACGACTTCTCTCTGAGATCATCTCCTATTGTCTGTCTATCTTGTGAGTACGTGGTTTTTGGCCTGTCTTCTCCCCCTTTAGAATGTGAGCCCCTTTGAGGTCAGGTACTGTGTTTTTGTCCTCCTCTGTATCCCCCACATTTAGCACAGTCCTCGACACATTGTAAGCCATTAATAAATGCTCATCAACTGATTCGTTTCCTTCATTCAGCCTCTCCTTCCCCTCTCTAAAGAAAAGATTTCTTCTCCAAACTTACTTTAAAAACAGTGTTTTTTCCTGTGTTACAAATGATCACATCAAACTAAATACATGTTTATTGAACTGAATTAGAAACATTAAAGTCCAGTATATAAAGGACCAAATAAGCTAGAGTTTGGGATTCTCTCTATAATCTTTCTTCAACCTGCTTTGTATTGTCTCAAAGCCAATATTCAGTACATAGGTTCTTTCATTTTTTAAAAAAAAATTTTCATTTCTGTCAAGAAGCCAAAAATAGGGAACAGTTTGAGTAGGTCTAGGGTTAAGTCCACTATCTCTCTTTCTATGTTGTGTGCAAAGTGGCTAAGAAATTCTAATGGATAGGGGTCAAGCCATCAAGGTTACACTTTTTGCTAAGCTGTATACAGTAAAGCATATTCACGGCAAGCTTTCCCAATGGCAATTGTCTTTAACCAATACCATTTGGAGGGTGGGCCATTTTGGTATTGGTCTTTGTTGTATGGGTTTCCATGGGCAAATAATTAATCACCTGGTGGTCAACTGAACTCTCAACAACAGACCCATTCTATTGCAAAGCCCTGCTGGCATGGTGGGTCTTGCCGGAGCTTAAATTCCCAAAGTACAACTTTTAGGAACCCAGTTGTTGTTCCATCATGTTTAACTCTTCATGAACCATAGCACAACAATGCTGTGTATGGGGTTTTTTTTGGCAAAGATACTGGAGTGATATCAAGAACCCAGGGTAAGTGCCATAATATCACAGAAGCACCAGCAATGGACTTTTAGGTTTCAGTGGCCAGTTATGATTATAAGGGAGAGGGGAAACATTCATTAACTATCTGCTCCACCACACTGATAACAAGATGATTTTGTATTTTGGTGAACCAAGAACTGGGCTAAGATCCTAATCAATAGAACCTTTTAAATGTGTTTGATGCTATGCAAAGTGAGCTAAGATAACACAGTCTCTTCCTTTTCTGAGCTTGTGCTCTCAGCTGGATCACACTGACATAGACCAATATATTCTTAAAAAGATAATAACTAAACAATACATGAGAGCATTTAGGTTTGTGAAGAAAAGAGGTAAGTCATTTAGGGTGAAGAGTGATGTCTCAGACTTGCTCGTTTAGACAAGATATTGCTAAGAGGAACAGCTGTATCTTATATAATACCAGTGTTATTCCCATTTAAGACTAAACCACCTACTACAGTCACAATCCCGAATAACTTTCTTCTCTTTCTGACTGCAGATTTGTCTGTGGGTCAGGAGTCTTTTTTAAGAGTAAGGAAAGAGTGCTTATAAAACTCACAGACAACTTTCAAATTTCACCACTGTGAATGAATGATTTTTTTCCCTGTAGAAAATGAAAGAATATACCCAAAGAGCATGTGATAAGCAATATTATTCCTTGTCAAACTTTTTCAAGTCACCATTTAAGTATAAAGAAGACTCCTTAGCATCCACGTTAATTTAAAGAATGTCACTGAGAAAGAGATTCTCAGGTTATAAAAAATTAGAGACAGGAACAGTGACAGGGTCTGGGATTTTGCTAGCATATGAAACTCTCAGATGAGGAAACTCCTTCTACCAGTGTCCACCTTCTTAGCAACTTACAGTCTTAGTTGTCTAGAGTCCATTAGGATTAAGTGACTTGCCCAGAGACACACACAGCCAGTCTGTGTCAGTGTGGGCTTAAATCTAGGTCCTTCTGGCTCTGAGGCTGGCTCTCTATCCACTATACTGGATGACTTCTTCAAGTAAGGCATGGTTTCTGAAATGTCTATTGCATGTTTTAAAAGGGGAAGGTCACAATATTTCTTGCTTGGGTGCTCCAGTGCATTGCAGTCTCACTATTGTGTCTAATGGCGTATTGCAACATGCCCTTTGGATTTGCCCAATTAATTAAATTGTGCATGATGGGAGGACAAAGTTGGAAGAAGAGCAAGAATTTTCATAGAGTAAGCACGAAAGCATTTAGCGGCAATAGGGGACAAACTCTTGATCAAATATTAACTTAAACTTAAGGTGACATTTTGGGGTCATGGGCTGAAATGAGTGAGTTATTGTCCCTCTTTCAGGGCCATAGAGGACACCTTTTTTTTTTCCTAGATAACGCTCATTTTGGCTTTGCTGATGTAAGCCAGCAGTGATGACCACGTGGCTCATGGACAGCATATGGCCTTTGGCCCATGATACTCCTTAGTGTTGCCTGAACAAGATGAAAACGTAATTGGGAAAAAGTTAACAAAATAAATGAAAATACAATAAAACACAGATAATGTTACTGTGTGGTTTTCTAAATTGATACAGCCCGGGGGGATCTTTATATAGGGTTTACTGGCTCCTATTTCTGTCTGAGTTTGACAACACTGATGCACATACACAATGCCTCCTGAAGTATGAAGTACTTTTTTATACCAAATCCCCTCATTTGGTATTTGTGATCTACATGTCTGATAGCCTAGTGACCTAGTATAAAGTTATGCCTTGCTCAAGAGAAACTCATTATCCAGAGTGACCAATTAAGTGATTTATGTCAGTGGTTTTAAGATCCTTGATTATCATCCAAAGGGAGCAATTGCCCCATAGTAGGGGTTCTTAAGCATTTTCTGTCTTGAATCCCTTTTGGCAAACTGGTGAAACCTATAGACTCCTTCCTTGTCAAGATAATGTTTTTAAATACATAAAAATACAAAGGATTACAATGGAAACCTAGTTATATTGAAAGACGGGACTCAAAATATTAAAAAAAAAAAAAGAACCCCTGCCACATAGGAAAAGAGTAATGAGAATTGGGGGAGGGGAGAAAGAGGAGGGGGAGTAGGGGAAGTCAGTGGAAGAACAGCAAGTGATAATGGAAAGAATTTATGGTCTAGCATAAGCTCTGGCATCAACAAACAGCCAGGGAACCTCAAGCTGATTCAGTGAGTTAAACAATCTAACTCTATCGCGATTTGCTTCTGTCTCCTCCCCAGTGCCTTCCTTCTCTGCAACCATGCACTCTGTTTTCTGGGACTCGGTGTCTGCCACCTAGACATTTTCTGATTTCTTCCCCAGTGGAGTAGAGGGCCATAGCTCCTCCAAGGACTGGAAGATAGAGCTGGTCAGGTTCAGGAACCAAGGTAGCTTAATTTTGCTGCATGACAAAGCTACGACAAGCAATGTGAGATCCTATCCATGCAATTAGCCATAATGACTCTCATTCCTTGGTAACAATATTCAGCTACTGTGGAACTGACTAGTACTCACCCTTCACCACTGAGACTTCACTGGTCACAACTGCATTAAGAGTCTAGAAAATTACTCTCTATGAGACATCAAATTGTGGAAGTATGGAAAGAACATGAGAGGATTTGATATCAGTGTCTTTAATGCCCAAATTGTTTTTATCCTTGCATGAACCTTCAATGCCAAGTGTATTTTTAAAAAATGAGGGGCACTTTTCCAGCATGAGTTTTTAACCTTAAGAATTTTTCAAAATATTTTGATAACTATATCTCAGTATAATTGGGCCCCTTTGGATTTCTATGTATTTTATGCATTTAAAGTTATATTACTGAGAATTCCATAGGCTTCCCTAAACCATCAAAGAGGCCCATGAAGGAAAAGTGGTTTAGAGGTCTTGTATGTTGTCCAAGACAGGAACAGCAAAATATTGGCATTATCATCAGGGGTTTTTTTTTTTTAAATTAACAAAATTTTTAAGGGAAAAAAATACTAAATTTACATATGGTACCATGAAGGAGAAATGCTTCTGAACATTTAGCGTAAAGCCTGTTCCTTCCCAGGTCTTATTTGCCACTACAAATCTTGGGGAGGTATCTTGTATTCACTAAGTGGAATCAATGACACAGTCAGGAGATGGCATTAAAATTCCTGATGAATATGCCAATAATTAATGTCTTTGTCTTGGATAACATTTAATCTACCCTTTGGACAAGTGTGTGCGTGTGTACATGTGTGTGTGCGTGTTTGCGTGTGCGTGTGTGATTAAGAACCTTCAGGTTATGGAAGATAAATGTCTGCTGATCTCTTTCCATCCCAACCCCAACTGGACAATTACTAAGATTACACAAATTGCTTCTACAACAGCAGCATGTTGCTGATTGGCTTGAAGGGGGATTGGCTAAATAGCATCAGTGGTGCCTGCCAACTCCCCTGCAGGGCCTGCACTTTAATCTGAAATACAACTTAAACAAATCTTAAAAGTGGTTCACGTTTAGTCTATGCATTAACATACCTAAACACTGTCTGATGCAAGATGAAAAGTATCGTTTTTGTAAAATCACATCTTTAATAATAACTTCACTCAAGCGTACAGTGCTATATACATTCTTATCACACATTAGTTACACTCACAGCTAGTAAAGCTGAGCTGTCTTGTTTCTCTTTATACAAAAAGTCCAAAATACGAACGAGTCAATTTCTCCTAAAATTTATAAAAGAGGAAAAGGAGAAGTGAAGCCATGCATAAAGGAACTGGACATCTTAACCTTCCTACAGGATCTGGGGATTTGGTTTTCAGTTTGTTTATAATACATAATGAGAAATTAGTTGGCATATTGTATCCTCTCTCAAAGAGACAGACTTCACAATTCTAGTGGTATGTACACTGAGACAATGTCAATCCAAAATCAGACTTAAATTCCTGTCTTTGAGATACACTACACTACATTTCACATACACACACACACACACACACACACACACACATACACACACACACTCTTGCTCCTTAAAATATATTTTTTTTTACATTCACTTTAGTGAGTCTATGATTCTCTCCTTAGGGACAGATCTCAACCCATTCAGATCTTCTTGTCCTGTGTGATTCTTGCCAACTATTCTCTAATAGGTCCTTCAAAGAAACTCTACCCAATGTGTTGGGAACTTTCCTCTTATTCAGAGGTTCTTAACATTTATCACACCACGGTTTCCTTTGGAAGCCACATAGGAGGGTGAAGCCTAAAGATCTCTTCTCAGAAAAACATTTTTAAATACATCATATAAAATATACAGCATTACAAATTATATTGAACTACAAGTTTCTGTCTCTACATACATATGTACATACATTTACATAATACATATTCACATATTTCTAATACGCATCTATATTATACACATACATACACACACACACACACACATGCCGAATTCATGGAACACAGCTAAAGTACCTCTATTTTAGATCTCTTTTATATTTCCTGGGTCTCAGTGAAGAGAACTTAATCCATCTGTCATTCCTTACTCACACCTATATAACACATATATATGACAACCTGACCTCCTTTCCTGCTTACATGTTTTCCTCACCAATATCTCTTTGCTGTATTTCTATGTTTCAATTCATGAAACAAAGGAAAGATAAAAATTCTCCAAAATGTAAAACAGTCAGGTGATTTTCTCTGTGTTCTCTCTCCCTGAAACTGATATTTTTCCGGCTTCTAAATCAAGCTGTTCAGCCCTCTCTCTAGTGATGTCCCTACTTTTTAATCTAGCCAAGCAAGGGAGCGCATTTCTTCTAAAGACTCCCAGATAGAACTGGACTCATTCAGAGTAAGATATGGACAGAAGGAATTTAAACATGGATTGTTATTCATCAACCTATTATTCTTCAGACAACCACACATGGTACAATGCCCAAATTTCCTAATTCGACTCTAAAGAAATCTTCAGTAAATGTCTAAGTGCTCCAGATCTGCATTCAATGAGCAAATTTACAGAGGGTCCTCATGATATGAGCATTCATTATTGGAGTCACTTTGTGTTGGTACAGATGGATGATTTTATTAGCATAGGCAATTTTTGGTAAGGAAACTACCTTTGCTGATGAGAGTTTGGCAATTCTTCTGTAACTTAGAGTTTTAGACAATTGTCTGGGACATTTGAAAGGTAGAATAACTTATCCAGAGACGCATTAGCCAAAGTGTTAGAGACAAGAATGCTATGTACAAAGGCAGTATGGCGTAGTGAACAGAGGTCTGACCCAAGGCTTAGGAAGATCTGGAGGCATAAAAGGAAACTCTTCACTAATAAAGTGATAACTTATAAAATTATTATCTATTCAAACGTCCCTTCCTACTTAACATTATCTCTATTTCCTTCCCATCATATCCATTTCTTTGTAGGTGAAGAGTCACTTGCTAATTGTCTGTAGGTACTTCAAAAGCAAGAAACCTGAGAAAGAAAGAGGCCCTTGGAAAAACTGATGAAGTCCTTGAACATTGTTGCCTTAATGCCTCTCTTTGTGATCACACTGTGAAAATCAAGTTGAAGGATATAATTTTGCACTGTCATAAAATTTTGTCACAAAAATGACTCCTCCCCCACCAAAAAAAAAGGCACTTGAGTTGCCCTCCAGTTGAAAAATTAGCACAGTTATCAGGAAGACTCAACTTTGTGAGTTCAAATCTGGCCACGCCTCAGACACTTACTAGCTGTGTGTGATCTTGGGCATGCCACTTAACCCTGTTTGCCTCAGTTTCCTTGTCTGGAAAATGAGCTGGAACAGAAATGGCAGACCACTCCAATATCTTTGCCAAGAAAACTCCAAGCAGGGTCACAAAGAATTGGACATGACTGAAACCACTGAACAACAATAACAAATTTTGTTAAATGTGAGATCAAAACAACTTATTTTTCATAAATTTTAGTTTCATTTTTCCATGATAAACCTCAATGAGACTTTCTCCCCTACCACTTTTTACTATGGAATGTGCATTATTATTTTATTTTATTTTATTTTATTTTTAATTTTATTATAGTTTGCATCATTCATTTCCACAAGATTTTGAGTTACATATTTTCTCCCTCTCTTTCCCCCACCCACCACCCCAAAAGAGCCATCCCAGTGTGTCCCCCCTCCCCCAGT
>CM053592.1:73799711-73828657 GCA_028646515.1 Pseudochirops corinnae | reverse complement strand
TTATTACTCACTGATTCAGGAAGTTGCTTAAAGAAAAGTATACTTATATGTAAAAAACATAATAAAATATTGTTGATTATTTGAGGTTGGGGTTAAATAAAAGGTTAAAACTCAGATTAATTACTAGATGGACATTGGATGGAGTGCTAGACCTGGAAATCAGAAAGACTTTGGTTCAAATCCTGCCTCAGACGCTTACTAGCTGCGTGATCCTGGGCAAGTCACTTAAGCTGTCTACGTCAGTTTTTTTCCTCTACAAAATGAGAATAATAATAGTACCTATCTCCCAGGATTGTGGTGAGGATATAGTTACCTAATATTTATAGCATACTTTGCAATTCTCCAAAGCACTATATAAATGATAGCTAATAATAATTTTTTTTTGCTTTTTTTTTTGTGGCAAGGCAGGGCAATTGGGGTTAAGTGACTTGCCCAAGGTCACACAGCCAGTAAGTGTTAAGTGTCTGAGGCCAGATTTGAACTCAGGTCTCCTGACTCCAGGGCTGGTGCTCTATTCACTGCCCCACCTAGCCACCTAGCTGCCCCAATAATAATATTTTATAATAAAAATTTTCTTCCCCTCCTTCAAAGACCCAACTCAGGCATCATCACCTCCAAAAAGCCTTCCCTTGACATACTTTTCTCCCCAGGTTACAGGTGATCTTTCCTTCTTCAGATTTCTCATAGAGCCTTGCCTGGACAGCCCCTTTACCCATCATTCCCTTATAGCACAGTTCCTTGTGTATATGGGCTTTGCCTTCTCTCCCCATCCCCAAATCATCAGAGGAGAGGCAGCATGGAAGAGTGGATAGGAAGTTGGTCTCCAAACCAAGAAGACCTGGGCTCCCTGCCTCTGAAACAGACTCTCCATGGGACCCTGGGAAATCCACTTAATTTCTCCATGCTCTAAGCAGCTTTCTAAGACTATGAATTGCAGAGCAGTCAACTTCCTACATCGGTAAGGGTTTCCAATACCAGTAAAATCAGAGGCCCATTCTCCATTTTTATCATATTATAAATTCCTTGACATTAGTGCCTTGGACATAGTAGGCACTTAAACATTTGTTAAATGTGAAAAGAAGATATGAATATTCAACATTTTGGCTTAGAGATACACATTTCGCTCCATTCCAAGCCCATGTATAATTTTAACACATACACTCAGAGGTGGTAAGTTTTATGACCAAAAAAGAGGATTCAGCTTTATGTTGCTTATATGAGTACAATGATGTTGCGTACATTAGATATTATGTCCTTAAGCTCTTGGCATTAAGCTGAGACTCATTAATATATGTGTGTGTGTGTGTGTGTGTGTGTGTGTGTGTGTGTGTGTGTGTATTACACAGGAATAATTTTATCCTGCATGCTAGAAAGGTATTCTTATCATAATATGCATTTTAGTTCTCCTAGTCTGATAGTATACATAAGGGTCAAATAATTGACAAACTAATTAGCAGTTTTCAGACGTTAAAAAACTATTTGTTAATTTACATATTTTTTTCAAAGCTTTCTGTGCCAAGACTGTTAGGCTGCCAGGGTCTGGTCACTAAAAGCAAGTGTGTGTACACACACACACACACACACACACACACACACACACACACACACACACACGTCTCTGTCTCATCAGATGTCTTCATTACATTTAGCGGATTAGATCATTTTTCTTATCATTGGATTTTATATTCTCAGTTTTTATAATTAGAAGTTATATTAGTTCAAACCTTCTTGAACTATTTAAAAGAAACCAGAGATTTTTGCCTTCTCTTTCCAGCCCGTGAAATATAATTCCAGACTGAATTATATTTCACAAGAGATCACCTAATCCAATCACTATCACAAATGTGAAGATGCCAAATAAGAATCAACGACTTATTGCTCGCTCTTTGAATTTTGATCCTTTCACCAAAGAATCATTCACATTTCATCCCCTACCAAGTAGCACTTTATAGTCAGGGGAAATCTGAATGAGCTAGTCTGTGGTGTAAGTTTCTGAAATGTTTACTGTGCCTTCATGCCATGAGGACTGATGAGCAAGCACTTGGATTTCCCCAAACTTGTGATGCTCAGTCACTTATGTGATTACAAGCATGTGAGACAAGAGGCTGCCCCGCAAGGGCTTGCTCCTGTGCACGAAAGAGCTCGCCTCCACATGCTCCCATGACTCTGGGTCACCCTGACTGCCGTATTGCCAGAGACTGGCTTCAATGTGTGCAATCACCCGTACAATCAGCAGCTTTCAGACATACGTCTTCTTCTTTCCAGGGTAAATGGGCTGCTTCGAAAAGCATCTTTTGAAATGGGGATCTGTGTCGATGGAGAGGGATAGCTAGGAGTCCAATGACACTTGTGCCAATGACAGACACATCTTTCGCTTTGTCTGTTGCATGATCTGCCTGAAAGGGCAAGGATGAGAGCTAGCGCATCCATCCTCTGATTGCTCACAATCACTGAGGGTGAAAGAAATGTGCTCGTTAGTTTCTCAGAAGCGCGACTGCAGGTGACAGGTGCAGACTTGTATTCACTTTTGCATGCATGCCAAGCTTAGGCTAGCCTTCGACTCCAGTACAGTCAGCCATTCAAAGAGACGCATCAGGAAATTCCATTAAAATACCACCCAGGAGTCCTTTCCAGTTTTTACAGGAACTGACGTGAAATGCCAAACAAGGATGGTATGAAAAAGTTTTTTTAACACTAAAAACACACACACGCACACACACACACATACACACACAAACCCCAAAAAACTACACAGGAATAATTTTATCCTGCATGCTAGAAAGGTATTCTTATCATAATATGCATTTTAGTTCTCCTGTCTGATAGTATACATAAAGGGTCAAATAATTGACAAACTAATTAGCAGTTTTCAGACATTAAAAAACTATTTGTTAATTTACATATTTTTTTCAAAGCTATCTGTGCCAGGACTGTTAGGCTGCCAGGGTCTGGTCACTAAAAGCAAGCTAGTGGATGATATATATATATCATCCACTAGCTTGCTTGTGTTTCTGTCTTTATACATATATATATATATATATATATATATATATATATATATATATATATATATATATGTATATAGACAGATACATACATATACACATAGTTGTATTTTTCATATATATAAAATATGGAATACAAGATGTATACATGCATTGTATACATGTGTGTTATGAAAAACAACTGAGTGAATGCTATAGCAAAAACCAGTCACTTGTTCTCAAATGCCAATATAGAAGCCCCACAGATGAGGGTTCACACTGAGGTACATTAGGGGAAAGAGACTACTTTCTTCTGTCTGAAACAGAGCCTTGTACAGATCTTTCCAAAAGACTTCTGGGAAAAGTTTCCAGACTATCCCAAGAGATGATATTTGAACAATTTAAAAATTTCGATTCACTAGGAACTTGAAGGAAAATACTTTTTCTGAGACAGAGTGTCTGCATGTTTCCCACTGGCAACAACATGGAAGAATGGAAGGGAGGAAGGAAGGAAGGAAGGAAGGAAGGAAGGAAGGAAGGAAGGAAGGAAGGAAGGGAAAAATTATCTCTTCATAAATGTGCAAAGGATCTATGATTTCCTCAGCACAGTTTTTCCACCTAAGCACACATCCCTCTATAACTTAGTAGAAAAAATCTTAGGAAATCCCTTGAGTCCTTGAGAAGTTAAGTGACTTGTTCCAGGTCATAGTGCTAAAAAAATATCAGAGGTAGGATCTGGACCCAGGTCTTCCTGATGCCTAGCCCATGACTCTTATCTGCTTTATCATGCTTGCCTATCTACATTTTGCTCCTGAAGAGTAAGTTCAGTCTTCAATTTAGCCCCTGAATGCTAAAATCCTATCTGCATTGTGAGGGCTTTGGCATAAGCTAGCAGAGCTCAATGGAAAGATCGCCAGGAAATGGTGTTAAGCTGTGATCCAGTTTCTAGACTCTACAAAGCTCATCACTTTCTGAGAGGCCAAATTAAAAACATTTTAATTTACCACATCTTTTAAAATGGCTACCAAAATGTATATGACATAGACTTTATTAGAGAGACTTCATCCAATAGAACTTATTCTCAACACGAAGTCATTAGCTCTTTCTGCTTCTTCTCCATGTTCTTACTTGTGACTCCTATGTTCTACACATGAAGAATATCAAGTCAACAGCCTAGAATAGGAAGTTCTTCTCTAGTTCAGGTGATTGCAATGAGAAATGATTTTGTTTGTTTTTTAAATCTTCCCATAGTATTTCTTAGCCTCAGTAAAGACAGAGTTAGGAACTTAGCAATTGTTCAGTTCCCATAAATGATAAAATACTTTGTCCATGGCTATTCCACTGAAGTAGAAATAAAGATTCATAACTTACGAGTCGTGTGACCTTGGGCAAGTCACTCAACCCCAATTGTCTTGCCTACCCTCCCCCCCCCCAAAAAAAGATTCGCAGAGTGAGAAGTTTTGAAAGGTCTCCACGTTCAGCCCTTTGACACCTAGCAGAGAACATTTCAGAGAGGAAATGGTCATCTATTCTTATATTCTTTAAAGATTACTAGAGAAAGAAATTCCATACCAGCTTCATATTTTAATAACCCCTCTCGTGGAGACTTTTTTCCTTATATCTGATCTCATCTGTTTTTACTATATGCCAAGTAGTACGGTTTGGGGGGCTTGCCAATGGGTGGATATTCTCTACTTGAAAAAAGGATCTTACAGAGACCAAATGAACTTACATTGACATGAGTTCCATATAGAACTACATGAGCAAGATGAACCACAGTGTCTAGGTCAAGAAAGAGGAGAGAGACCCTGGGACCTTGTGAGGCTGTTACAATGGAGGAGAAAGAGGAGAAAGCATGATCTATTTTTTTTTTAACAAATTCTTCTAAGTTTGATTTGTACCTTTCGTATTTAAACCACGGCATTTTCTGGATTTACCCTCTCCCCACAGACATTCTTACATCGGAACAAAGAAAGACATTAGACACTTATTCTTGCTCACTCAGATGCCTAGTCATTGCTCTTTGCTAAAGGAATACAAATACTGCCAGTGCCCCTAAACTCTGGCACCCTAGCAAAAAGCCCTCGTTGCACCAGCCTAATTACAGTTCTGATGGCGCATTACTGAGTTCATGATGCACATAATAATTTGGTGGTTGAAAAATACCCTTCGTATCTTATTACATAGAAATTTTTAAAATGCTGCAGGTACCATTGTCCACACTCTCATCAATGAAATTTGGTAGAAGTTTTATTTAGAGAATGGATCCTTTTGTGTTTTAAAAGCTAAAAAACAATAGAGTTGATAATGCACACACAAAAATATAATTCAGCTATTTTTATCATTCAAGGGAACCATTTCTTTTTGTATTTATAAAAGAAAGGCTGAAATCTTGAAATATATCAAAGAGAATATCTGAAGTTAGAGCAATTAAATTTAAAACTCAAGTTAACTCAACTTAAAGTTAAAACTCAAACTTATAACATGTCATAAGGGAAAGGTTTCAATTCTTGAGTCTGAAAACTTGGGTTCAAAGGTTGGCTCTGTCCCTTGTCACCCCTGGGCAATTCATTTAGCTTCCCTGGACTTTAGTCTGCTCAAATATAAAATGAAAGAGTTGACTTGAAGGATCTCTTAAGACCCTACCAGTTCTATAATTTTATGACAACAATTAATGATTTTAATTCTCAGCATTTCACATGAATTCAATACTTGAGTATACAGGTGTCTGTGGGGGTAGGTAGGCTGAGAAAGCCATGTGTAGATGTTTCCTTCAACATCATGATGCCAGCAGTGATGACATTAGCACATGATTGTGTGTGGCCTCTCTATCAAAATTTGATACTACCAACCCATGCTCCTCTTCTGATCTATGTCTATAGTTTGACAAATACAGTACCAGGTAAATAAGTCAAACAGCTAGGGCATAGATCAGTGCATTAAAGATTCTAAACATTTCAATTTTCAACTTTTTTCAAATAGAAGAGCCTATGTGTCTTTTTAATCTACGCTAAACTGAGGTCTGGAAGGCTCAAAGTTTAGGTTTTAAGATACATTATAATTAATCTCCTAGATTACCCAACCTTTATCCATTTTATATACTTTGAAATTTATATCTATCATGCTACCAAGCTTCAGAAACAAGTAGACACTTAATTCAAGTAAAAAACGATCTAGAAGGATCAACTAGTTTTGAAGAAAACTATTTAAAAAGATGGACATTCTTTGAACAGATTATCAAAGTACAAATCAGAAAATGAGATTTTGAGTTCTAACAAACTTTATACGTAAGCTCCACTAAGCTTGAATGTTTTATTTCCCCCTCAAGGTATACCTCATGTTATGAATAGTTCTTTACACACACACACACACACACACACACACACAATATCTTAGGGCTTCTGGTGTTGCTCTGTTACTAACTTAGGAGGGTAGCACCTTAGGTTTGCAATTAGAATGAACTTTTCTCATTCTAAATGGACCCAAATACAAACCAAACCAAACATCTTACTGGAAGAAGTCATATTGTGGGAAATGCACTATTGTGTAACATAATAGAAAGCTTAAAACATTTAGAGTGGTGGAAATTAAGAGCCTAAAAATAGTCCAGACCAAGTGATGTTCTTGTTCTGCTTAGCTCAGAGTAAAGAAGTCTGTGCATACCTTAGCTATGATAGCACCATGAGAGGACCTACTCATGAAGTGGTTTTCATCACTTCATCTCAAAATGGAGAAGCTGAAAAATGCTACACAAGTACTTAAACAGCCAGAAGTACTTACTCATTTGCTGATAAATACAGGTGTAAATCTTTCATACTTGATCACTTACAAATCTTTTGTGTATTTGAAATTGTCAGTTCAGATACTATGGGTTTTAATGGTCATGGTGCACTGTTCTTGGCATTGACAGTACCAACTTTGAAGGACTCTAAAGGGTGGCTAATTATACAGCCTGCTATATAGCATTTCTTATGAGCATTAGGAAACTCATTTGCAAGGTATAACCTCTATGAGGGACAGAAAAAGAGCATAAATATCTGGCTAGAGATTTTCCCACTAACCACCAAATAACCCAGACAACTCAGCAACCTCCTCTCATTTCAGTTACATTACTTAGTTTCTCTCTCCTTTCAGCCCTCCCTATTTTTTTTCCTAAAATAGCTACAAGTGTCTGTTTGTCTGTCTCTCTCTTTTTCCTCTTAGGAAAATGAACAGTGTTAGTTGGGAAGATAAATCTTGACAAAATACAAAAACAGCAAGAGGTATTACAAAATATAAAGCAAATTAAGAGAATGCCAACCTTTATTCCACTCTGAACAAGTTTGTGTATGTCCAAAAACGGCTCCTTGAGAATTTCTCCTTCTGGGGTGAATATCTTCACGTAGCCTTCCTTTTCAAGGATGAAGAGACGATGGGAGCCATCCCCACAGTGAAGGGCTCCAACAGGCTGCCTCAACCCACTCACAATTTCCTGGGCACAGAAGCAGCTGTGTTTGTGCTTTCTAGACAAAATAAGAAAACCAGTCAGTTTTTTTGAGGGGTATAGAGGGAACAGAGATATTAACAGCTCACACCTTTTTCAAGACATAGTTCTCGAGGAACCAGTATTTGGAGGGTGACAAAAGGCTATTGTACAGTCACAATATGACAGGTAAACAGATTTTTTTAAAAAATCAAAGGAGTTTTATATCAGAGAGCAAAAGTAGCCTAAATGTATGTTAAAGTTTCTTTAAGTTACCAGTTTAATTTTTAGCAAATAGTCAAAACTTCTTTTAAAAAGTATCAGAGAAGACTATCTTCATAAAGAAATGATTTGTCAATTGTAAATAAATTATACTGAACAGTTCAAAAATGAAATTCAAGTATAAAACTATACCCATGAAATATATATGAATCAGAGAGAAGCCAAGCTTAGAACACATGATTAGTAACCTAAATATTAAAAAGGCATTTACACTAATGTGATTTTTAAGAAAGCAGACTAGCCGCAGAAGAAAACATCTGGAGGACACAGCTGCTGAGCATAAGCACAGACTGAGTTGATTCACTGTCAAAACCACAAAGATTTGTCAGTTTTTTTTAAGATTAAACAGCATTTATCTTTATGAACCTGCTGATCTCGTCCACTTTGTCATATTCTTCCATCTGGTCCAAATAGTTCGATGTTGGGCCTCTCACTTGTTTTCTCGGAAAATCTGGAAAGCACAACCCACCATCTCTTCTTGCGTGGTAAAAGCAAAACTCATCAGCTGTAGTTTGAAGGAAACCTTTGAAGTAAATGTAAAAAGAGGTCATGAGCAATATTTAACATCTGAAAGCATCTGAATTTTTACATGTATTCTGAGCAGAAAATAAAATTCCAATTAAATAAAGCACACAAAAATTCTGGATGATATAGAATGCACTGAAGGAAAAAGAACCCCACCACCTAGCTAAAGTACCTTTTATGATTTATGATTGATTGTCCTGTCAGAAATCATAATTGTTTAAGTATTGCAGATACAATGGGAAATTCCTATGTGGGAAGTCTCCCCCACCACCTCAGTGCAAGTTGTCTTTGCAACTCAACAATAAGATTAGGATTCTCTTAAAGCTGAGAGAGGTGAGATGTGGGATGTGAACCCACATTCTGAATCACTTTTAAGAATGACAGTAAAAGTGACATAATAATACAGAAGATATTGGAAAAAATCTTACAAACAGGAATTTAAGATGAATCTTACAAATGGGCTAGACTTTCTTTCTGATCCCTTCCAAGAGGAAGTGTGAGTTTTTCAAACATGAATTCATCTTTTGAAGTTGTGCTATATATCCTATTGCTTGATATTTTCTAAAGAGGAAATACAAATTCAAAATCAAGATTTTGGTATATAAAATCTTTCTCAAATATTAATGAATAGGATGTATTCTGATCTGTTCCATGACAGGTGCTTGGTATAGTTGTGACCATTTATCATTAAATGGTGAAAAACAAACCAGTCTTCTCTCATCCTATCATTATCAGGAATGGCTTTGAGTCCCTTTGCAATAAACGAGAACTGAAGGGGGCCCTGCCCATGGTTCTAATCTCACCTCAGCCACTTACTAGCTGTTCTACACTTAACCTCATTGTGTTAACTTCTTCTCTGGTAAAATGAAGAAGCTGGACTGACTGGCCTCTGACGTACCTTCCAGTTCTAAAATGATGATCAAAAATCAGTGATAGAGTTACCATTTTCAAGTATGTAAAAGGCCTGGTTTCTATTTCAGTGCCTTTTATACAGCAGGTACCTAACTGGATGAATTTTTAATCTAATTTTTCCTCGACTTCAACTAGTATTCATTCTGTTGCTAGTAGTAGAAGGTATAATAGTTTTACACAGGGAAAAATTCCAATGATCATCTCAAGGTACTTATTCCCTAAAACAATCATACAACCGAAGTCAACCTTACTATGATTTTGTGTTTGAGGTAAGAGGGAAGAAAAGTCAGATACAACATGACCTAGTCACTGCTGAAATGATTAGGTGGCAAAATCCTTGGCACAGTTATCCTCAATGTTATTTCCAGCTCTAAGAACAAAAGCCTTGCTCTACTTCCAGGATGAACTAGACTTGTCTCCTCTGCTTGGCATTTAAAGCTCTTTCTAACCTGGCCCCATCCTACCTTGCCAGTCTTCTCACAATGACCTTTCACCCCCACTTCCCCTCCCCCCTTCACATAGTCTACAGCTCAGCTACATTGGCTTACTTGCAGTTTCCCTAACACGGCATTCTCCTTAGCTCTATCTCTCAGGCCTTTAATGCTCTGCCCCCTCATCGTCACCTCTTGGTTGACCTGACTTTCATCAAGATCAAGTCCCACCTTCTTTAGGAGGCTTCTCCCAGTCTTCTCAGTTGCTAACCCCTACCCCTCTGAGATGACCTTTCAGCCATTCCATATATTTCAGATGCACCGAGTTACTTAGGTGTTATCTTCTCCTTGGGTCAAGAGCTGTTTTGCCTCCATGCTTAACAAATGCTTCTTGATTGACTGACTGACTGGTTAAGACAATCACGATGTCCCAGCTTTTTACCTAGCTTTTGATCATCACCGAATGACTAAAGAAAACTAGCTCTTAATGGGAATTGGGGAAAGAGAGGTGTTTATTTTAACCTGTCATATACTGATCTGTTATATAGAAATATAATTGACCATAAAAAAGGTCTTTATAGTATGAGAAAGAGGTTTTGACAAAACTTTCTATAATTCAGTTAGTAAGGTTTTATTTTTGGCTTTGAGTGAAATGTTCTATTATTCCACAATGGGAGCCCAGGAAGCAGAGGAAAATGTTGTTTTAAAATATGTTAGTTGTAAAAACAAAGCAAAATTAGACATACTAACTTGGCATGTCTGGCATCTAAGTTCAGATTTTCTTTGTGATTTTGTAAAATGGCTTGCCAGTATTATTGCCAGTTCTAGGTGAAAGACTCCTATTAACTGGGCTGAAGGGAAAATGTGTCCTCACGTGCACAGTTTTTAGTGATACTTTTAGAATGAAGAAATTGAGCTCAGTCAAGTTGGGCTTGCCAAGGGAACAAGCATTTTCTACCCCCCAAATAGATATTAGCCGAAGAAGTTACTGGGCTTGATTTTTTTGTGACATCAGTCCCCTGAAATCTTAACTTGTTCTTGGAATTTGTAAAAAGAAAAAATCTTGCCCTGGGCTATCTCAGTTAGCGGATGTGATAGATGGATCCTCCTCAGTCTCTGAAATGTGCACTTACTGGTGATTTCCAACTAGACGACTGACTTATAACTGGTATTTGGGAAAAAGGCAAGTGAGAGCAGATGTCTGGGTGGGGGAAGGGAAAACGTAGGAATGACAGCTGGGGAGGGGGAAAGCAGCTGAGAGGAGGTTAGCTCTTTTGTGAAGGAAGAGAGGGATTAATAAGTGGGAAGATGACTGAGGCAGATACTCAGGTTGATAGAATAAGATAGTTTCAAACCCAGAAGGGACCTTAGTCTGTCAAGATTGTTTAACAAAGGCTATTCTACTTCTCTATGCTTAAAGGGTTAAAAATATAAATCAAAAATACCTAAGAGAATTTTAATAATTCTCTTCCAAGAAAAAAGACGAAGAACTTGAGTTGATAGCTCACACGCAGACTTTCAGCTCTGTGGTGGGGCTAGGTTTAACATTTGGATGCCCATGCCTGGTTCCTATCATCTTTGAAGTAAATAACTCCAGGTAGAGATATTTTTGTACAAATGTCAAGAATCTTGGATCACTTGCATACTATGAATACATTTATGATTGAGTATGCAAGTTATCGGGGCTCTCTATAGTAGACTAATGAGAATTTTTGCTTTAAGTTGATGTAGGCTTACAGAGAGTAATTCAAAGTGTGTGATTCATAAGAAAGTTGGATTTGCTTTTATAAAAATAATCTTGTTTTATAGTCCAGCATTACAGTCTGCAAACAGAGACCATTTAAAGGGGAAAATTAATGAACAATGCCGGTGGCTGGTTCCAATTTATATGGAACTAGCAAGGGACAATCATGAGGAAATGTGAAATAATTTTCAAATGGAAGATCTGAAGATTAATGAGTCTAAATTCATAAAACTTCTTTCCAAGACTCTGGAGGTACCATGCCTTTTAGTCTATTTTTTTAAAAGTAGAATTCTAATACTGAATTATTTCTAGAGCTTGTATGAACTGTAGAGAAGTCTGATAATAGAAATATGATGATATCTGTAAGAAAAGGCATTTTCATAATAGAGGGAAATTTTAGATTTAAACCTCTTCTGATAACTGGGTTAATTGTGACTTTTAAAGGACTTGACTTTGTGGTGGGCAGGGGTGAATTAAATCTCTTTGGTTGGAAGATCACCCACAGAGGGAAACGGAATTCTTCCAGGGCATCATGCTCTCATTTATGGACGGGGAAGAAATAATTTACCAAATGGTACCCTTATGCTTGAAGGAGTAAAATGGCGAGTATTTTTACTGCCAGAGAGTGTTTTGCTCACCCTGGATCAGCATAATAAGATGAGGTCTGCTAATGATGACCATATGCTGATTACTCTTTCAGCTACATATTTTTAGCCCAGATGTCTTATCAAATGTCCTTGACCTATAACTAATAATACTCCTGAATCATGAACATAGTTCTACTGTATCACAAGGCACACTGTAAAACTCAGACCTGGAAAATAAATACCATCGCTGGAATCTTGAACTCCAGCTTTTCAACATGGATTCTAAAGAAAACTTGTTTTCCTCATTGCATGAGCTGCTCTACAGACATGAGGAGGAGGTGACTTATCCACTAAGCTGCTTTTCTAGTAGAATTACAGGGACCTCTCCACACTTTCGCCTGGTCGTGTTAGGACTACCCAGATATGTGCACCAGATAGCTAGAGAGATCAGTGGTTGATAATTGCCATGGACCCAACTCCAGGGGAAGCTAACTGCTATCAGACAAACCCATGAGCTTGACCTTACTTTGCACCAGGTTCCAACTAATTGTACTAGCTAACCCTGGTCATGTGATAACCTAATGGCTTATAATGAAAAGACAACAGGGTAAGTACTTAAAAATACAATGAAAACAGATAAAGCATAGGCAACCACTCCGACAGACTAGTTCTTATGAACATCCCACAATTTGAAAGGCTTTATTCTAGCATTTAATGAAAAATAAGGTGGGTACCAGGAGCCTACTTGTGTTCATTCAAGTAAAGGAATGAATAGAAATCACGATGTACTGGAAAGAAGAAAAATTATTTTTAATGAAAGACCCTATGGTGTAATGGGGCAGCGAGCTGTCTTAGTAGATAGAGCACCTGGTCTGAAGTCAGGAAGACTCACCTTCCTGAGTTCAAATCTGACCTCAGACGTTTTATAAATATATGACTCTGGAGAAGTCACTTAGTCCTGTTTGCCTCAGTTCCTCATCTGTAAAAACGAACTGGAAAAGGTAATGGCAAACCACTTCGATATCTTTGCCAAGATCATGAAGGGTCAGACACAAATGAAAAATGACTGAACAGCAACATAGGCTCTATATTAGAAATTGAACTGGGTTAGGAGTCAGAGAACCTAGGCTATACAAGTTACTGTTTGTGTGGTCCTAAACCTATTTTCTGGCTGTAAATAAGGTATACTTTGATCCTGGCTATGCTACTTGCTAGCTGTGTGTTCTTGGGTGCACATCAGTTCTTTCATTCTCAGCTTCCTCATCCATAAGATAAGGGTGTTGGTGTCAATGACTCAGAAGTTCTCTTCTAGAGAGTTTACTACTTGGGAAGAATTTGGGAAGTAATAGTCTTTCCTGCATCTTTGCCCACTGTTGCTGTCCTGTATGTCTTCCTTTTCTTGGAAGTGAAAGTAGTCCTTCAGTCTTTCTGCATTATAATCACTGAAAACTTTTTGCCTTTGAGATGTGTGCTTGCTAATGTGAAGCTACTTCTATAGATCTCTGAAAGGGCAGTCATGGCTATATGTCCTCACCTTCTCCTTTTTTCTGTGATAAATTCTATTACATTTAAAGAAGAGGAAAAGATGGTCCTTGAGAAGAAAAGCCAAGCAAATTTCAATTGCTGCAATGAAACTGATTATCCCACAAATAAAATGGAAAATTCTGGGCACTGGATTTAGCATGATAACAACCCTAGTTATGTGATTTTTAATTCTTTGGATAGTTCATTGTACTTTTTTTGTCTTTGGAAAAGCCATCTGCTGAATGTCATTCCTTTCTTTTGCAATTATGGGTAGTATGGAGTAGCAGACATAGAGGTAGTTTTGGGAAAGGAAAACATGAGTTCAAGACCTGTCCTTGATTCCTAGAGGCTCTGTGACCCTGGGCAAATCACTTAACCCCTCAGTGTCCCACACGGGTCTCTTAGATGGAGCAGTTGCTGATCTGTGTTACTGGATAGAGTTTCTCACTACCAATACAATAACAAATCTAGACTGTACTACCATCACTCTCCCTGCTAAAAAAAATCCAGCAATTTTCCCTCTCAAACAGATCCTTTGGGCTAATTTCCTCTTAACTTTGTTGACTTTCAGAGTATTAAGCTTTTAATGCTTCTTAATGGTGTACTGCAATTTTTTTTTTGTCATCCATATGATGAATTGACTTTACTAAAAGATATAAACAGAGTATGGTGCTGGTCAAATTTCCTAGTGAATAATGAAAAAAAACCCACTTATTTCCTTGCGGTTATGATCTGTGTGATCCTGGGTAAGCTGGTCCACCTTTCTGAACCTTAGTTTCCTTATCTGTAAGACAAGAGGATTAGACTCAATAGCCTCTAAGGCCCCTTCAAACTTTAAACCTATTATTCCATAAATTTAGAGTGGTAAATGTTTTCTTCTTTCCTTTAGAGGAGGAAAAGCTGATAATAAAATGGACTTGTGAGGGGAAAACCCAAAAGATATACTTCCTTTTGATATTTCCTTTTTTTTGTTTTTTAAGAGTTTTACGAATACATTTTTGGACATGGTTAGTGTGGAAATTTGTTTTGCTTGACGATACATATTTATTGTAAAGGATTTCTCTTTGTTTTTACAAAGGGAGGGGGAGGCGAGAGGGAGAGAAAATAAATGATTGTTAATTTAAATTTAAAAAAAGCTAGGTAGTCTACAATTCCCATAATTTCTGTTATCCAGGGGGAACAGGGATGGGGGCAGAGGATGGAGCACTTTATACTTTGAGGAAATCTTAATCTGTGTGCCCATGCTCATGCTGTCCAACAAATCAATTAGCCATGTTGGGGATAATTAATGCAACATCTTTTTGTTATTACAGTCCACTTTCCGAACATGTATTTAGAATGATTATTAGCATCTGATTGATGTAGGAAAGGCGCCTATTCGAGTTGGTGCTAAAGCATGCAGGCTGCTCTGTCCAGCACTGAAGTTATGCTTTCATCTGGTTATCTTTCAAGGCAACCTGGGTGGTCACAAAAAGCACTTGACATCTTGATGCACTTCAGCGGTTTTACATATACACAAACTTTGTAGAAAAATAAATTTGTCATTCGTCACCACATATGTTGATCTGGGGAGCGAGGGTCCTGCAGCTTGGGCTCCTGTGCCGTATTGCTCACTCCTTCTCCAAAGAGGCTTCCTTTGGGAAGTTAAAATCACTCCCAACATACAACAGAAAGAAACCTCCTCTTCTCCCCAAAGGCACCACTGCCCTACTTTTCTGTCCCATTTTTGGATCTCAAAGATAGAAATGTTAAGTAGGAACTTAAGTTTATATACTACTTTTAACCTATACAAGAAAAGACGAAACTCTATTGCTTCCAGCTTGGACCAAGCATTTCTGATATCTAATCTGTTACTTCTTCTCAGCAGGCAGTCTTGGCAGCTATGACCTAGTCTGCTGTGCTTTGGGGAATGTGATAAGGAGCAAGAAACAGCTGGCTTAAGAGAGCCTTGCAAACATCTCTGCAGTTTATAAAGACAATAATAATATTTTCATATTTGAATGAGTTTAGAGACATGTTAAACCACACCAAAGGGAACAAGCAACTCTATTCAAAATGTTTTCTCAAGTCAGTAAGAGAGCATTACAACCCTTACCTACCCCCATAATAAAAGTACCAAACCCTATGGATCTGAAAGCTTTTTTTTTTTTTAAAGAACATAGAGCACCCTAATTATTTAAAAGTCCTTCTCTAATCTCTCACACAATTCTGGAGTTTTTTTTAAAAAAAATACTTTTAATCTTATAACTAGTAGTTCGTTTTCTGTATTTCAGCTAACTGGTCAAATATCCCCCCAACAGATGTTACTCCATCCAGAGATGATGTCTATTCCACCGCCTCTAGCAAAATGAAATGGTGACATTTTGAATGGAGGACTTTATCAATGTTTTGTAGAGTAAGTGCCTCATACTTAATGAGATCATAGGATCATGGATTCGGGGCTGAAAAGGGATCTTGGCAGTCATGTGACACAATCCCCTCATTTTGCAGATGAGGAAACTGAGGCTCAGAGAAATAAAATGACTTGTTCAAGGTCATAAGTGTAGAAAGTGGCAGAAAAATGAAATCCGGGAATTAGAAATACTTAACGATCCAGCAGAAAGGTGGCTACATATTTTTCCTGCCTTGGTTATCAAGAACACTCAAATTCCCACTCCCTCCCTTCTTCACTAAGAATTGCTTCTGAACATAATACATCAAGGAGCACCTAGTCTTGTTCAAAAATAAGATTTAAGTTTTTTGACCACTTTCAATTGGTTAGTGGCATACATGCCTCATTTTGCCTTTAAAAGAAAGAACAGAAGATAGTTTTTTCTTTGGCTTATGTATTCTTTTTAATGGCAGCTTTACTTTCCTATCTTATCCGTTACACTAAAATTGGTGGACAATCCTTCAACTTGGCAAAGGGGGAAAGTGTCTTGGGAGCAGATTATGAGGAAGACAGTCTGTCTGGCATTAAAAATTTGCCATGCATAATCCAAAGTAACTAACAAGTTGACCCTCTGAACTGTGTGACAGAAAATACAAGTTTAAATAAGGCCAATTCATTATTTGGATGGCTAAAAAACACAATCACAACACACCATTAATATTTTGATGCCCTAAAATAAACATAGGGAGGAGAAAACACATCTTTTGAAAGGTGAGAGAAATCTTACATAAGCAAATGCACGCCCATGCACGCACTGCAATGTAGACATCTGATTTCAATATTCTCTAGTTGCTTTTACCTGGAATGTGGCCTCTACACGTGTAATAGAATTCTTTGCAATAGTCTTCGCACAGCAAGGGCAAGGCTAGGTCTCTTTCAGAGACTTCCCCTCTCTCAGGTGAATGGAATAGATTCTGAGAATGTGGTGAGCAGTGGGCACATCTGATCTCCTCCAGGAGTTTCACACACTCTGTGTTGTTGGTAACAGAAAATATCTGCAAACCGGAAACAAATACATCGTGATCTCTTTCTCATTCCCCAGGAAAAGCTACTTTGTAATAACCACAGAAGAAAAGTGTTCTCAGTCAGGTAGCAATATATATAGGTATCAAGGTTATCATGAGAGGTAATACAGCGTAGAGAACAGAGAGCTCAACTGGGAGTCAGGAGGACCTGAATTCAAATCTTGCCTCTAAGTACATATTGTCTGACCATGAACAAGTCACTCAAGCTATATGTGACTCAGTTTCCTCATTTGTAAAAAAGAGATAATACCTGTAGAACCTACCTCCCAGGGTGGTTGCTGAGGCTCCAATGAGGTGTTTTATGTTAAATGCTTTATAAATTTTACAGCCCTACATTAATGCTAATTATTATCCCACATAGAAAACCTGGATATCTAGTTTGTCTGAAGATAGGAGATGGCATAAAAGGCTTACCTACACCAATAAAAATAGTGCATTTGCCTATGACTGGCTCCTTCACTTATGAAACATGATTGGGGACCAATGTGAGTTTTTTTTAAAAATATCCTATGACTGTCACTTACTTAACAGCACACATTGAGTACAAATGTAGCTATCAAAAAAAGAATATCCAGTCCTATCTCCTGCATACGTTTTAAGTTCTATAGTGATTTTTTTCTCCTGAAATTCCTGGTATAAATTAGTAATTGTAGATCCTTTGGGTGCCCAATTGATTTCTTCTTCTAAGGTCATTTATGTGCATCCTATGGCAGTTAACATTTGGCTGTTCCTAGTATAGAGTACTTTACAGTTGATTAAGTTCTTTTACATACATTATTTCATTTGATTCATATAATGGTACATAGAGGGGAAAAATACCTTTTCAATAAAAGATAAGGTAACAACAACCCCTCTCATCCCTATGGGAATAATATCTTAAGCTGGTAGGTGCGTATTTTATTGATCACTGTATCTTAACCTGGAAAAAAAAAAACTTTATATTTTCACCAGGACTATGATACACATAAGAAAATAAACACATGAATGGATTATTAAGTTATAGAGTATAGTGTATAATGAATTTTGCTGAAAAATGGTAATTTGTGCAATATTTTGTTCTTTGTACCCACTGAGAAATATTTTAAAAAAATTTTAACCACTGAGGAAGCACCTAATGAACAAAGTAGGAAGTCCATAACCAATATTTACTTGCTTTTTTTAGTTGATGTTTTATGCTTTTAACAAATCCAGAGAGTGATACAACCACAATAGAAACATCTGAAATGTCAAGAACAGTACTGTCCAAACTCAAGCATCAATGTCACTATTAAAAAAATTCCTTCTACATACTGGGGAATCTATACATATTTCTTTGGCTTCTTTACAGAAGAAAATTTAAAGACTTTTGTATTTAACTTAGGTCCACATTCCTATATAAATATGAGTATTTTAAATTATATGTTGTTTATCAAAATCAATTTTTAAAAGTTTTTTTGAGAGGAAGAATTAATAAGCAGTTACCAATTTATTCTATTCTTTAGTTTGTAAGTAGATGTTCTAATTTGAATAAATTATGATGCTCCTTTAAAAAAAACAACATCCTAGTTTATCTGAGAATTTGCATCTAAAGAGCAAAGAATATTAATTGTTTTAGATAGCTGAATATATGGATCTGTTGAAACATTAGTCAAAAGAATAAAGTCCACAAAAATCGAAAAGAAACGACCCCATTTGGAGAAAAAACAAAATAAAATTTATAATTTATTGTAAATATTTGACTGAGATTAAATATATAAACAATGATGACATATTTGAAATACAAAATTCCAACAGAAATAATCACATTGGAGGGAAAAAGAAATAAGCTTTGTGATTTATTGTAAGTCTCTGCTTATATCCAGAAAAAGTTGATTAACCCAAATCATTTTAGATTTTTTGCTCACTTAACTTAACATGACAAGTGGTTAAGTGGTTAAGATTTTCAAAAAAGAAACATATACAAGACACTTAGAATTTGCATTCCAAGAATTTTTAGAATGTCTTCAATTGTGCATACTTTGCCAGACACCACCATATCTATGCAATATTCTATTTTTCCATCTCTATAGCCTGTACAATGATCGCTGCAACAAAGCGTCAAGAGAAAGAGCACTGAAAGAAACTAAAGCCACCTCTTCGGCTTTGTGGAAAATGGGTGTTTAATTACATCTGATTTCATGTGGTCTATGCATAGTTCCATTTTTAATAACTGACATAAAACCCTGCCAGCTGCCATCCAGGGGGAACTTGATTTTAGTGCTTGAAGAATTTGGTCCTTTACAATTTTTGGAATGTGCCTTGGCCACAAAGTAACCCATCAAAAGATTAAGGAACAGGATTCAATAAATTATCTGAAATCAAGTACAATATTATTCTTTTTTCAGTATCATGCTGTTCCAACACAGCAGGATGCTAACATTTTGCTCTGTGTGAGGTCCACAGTGTAAATACCTATTTGAACATAGATAGAGTCATCATTCTAGCTTAGGTTTCAATGAACCAGTGGTCTTACTGAAGTCAATTAAACTGACTTAGCCCAAAGCTGAACAGATCAGTATGGGTGTGAGCAGGGTATTTTGTCTTCTTTAATAGCACAGACACAAATACACATACATGCACACATCTTTCTCTGTGCCTGGCAATGCCATCAACCTTAACAAGAAATAGAAACTAGTTTCCTTTCCTGATTTTTTAAAAAAAGCTTATATCCAAAGTCATTGGATGACAGTGGCCTAAACTAGACTTTGGAAAACATGTAAAACTTGGAAACATTATTATAGCATGCCTAGTAATGATTATGCTTGCTGCTGACTAATTTATAACATCTGGAAGGTCATCCTTTAATCTCTAGCCACATGAAAGTAAAACTCATTGAAGAAAAGGTAAGCAAAATACTGGAATCCACACAGAAAAGTGTGGCCTACCAAGAAAGCTTATCAACAAACAGTAAAAATCAGTGACAGGGACCTTCTGTATTTCTTTCTTCAGCAAGCAGGAAGTCGAAGGAAGTAAAGCAGCAGCCACATGGGCCTGATGGGTAGACAAAAGCAGGGATAAAGCATGACAGTATATTAAGATGTTGCCTTAAAAATCCCTGGGTGTACCCAAATTTATTTCTAAAAAATCCTATGTCCACAAGGTTGTTCAGCTGTTGAGTAAGACACATGTTTCTTCTGGACCCTAATGCTGGATTATGTCATTAGAGAGTTCGGTTTCAATTTTAGGCTAATATGTAAATAGATCATTGTATTAAGGCAGCTGTTAAAGGGAGCCCAGGATGAGTTGTTTGTTTAGTTAGATGTGTTCAACAATAGCCTTTGTTCCTGAAAGAGCCAGAGCAAACACATGATTATAAAAGGGCACACTTGAAAACAATTACTTTTCACCCATTCCTTGACAGCCTTGGCTGTGAAGCCACCCAAGGTAGCAGACACACGGACACGGACGGACACACACACACACACACACACACACACACACACACACACTCTGAAAAGGGGGGCTCCTGTGTCAATCTACCCACAAGTAAAGTTTTAGAGATGCTGGCATTTGCAGGCTGGAGTTGCTGACGCTTTTGGTGGTAAATGCAATATTCTGGAGCTTGTAACAAAGTTAAAGAACTTTGTTAAAAATAAAGTTGTAACGATATAACTTCACCAACTTACTGTTGAGATTTTGAAAAAAAAAACCTACAGTGTTTTCAGAGTTGCTTCGATACATTGATATTAATATAAGAGACTTCAGTTTAAAAAATGATACCTAAGAGCATTAACTGAGCATGCTCGGTAACATTAATATTCTGATCTCTTGTAAATATATGATCGCTACTGTCATGACAGAACAGAAGGATTTTGAAAAGTTTTTTTCTTTCTGTTTTTGCTAAGGTCCACAGTTGCCTCCACTCTGAGCTTTTTAAAGATACCTTTCAAAAGGCTATCATCTACCCTGAGTGGGAGTTATTAAAAATGACCCAGCCATCTTTATGATAAACCAATAAGCCCTAGAATAAACATCAAGGTTTAACAGACAGATAACAGAGTTTTTAAATATAATTAAAACCTTGGGATAAACATGTCTTAAAAATACATAAGAACATCTCTCTAGAGTAGATACCCCTTATTTTTTTATTTTGAAAGTGGTTTGAGAATGGTGGATTTATAAACTATTTGTAACAGGAACAAATATCATGCCCCATGGGATAAGTTTCAACCCATAAACCCATTTTAAAAATAAGGTAGGGAATAAAAATGGGAAAGAAGGAATTCTGGCTTTGACAGTTTTTTGTTACCTGTGTGACCTTGGGCAAGTCATTTCAATTCTTCTGGGCCTCCATTTCCTCATCTGCACAGAGAGGAATGGACTAGATGACCTTCTAAGGGTCTCTTCCAGCTCTAAATCTATGATGCTTTGAGTACGGGAAAACTTGATAAATGTCATAACCCATCTAAAGCAAGGGAATTGTTTTTATAATGTGATTAAGTCTTAAGGGATGCAATACTGCCCCTCATCCCTTTTCCCAAATTCCATCAATAATATGTCCCAATTTCTCAAAGAATTCAGTGATACATGGGTTTTTCCAGTTCTTGGTGCTCTGATGAAGTCCACTGAAAGTTAAGGCTGCATTTCCAGCCTTTCCTCTGAATTTCTTGGCTTTTTTGGGTCCCCTTTCAGGACTATTCATGTTATCAGAATGTAATTACTTTGTCATCTAATTCTATTCCAATCAAAGAGCTTAATGCCACTTTCTGGATAGGAGAAAGGAATATCCTGCTTAGAATCTCAGACTCCTACTGCATATGGTAAGAATAAAGAGGCTGTAGCTGAAAACCTGTAGTAAGACAGTTCTCACTCATCTGGGAATAGAGGGACTAGGGCCAATGCTCCCTCAAAAGCCATGAACATTTGGACAGAGCTGGGGACTGAAGGAGAATGATGTTCTCTAGTTTCACCCATTAGTGAACCAACTAACAACACAATGGTGTTGTTGTTATTCTTTTGCCATAAGCAACAGGGCTCTGTGTGTGGGCAGCAGTTTAGTAGGGAGGAGGATAAGTCGACCCCTTTTTGTCCTATTGATTTTTTCCTATTTGCATGACTTGAGCAAATTAAATGATGCAATATGGCTTTTTGTTACAAAACAAAGTGAGAGATACCACCCAGACACATATGTTGATTCGTAAGAGCTGTTTACATGAGAATAGAGTGAAATCTACCGTGAACTAAGCATAAAAATTAGATTCAGCCTGGGTATTTTTTTTTATTATGCTTGGGCCAGCAAGACTGAAACACAAGTTTTCCAAGAGTCTCTCAGACCTTGACAACTGCAGTGTTGTAACAGAGGAATTCTTAATTAAACCTAAAATGGAAAAGGGGTGGGGGCGGTAAGACACCTGATTGTTTATTTCACGTGCAGAGATTGTTAATGACGTGGTCGCGGCTATTCCCCCCCCCCCCGCCCCCCCGGGTGTAGAGTAAATTCCCCCACATAACTGCAATGCATGCCAAAAAATATTTTTTTAATCAAATTGAAGTAAGCATTTCTTGAAATTAGTATATAAAACTGTTATACGTTTGTATATCATATATTGACATCAGTGGCATGAAATTGCCAGTCTTTAAAAGTTCCAATAACTAGAAAAGATCTTTCTTTATAAGTAACTGAGATCCGGAGCCTGGATTTACAATGACATGTGGAGGTGGGTTGGGGAGTGGGGAAGCGATAATGAATCTTTTCCCCATTTTGTGTGTGGAATGTGACAGCGAAAATCTTTCTCTGGTTTTCAAAGCTCTCAAGCTTGGTTTGATTCTAAGTACAAGACTACCCCCTTGGACGGGGCTGGAGATCATAAACCACCCATGTTCTACATCCTCTCTTATAGTCAGTCAGACCTTTCCCTAAACCAAGCACGTGGAGAAAACGGCACAAGCCTTTTCTATCCCCAGAAAAATAAACCGGAAACCACAGTCACCTTAATTTACAGTTTTCACCGAAGCCAGTGCCTGGTTTAATACGAAACACACGCTTCATCTCGATACTTTTCAAGTGTTCACATAGTCGAGGATGATAGAATTGCAGGAAGTCAAACTTTCTTGTGCCAGAAGGTGATAGGATCTAGCAAAGCATCATGCACACGGACTTGGGGAGCGTGGGGGGTCGATCCCTGCACCCCAAAATCCATAAAAAATGATCCAGGTTTTAATAGAAAAAAAAGTACCTGAACACAAGCCTCGTAGCTCTAAACCCTCACAGGAAACACCAGGACTGCCAGACCCCTTTCATCATCTTCCAGCCCATTTGCCAAAGTTTGCACCCAGGCGATTGACGGTTGCCTACCTTGGATTCCATGTGCAGCAGAGACTGACTGTCAATCCTAGAGCAGCAGGAGAGCCGAGGGTAGAAGACACCGCAGACAGCTTCTGCCCCGCTTAGGGATTCCACCTGGGACATCATCCTGCGATCCCTCCTTTTCAGACGCTTTGGTGGGTTCCCATTCAGACACCTTCTCCTCCGCGCACCAGTCCCTTCGTTCCTTTCTCCAAACTTGGCATCTCCTTCGAAGAAGCCCAGAGCCACAGCCACGAGCAGCAACTTAAAAGACAACATCTTCAGCATCATCTGCCCAGCAGCAGCAGCAACAGCAGTAGCAGCAGGAGGAGGCTGAGACGTGTGTGGAGGAGAAAAAGGGCTGCTCCCCTCACTGCCCTGCCACACAGCCCCTGGAGGAGAAGAGAGGGGGCCCGGGGCTGCAAGGGTGGCAAAGGGACCAAGGGAGGCGGTGAGGAGGAGGGACGGGAGCAACTTTGTAGCAAGTTTAGAAAAGCACCGAGAATAGGGGTCAAATGCCCTAAGGGAACCCAGGGATCGACACGGAGTTTAATTTGTATCAGGGACGCTCTTCGTGGTGGTGCCAGTGTCAAATGAGTTAGGGGGCTTCGGGTGCAGCCTGGAAGGGGGAGGAAGAGAAGGAGCAGAAAGATGAGGAGGAGGCGGCGGGGGCAATGGCAGGGGCAGCAGCGGCACTTCACTTGTTGTCCACGTAACGGGAGTCGCGGAGGTGAGACTGGAGGAGCAGCGGCGGCAACAGCAGCAGCAGCGGCGATGGCCCCGGCAGCAGCGGCAGCAACAGCAGGGGAGGCGGAGGCAGTGCTGGGATCTAGATGATGCTGCGATCTCCTCTGCCCGCGGCTGCAGCTCCTTACACCGGCTCTCATGTTTCGCTCCCTCTTTTCTTCTTCTTTTTAACTAGCGCGCGGGGAGGTGCTGCCACCGCGCGCCCCTTGACGTCACCACTGCTGCTCCCGCGCCCCCGCCCCGGGGCAAGAGAAGGGGAGGGGAAAGTGCTCGGAGCCAGGCGGGGTGGAGAGTATGAGTGCGGGGGAGGGAGGGGCGGAGGGGGAGGCGGGGCTGTGAGAGGGCGCGTGCCCGCCAGAAGGGCTCGCTCCTGCAGAGGTGGCTGCAGCAGCCCCTGCTGTAGCAGGATTGAGGGGGCTTAGGAGACGGGGAAGGGGCTAGAGTTGCCAGATGCTGTCCTGCTCTCATAAATGCGGAGGATTCCGGCGTGCAGACTGGGGTGGAGTTTTGTTGTTTTTTTAAAAGCAAGATGACCCAGGCAATATTCCCCTCTCTCAGCAGCCACCAGTGTGTTTGTGGGTTCAGGGAGGATGAAGCACGCTCATCTCTTTTCTTTAACTCCCTGAGTGGGATTGCAGTTATACGTCTCATAGTCCTACACTGGCGCTTACTCCAATTTTGGAGAGACGCGGGCTGCAGGATGCTGCAACCATAAACAAGTGACTCCTTTCTCCTGCTCGTTCCCCTGCTCCTTAGTGCAAAATCCCGAGCTCCCCAGAGAAATTAAGTGAAAGTGACCCGAGAGTGGTCGTAAGGAGAGAGGGCCGGAAAGGGGAGAAGATATGTGGATTACTTACTCGTCTTCCGATCCTGCCTCTTGCTACCTTGTTTGGGGAGCAAAGGTGTCCTGAGGAAGTGGGGAAAGGCAAAGGAGAAATGGGATGGGGTCTGGGGGGAGCGGAGGCAGGAAGAAGCTAAAGGGTCCCGCAGGGGTCAGAGAGACAGGAAGGAGGTCAAGAGGCTCTGTCCGCTCATCTTGTCATCCTTGGCTCGCTGAACTCTTGGCTGATTTCAAAACTCTGAACCCGGCCACTTTTCAAACGCCCCCTTTTCAGGTTTTGTTTGTTTGATGGTTTTGTTTTCTTAAAGTAGATGGGAGGTCCAAGTTATAGCATACTTCCCCACAATCATTCAATCTTCTCTTTCCCTCCCCTCCCCTCCCCTCCCCTCCTCCTCCTCTCCTCCTCTTCCTTTCCCCCCCACCTTTCTTTTTCTCCTTGCCCCACCCCACTCCCTCCTTCCACTCTGAGAACTTTTGAATCGGTTTGGACTCTTACCCCAAGAGGAGCATACACCTGCCCAAAATGGGACTTTTAAAGATCTACATTGTACATATAAAGTAGTCCCCAACCCTTTGGAGTTCTGCATGTAGGGACCAGTTGTGTATTCGGAGGATATCCACATGTACTGCTTGTTTGTAGATAGAACTTTACCTGTTATTAACCTTGCCAAGTGAATGTCTAGTCTTCCGCGAATCTCAGCGGATTATTCCTTTGCTCCAAATGGTAAAGGGACATCTGAAAAATTAGGGTGCTGTGTAGCTCCGGTCAGGCATAACTTGGCAACAGAACATTTCACTGGCACCCGGGAGACATTGCCCAGGACAAACAGCCATAGAACCCAAAAGGGCAAGTGAGTAGGAAACGAAGACAAAAATTGCTCCCAAGATTTTGTGTCACACAACTGGGAACCTCTCCATGACCCTGAGTCCATTTGTGAACGGTGTATCTGTCGTTGCAGTGGGCTGTGCTTATATAACTAACCTGATTTGTATTTCAGATGGAAATAAGAAAATGCCACATACCTCCAGACTGCAAGAGAGTGTTGTCAGAGGAAAGGACACTGACTTGGGAGTTAGAAGATGGGAGATCAATAAATCAATCAGATGGGTATTTGTTAGGGGTTTGCTATGTGGCAGACACTCTGTGAAGTGCTGGGGATACTAAGATAGGTTAACATGTTCTTTGCCTCTAGAAGCTTACATTCTAATGGGAGAGACAACATAAAGTAATGAGTACATTACAAGATAACTTCAGAGTAGATAGAAGGTAATTTTATAGGAGAAGGCTAGAAGCTTGGAGGGACCTGGGAAGCCATGCTTCAGGAGACAGCATTTGATCTGAGTTTTGAAGGCAGCCAGAGATTCTAAGAGGGGCTATGAAGGAGGGAGAGCCTTTAAGGCATGGGGCCCAGGCAACATGAAGGGCAGATTAGAGAGAATCTGATGTTCAGTTAAGGCTTTCACTCTGGCTCTACCACTTACTGTTTGTATCACCTTGGGCAATTTATCGAGCATCTTTCAGCCTCAGTTCCCTCATCCATAAAATATGCTAGTTGAATTAGCATGAACTCAAGGTTCCATCCAACTTTAAATGCCATATTTTTAGAAATCGAATAAGAAAGTTCAATTGGAGTTTCCTTCTCTTGACAAAATAGACTCTTAACCTTAACAAATAATGTTAAAATTAATTTTATAGGACAATTGCAAGATGTGAGTATGCATGCAGAAAAATGAGAAATTTCTCTTAGTGTTTCTATTTTTTCCACTGGCAGTCTTAATTCATTATATTTTTTTCCTATTTATTATTATGAATTTGACAAATATCAACATGAACATTTCCCCATACCAAAAAAAAAACCACACACTGAAAAAGGAGATTGTGTCTGAAAACATGAATCTTTACTGTTTGCAGCATTTAACATGATAGTTTCACTGTTACCCTGCTTGTCTGTGTCCCTTTTTGTACTTTCTTCTGCTCTCTTTTGTGTATTTTTAAAAAATATCCATTGCCTTTCTTTTTTCCTCCCTTCATTTTTTTTGGTATCACTATCACTATATTCCCCTCCCCCTCAACTTACATTAAAAATGCCCTTAAAAAAATAAGAAATATAGACATACAAAACAACCATGTTTGAAAATGAATATCTCATTCTGTACCTATAGTCTACTACATCTCTGCTATAGAAAGTGGGAAGCATGATTCATCATCAATTTTCTAGCACTACGGTAAGTCATTGCACTGATCATAGTTCTTTTACAGTTGTTTTCTTTTACAGTGTTTTATTCATTGTAGAAATCATTCTGATTTGGTTTATTTCACTCTGCATCAGTTCATACATAACTTCTGTATTTTTTTTTTGTCAATGAATGGTTAGGAGATGGAGGATCAGTCAAAGTTACATCTAAGATAAAGTACTTGAGCTGAGCATTAAAACAAAAAACAAAAACAACCAACCAGATTCTAAGTGATGGAAGTAAGGGGACATTTTTAAAGACATTAAAAAAAAATTCCAGTTTACATTATCATAAATATTCAAGAGATTTAAAAAAAAAATTCATTTGGGTCTGTAGATCTTTCTGTAAATTTTATGGCACCATGGAACTATTTTGAAATTTAATAAGCATCAATTTAATTATGTATCAAGTGAAATCAAAATTTTATCTACGTTTATCTATGGTAAACCGTTTGTCTACGGTAAACTTTGTAAAGAGCTTTGCAAATCATAAAGTATAACATAAATGTAAATAATATTAATGATTTTATTGATGCAAAAATATTTCTAGAAAGAAACAATGCCAACCAATTAAAAATATGAATGAACATATTATTTTACATTTACTCTCTTGAGAAAAGCGAGCAACTGATTGAGCCTCATATGTTGCTCATAAACTGGATTTGATTTGATAGTGGACCCATAATCCAACTCTTTGTTCAAGTGATGGATTTTAAACACAATATGGCCCATGATACGGCATGAAATAAGCACTGGATAAAAATCCACTCTTGAGACTCTTGTTCCCCTGGGCAAGTCATTAAACTTTTTGGGCCTATTTCCTCATCTATAATGAAGAGGGTTGATTATAAGGCCTGCTAAATTCCCTTCTGATATCAGATCGATGATTCTGTAATGGAATGGTGCAGTCAACTGAACCACCATGTTGCATGTGGCTTTGCTGACTTTATTTGTCTGTTATTAGCCCATACTCTACCTTAAACAAAAATTCTGGGTTCAGCAAAAAACTGGTTTACCAACACTGGTCAAGGTAGTTAATTTCTAGAAGGTGGTATTTCAATGAGTCGATATGATGTAGTAGAGACTAGAATTAGACTAGAATTAGCAGGAGCTGTGTTTAAGTCCCGTATCAGAATTTGAGCAAGTCACTTAACCACTCTTGAGTTCAATTTTCTTATCTCTAAAATGGGGGTAACAATACCTGGAACAGTTTTATCTCAGGGTCCTTGTGAAGTTTAAATTCATATATATATATATATATATATATATATATATATATACACACACACATATATATGTCACTCAATCACTCTGAAAATTTTGAAGCACTTTGTATGTCCCTTATTACAGTTGATTTATTTATTACTCATGACACTAAGTGCCAATCAGACCTATTCAAAGATAATAAATATTTTAAAAAAAATTCTATGAAAGTTTTTGATTCATTTGGTTATTTTCTCTCCCAAAACAACTAGTATAATGGTGAACACAAAGCAACTACTGAAATTGTTACTATTGACTATAAAATTTATTTGAATAAATATTGAAAAGGCATAAGAAATGCTGGCTGGAAATACAAAATGAAAAGTTTGAAATCAGAAAAGAGAAATAAACTGAAAGTGCAATTTCACAAAAGAAGTTCAGGATAAGTCACAGCTAATGGATGGCCGAGAGGTCTGAGAGCATGAGTTTCCTGCAAATGCTGGTAGAAGAGATAGGATATTTAAGAGAAGGCAGCATAGTATTATAACTAGAAAAATAAAAAACCTTTGATAACCTAGGATCATTCACTACCCCCACATACCTGTTTTTGAAATGTCAAATTTGAAATGTCAGTTTCACTTGCCTACAGGCACTATGACATGACTTTGGAATATACGTGTATGTATGTGTATATACACATACATACATAT
>CM053592.1:73765345-73799611 GCA_028646515.1 Pseudochirops corinnae | reverse complement strand
TATATCATATGAATACTGTATGTTCATCTATCTATCTGTCTTTCTATCTAGCTATCTAGCCATTTAGCTAGCTATCTTACTGCTAGGTGGTGCAGTGGATAGAGCGGTCCTGGTGTCAGTAAGACCTGAGTTGAAATTCCACCCCAGACATTTATTAGCTGTGTGACCCTGGGAAAGTCACTTAACTGTTGTCTTAGTTTCCTCATCTGTAAAATGCTGCTGATATTAGTACCTGCCTCCTAGGGTTGTTGTGAGGATAAAATGAGATACTATTTGTAAAAGTGCTTTGCAAACCTTAAAGCACTCTATATTACTAGCCATTATTATTAGCTATTATTAGTAGACTGATAATAAGTTGATAGGTAGATGATAACAATGATGTCTAAAACTATTTTGTCAGGATGTGCAAATAGATTTGAGAAGTTGAGAAATGAGCTGAGGGAACTGAAAAGGAAAATTTGAGATTTTGGTTGGGAATATATATCATATATGTTTTTCTTTGTCTCATTTGTTCACTTTTTGGAGGGAAGGGATCATGCTTTTAAAATTATTTCATTTCCTGCTCACTAAGATCCTTACCAAATTTCCTCTCCGAAGAGCATCTTTAAATCCAAAATCATTGAATATACTGGTAGACCAGTGAAATTGGCATTTCAAAAACTGCCTTAAGGAATGAATGAATGCTGAATGGATGAATGAATAAGTAAGAATGTCTCTACTTCTCTATCTCAGACTTCAGCCAGGGAGAACTAGAAAACGACAACAATATAGAATTGCTAATAGAATGTCCCAGAGGCACTGGAACATTAGACACATTTTCCCAATTGCAAAGCAACTCTGTTATTTCACTTTTCTCATTTCCTTCCTTTCTGTTTTTGTAACTAATGTCCCAGATAATTAGTGTTTGCCAGTACCAAAAATCTTTACTTTTAATAAGAGATTTGTGAAGAACAAAAAAATGTGCCCTTAGGAAGTTTGATAAAAATCTAGTGCATATACTTTTATGAAATATACAAAGATCTATTTTTAGGATCCATCTTTTTTTAAAAAAGATAGATTTTTCAAGATGATTGAAATGTTGCCTGGGGTTTTGGAGCCATAAAAGGTCCATTTAAGGGAGGAGGACCCACAAAAGATGAAACAGGAATGATATATAACTATCTGCCAGTTCTAAACAGTGGCACAAGCCTATAAGCCTATAAGTGTCATGGATGATCACAGCTCAAAGGTTCCTCAGAGGTCATTTATACAAATAAAGAACATGAGACTCAGAGAGGTTGTGTACTAAACTCTTCCCGAAGCCTTCCTTTATATTTGGACTTCCTGCTCACTCTACTTTCCATCCGCAGCTCTGCCTGGGAGTACTGGGTACTCCCTTATTTCCCCCTTTTCTAGCTTCCTTCTGTGTGTTGCTTTCCCCCATTAGATTGTAAGCTCCTTGAGGTCAGGGGCTGTCTTTCTTTTTCTTATTTGTATCACTAGCACTCAACACAGTGCCTAGAATATAATATGTACTTAATAAATGTTTATTGAATTGACTTTTGTGACTTTGCCCGAGGTCCCACATGTTCAGCAAGCATAACTTAAGTGTCCTGGATGCAGATTCGGTGGTCATTCTACTGTACTACTCTTCCTTTCCAACGCTACAAATAACATCAAGTTTCAAAAACAAATGCTAATGGTAACAAAAATGGCTTCTTAGATATGTCAGTGCAAGAAAAAAGAACAAGGAAAGGGATAGGTCTACTACAAAGGGAAATGATCTTATGTAAACAGACAGAAGGCAGAACTCCTCATCTATTTTGCTTCCATCTTCAACAAAGAGAATGTTCTTCAAATTAGCAATGGTAGGGCAAATAGCATCCAAAGTTAGAGAAGGATTGTTGTGTTTGTACTTCTTTCTCAAAGAAGACCATGACATCAGGGAGATAATGATATGATTTGGAGTTGACTTTGATTTGAGGGAGGGAGGACTGTGCAAGATTACTGACTTCACTTTCTCCTCCAGAGCCATCTGGGTTCAGTGGCCAGATATTCATCAGAAAGACTGGAGATGGCCCAAGATGCAATGGGAGATCCTGGTTTTTTTAGGCTAAGTCTTTTCAGGTTCTCTTTTTGAGTGAGGTAACCCCCATTCAGTGAATAGGCCTCTTTAAGAAGTGAGTCAAAGGATGACCCCTTTAATAAAAAACAAAATTAAATTGGTAGGGGAAGACCGTCAGGGTTGCTTGCCAAAAGAGAAACAGTTACTATTTATATTCACTCTGAACCAGGAGGGTCCAAAAAATAGCCATTAAGTGGTGCTTGGATGGAGACCAATTGTTGTCCAATCTATGAGCTCCAGAGTGAAATGGGTTTAAGGTTTGGTCTTTGAGAAAGAAATCTGGCCAATAAACCCCAAATTAACTAGACAGCTTTCAGCCATCAAAATTTACATAGAGGGAAATGATGAGAATACCTGATTTCTTTAAATGAGTTCAGCCTCTAATCTTAAATAAATTACATCTCAGGAATTTGTAGAGGCTGCATTAAAACTGCCATTGGTAATCGTGGAGGAATAGAGAGGCTGACAAAGGTTAAATGCCTCACTTTTCCAAAAGAGGAATCATTGGAAGACATTTATCTTGATGCCAACTCTTAATAAAATTCAGGAATAGATGATTAAATAGATGGTTGGTGAGCATTTAGAAAAGAATGTGCTAATCACCAGGCCAACATAGGTTCTCAGTTGAGAACAAGTTACCCTGTAGCTAACCTGATTTCCCTCCTTTAAAAAAATTACAACGTTCAATCAAAGGGATTCCATAGATATAATGGATGTTGATTTGAGGAAAGTATGTATTTCCTTTGACATCTCCATGGATAAGATGATGAAATATGAGCCAGATTATAACACCATTAGGTATTTGCATCTTGGCAAACAACTGTATCCAATGGCTCAGTGTCAGCTGGGAGGGAAATCTCCGGTAGAGTGTTGCGAGACTTTGTTTGGCTTTTGGTTCATTCAACATTTCAATCCACAAGTTAGATAAAGAACAACTTAGAACATTTTAAGTTGGAATACAAATCTAGGAAAGAGAAGCAATATCAGGGGTTCAGTTAACTTCGAAAAATATCTATCAAGCACACACTTGCCACATAGCAGGAACCATGCTAGTTACAAGGCATACAAAGACAGAAGGACAAAAAGGAGTTTATGTCGCTAGCTTCAAGGAGTCTACATCCCTTTGCAGGGGTCTTGTGGGGAAGAGGGCAGCATATATACAGATGTGTAAATTCAAATACTGTAAATTCAAATATGTATAAATTCAAAATATTCAGAGAATAACAGAAAATTATCTATCAGGGGAGGAGAAGCACTAGTACCAGAGAAAATCAAGAAAGGTGTCTTGTAGGAGATAGAACTTGAAAGGAGTTTTGATGGGAGCTAAGGATGTCGGGAAGCTGAGGTGAGGAAGAAGAGCATTTTAGGCAGGGGGGATGGCCTGTGTAAAGGCATGGAGTCAAGAAAGAGATGGTCATGTTTGGGGGTAGGAGTGGGAATTCTATACACAGGAAGTATAAATTTAAATGTAGAGTATGTGAAGGGGAATAATGTGATCTCAGTCCTGAAATGCAGTTAGACTATGAAGAGATTTAAATGCAGACTAGAGGAGATAGATGAAAGAATTAAGATTCAAAATCATTTTGACAGTTGGGAAGACTTTTTGAATCAAGAAGATAAAATTTAACAGTAATATATATAAAGTTCTGCAATTAGATTTTTTTTTTTTAAAGTCCTTAATACAAGGATAGTTGGGGGGAAGACCTGACATGGCAGCAGTTCACGCAAAAAAGATTTGGGGATATTAGTGGAACATAGTCCTAATGTAAGCCAGCAGTGGGATTTAGTTGCTTAGAAAATGAACATAATCTTGAATTTTATTAATAGAAATTTAATAGTCAGATTACAGAAAGTAAATGTCTCTTTGTACTCTGGCCTACTCAGATCATATTCAGAGTACTGTGTTCTGGGAATCATGTTTTTAGGTGGAGATGAGCAAACTAGAGTCTATCCAGAGACAGAATTAACTGCTTTGTTCTGGAGTAGTAAAGAATGAGGCCAAATGTAAGGGCTGTCTTCAAGTAGTTGAAGCCTCATCACATGGGGAGGAAAATGAGGAAATGGACTTATTTTGTTTTGTCTCAAAATGCAAACAAGAAAAATGAAGGGAAAACAAAATGGAGGCCAAGTATGGCTCATAAGTAAGAAATTGGTGACACGATGGAGTAGATTATGAGTATTAGAGCTATTCAGGTATTGACTGGATTGACATCTCTGGTTGAAGCGGATAGTTTGATAGATATAGATAGGGGTCAACATTGTATCCATGTCTATCAAACCGTATGGAGGTGCATGAGTTATGATTGAGTAGTCTAAGAGTAAGGAAGAAGGATGAGAAATTGAATTGGGAACGAGGTAATCCTGGAAACAGGAATTTGGTGAAAAGGCAAACAGGGAAATACATGTTTGAACTGGAGCATAAGATCAATCTTGGGAGGAGGCTCAATGAAAAATAATAGCAGGGAGTTGTTTCTTTCTGAGGAGAAGAATATAGTGGTCTAGACATCATCATCATCATCATCATCATCATCATCATCATCATCATCATCATATTTACTTAGTTCTCTAAGATTTGTGAAACACTTTATAAACATTTTCCAGTACTAACCTCATGACAACCTTGGGATGTTGTTGTTTTTGTTGCTATTATCATTCCCATTTTAAAGATGAGGAAACTGAGACAGGCAAAGTTTAAGTGACTTGCCCAAGGTCACACAGTTATTAAGTCAGAAAATGTATACACTATTCCACACCTATGGATCTCCCCCCTTTGCAAAAGAATGGAGTGGAAGTGTTTTCTACTATCTCTTCTTTGGAACCATGCTTTTTCTTTGTAATTTTGCATCATTCTTTCCATTTGCATCATTGTAGTTATTGTGTATATTGTTTTGGCATTGTTTATTTCATTCTGTATCAGTTTGTGTGACTCTGTGCTTCTTTGTGTTGATCGCTTTTATCATTTTTTTACAGCAAGTTAATATGTATCATTCATCATTCATGAATCACAATTTATTTATTGATCAATGGGCACCTACTTTGTTTCCAGTTCTTTGTTATCACAAAAAGGTGCTATCATAAATATTTTAGTGTATATAGGGATTTTATTCTTACCAGTTACCTCCTTGAGCTATAAGTCTTATAGTTGATTCTCTCAAACAAGTATTTATTAAGGGTATACTATGCAGCAGGCACCTTACTAGGTACTAGAAATGTAGGCAGAAAATTTACCAGTTGCTAAAGGGATGAAGTTCCCAGAGGTAGACCACTCTCTTAGGAAGTAACCCTATTGTGGGGAGGGGTACACCAATTACTTTCTACCGTAGCTACCAATCATCTCTCCCCTTCCCATTCACAATAATGGGACCATTAACTCTTAAACATAACATGTTTAACAAATAAGGCAAAAAATGAATAAAGATAACATGTTTTTCAGGCTGAGGAAAATGTAGGGATAATTAGAAAAAAATATTTATTTACAAACACGGATCTCACTCTTCTACCTCTAACTACATCAAAACTACCTTCTATGTAGTTTCTGCTGGGGAGAGTGGACAAACACTTTTACACCCAACAGGGGGCATATGAGTGGAAAAATCCACGTGTTTGATGCAATTCATGGCTCTGAACTGCAAGCCATGATGACCTTGGGCTCTTCAGGAATGCCATATAAAGCCACTTCTTTGCTACTTTTGCCCCTTCTGATCCTAACTGCTCCTTTGCCAGGTAAAGCCTTTCCTCTTCTGATCTCAAGCCATCCAAAGCAGTCATAAGCTTTTTTCCCCTCCCATTCACCTTCATTAAAAAAAAAAGTAACCAGTATTTCTTTACGACAAGATTCTGCCATTGTCCAAATAGCTTCAAGCTTCTTCTGACCACATCATATCTCACATAAAACCTCCTTAGTTAGACTCTGGTAAATTTCGACAAGCCCAGCAGATTATTCATTTATTCAATTATTCAACAGAATTCTGTTTTGTCAAATCAGCCAGTCAAGCCTCTTCTCATAGCAATTTTGTCATTGCTCTGTCATATCTAACTATTCTTGACTCCATTTGGGATTTTCTTGGCAAAGATACTGGAGTGATTTGTCATTTCTTTCTCCTGCTCATTTTTCAGGTAAGGAAACTGAGGGAAACAGGGTGAAGTGACTTGCCCAGGATCATGCAGCTAATGTTTCGGAGGCCAGACTTGAACTTAGGAAGATGATGAGTCTTCCTGCCTCCAGGTCCAGTGCTCTATCCACTGCACCACCTAGCTTCCTATCTTATAGCAAAGCAGATGCAAAATCTGTATTTTTTCTTCTATTTCTCCCTGTCAAACCAGAAAAGGCAGTAGAGATAAACCATTCTCTTCTGAGAGGTATCCTCCTCTTTGAAGACGTAGATAATGCTAGAAGACAACAAATCAAATGATAGCAGAATTCAGCTCTCTTCCAATGAATTTTAAGCATGTCTCCAACCACTCAGCAAATTCTGAGCACAGCATAAAGCCATCCTATCTGTTTACTTGGGACAACTATATGGCTAGGTGCTTGGCCTGAGGTCAAATCTAGCCTTAGACACTTACTAGATGTAATATACCTGGGCAAACCACCCAACCATGTTTGCCTCAGTTTCCTCATCTATAAAAGGAGCTAGAGAAGGAAATGGCAACCCACTTCACTGTCTTTGCCATGAAAACTTCAAATGGGGTCAAGAAGAGTGGGACATGACTGAAAACAACCAAGCAGCAACAAAAATCTGTTTACTCATTTGCTGGTTCTTCCCACTAAGCTTCTTGACTGACAGCTTTTTCGCTATTCCAGTGCCTCAAATCAGAGATTTCTGGTAGTCTGTGATTCATCTTTACATTATGATGTCAAACTTAAGACATCTTACTTTCTGTGATGTATGAATGCAATATTCCTCATTTACTTTTACTAGAGTTCCCAAACAGTTATTTAATATGCAACTTTGCTGGTTATAAGTTTTAAAATTTTATAAGTAGTCATGTGTAAATGAGCCGAGGGGCCACAATGCCTTGGAACCCTTATTACTTATTATTTCTTTGCTCTTAAATAGATCCTTTCAGGGCATTCATCAAGGGACAGTTCTCTATCTGTTCCTCTAACAGTATGTATCTCTTCATACTTTATCAGAGAGACTTTCTTCACTGGTGGATTTTATCCTTTTTCCTTACAAAAAATTATTTTTCTGTTCCTTTTAGCAACTAAATTTAGTCACATAGGAAAAAGAACAATAGCCTCCATAAACATGTATATACAAAATAACTAGATACAGACTGATGCATCAATGCCTTAATGGATTGAATGAGTTAATATTTGTAAAGTAGTTAGGTCAGTGTCTGGCACCATATAAATATTTTCCCCCCTTCCTTCCCTAATGCAAAATGAATACAAGGTAGTTAAAGTCAAGGTGGTTAGGGAGGAGGAACATTAGCAGTCTGGGTAGATAAGGAAAAATTTGTTGTAGAAGGCAGTGTTTGAGCTGTGTCTTAAAGGATATCAAGGATTCTATGAGATAGAAATAAGAAAAGAAGCCTTGAAGAATGAATCTTTCTGATTATTCCTTTAGTTTTATAAATGGTATTTTTTAGGTGTGTTCATATATGACAGTGGTTCTCAACCTGTGGGTTATGTTCAATTTGTAACAATGAAAATACATCCTGCATATCAGATATTTACATTACAATTCATAACAGTAGCAAAATTACAGTTATGAAGTAGCAACGAAAATAATTTTATGGTTGAGAGTCACCACAACATGAGAAACTGTATTAAAGGGTTGTGGCATCAGGAAGGTTGAGAACCACTGACATATGACCTGATTGTGTTTTGGTAGGTTAACTCCTAGATATTTTATGTATTTTGCAATTATTTTTTGGGTGAAATTTACTTCCTAATTTTTTAAAAGTAATATACAGAAAGGATGGTGATTTTTATAGGTTTGTTTTATATCCTTGAGAAAAGACAAGTTACTAAATGTTTGAATTCTTTCACTGAATCAGTATGACTCTCTAGGTATGCCATCTTATTTTTAAGCAAAATCTGTGATTCCTATAATAATGGGAAACTCCATCACTTGTTCAATTTATAGATTTAGAGAGTTACCTGGTGGTACCTAAGTGGGTGCTTAATAAATGTTGGTTGAATTGAATTGTTAAGCTTAATTTGAAGAAGAAATACAGGAATTCACTAAGCTTTAAGCTCTTTAAGGGTAGACACTATGTTTTATTCCTCTTTTTCTTTATGCTTTATTCCTCCCACTTTGTAATACCTATTTATCTCAGTGCCTTATATCTGTAGATTGTTGAATGGAGGTACTAACATCAAATAGGGTCATCTGTGGGTTTTCAGTTATCTAACTGAGAGTTTTTGCTAATCCTCAGTCTTTAGCAGCCTGCCTGGCATTTCAGTAAACACTTAATACAGCCTTTCTTATTCGTTGACTTGCTCTTAGCCAAGGCTTCCCACTATGAAGGGGAAGTTATAAGAAGGAAAAAGTCATAAGCCAGTTTTGAGTGGTAATTAGGACAGACTACATTCCCACTCACCCCTCTTCCACTTGAGACTTGAGCAGTTCATGTTCACTTGAGGACAGTGCTAACTGATGGAGACTTGCTAAAGCACAGCCTCAGAGGGAAAGAGGGAAACTCCACCTCTGGCTGGGCAAAGAGGGAACTTTGTTGTGAGCCCTTGTATAAGATGCTGGGCTCTCTTGGGAAAGGGTTGGTGGTTTATTCCTAGATGGGCTGAAAGCAAAGGTAAATACGATGAACCCAGAGAAGTATGGAAAGGCTTACATGAACTGATACAAATTGAATTAAGCAGAGCCAAGAAAACAATATATACAATGACTACATCAATGTGTAAATGCAACAACAAAACATCAAAATGGAGTGTTTTGATATTATACAGAAAAAGCTTTGCCCCAAAGAGGAAATATGAGAAGATACTTCCCCTTGCTCCTTTAAAGAGACTTAGGGACTGTGATTATGGAGAATTGCATATGATGTCAGATTATTTTCTCTTAAAATTATTTGTTATGCCCAATAATTTCATAGAAAGGTAAGAAAAGAGATACAAAGAAGAATTTATGTGATATAAAATCAATAGAATCTATTAAAATGAAGAACAGAATTATGATTTCTAAGATACTCTGTAGCTCTAAAATTTCTATAATTCTCTATCATTAGTTTAAAATTATTTTTTAAATGTATTTTTCATTAGTCGTAACATGAAGACAACTCAACCCCTAAATGATCTGAATTCTGAACTTAATTCAAAGCTTTATACTTTGCCACAGTACAAGGAACTTAATTTTCAACCTAATTTACTGCTGCCTGAATTTTACCACTTTCAAATTTCACTTTTTTTGCATGTGAAAACTTATTTGATTTACTCTCTATTTTACAGGCTCTTTTCTCTAATTAAATTCAATATTTATTAAGCTACTTACAACATGAAACCACTCTGCTAGTTTTTTGGCATAAGATGGCAAAAATAATACTATCTTGAAATTTTTAAAAACACACAAAACCTTCAATTCCTGCACAAGATTCACTGAATATGATTTCTTTAAAGGCTATTTATCTTCTATCTTTCCTTTCATAGGCTTTTTTTGAAGTTTATTTTATTTTTGTTGATACCTTGAATCTCAAGCAGTATCATGGAAAAAGGGAAAACTAATACCTTTTAAAGTCTCTCTAACAAACCTGGCTACAGCTTCATGGGATGATTTATAGTCATCTTTAGCTTAGTTTGAGAATATCTGATTTAAGATCTGTAATAACCATCAGTACCAAATCAGTTCTGCAGGGGGGATGTTTATGACTGACCACCTAGGGGTAGTTGATAGCCCAAAGGACCATAACTCCAAACAAATTAATCCCTAGGAGCTGTCCTGGTCCAAAATTGTTCCAATGAGAGTGGGAGATTAAAAAAAAACACCATAAAAATGCAAATTCTCATCACACACTCTTGAGGCTACTTTTATGAAATGAATGCCTTGCTAACTGCCTGTCTTATCATGTGGATTGTTAACCAAAAAGTCACTGCAAGTAATCATTCTTATTTCCAGCAGTATAACATGTCAGACCGCTCAGAATTCTTTCAGCCCCACTATAATATAATATCAAATAAAATTAAACTCAGAAAAATTTTACAAAGGCATTACTCCTTTGTCCCCCAACATTATGTAGTCAGAATTGGAAGTCTTATCAACCTTTGTTTTATTGTATTTATTTCTAAATCAATGGGAGTTGATGTCATCCCTTTTGGATTTTGAGTTTCCAAAGGGCATACTTTTAAATGGAATGGCCACTGCTTTGGTCTTATCTCCTGATTAAACAAACTCATAATTAAAAAAAAAAAAAAGATTAATCCACATAAATAGAACCGTGTAACATAAACTAACACAATTGAGGATTTGCCCAGTACATAAAAGGAGTCACAATTACATCTATACCAGAGATTAAGTGACTATACAAATGTTAATATAAATCAATAGAACTGGCTGTACTGAAACCTCCACTGATGTCCTTCTCTGCTTCCTCATCATGGCATGGAGGTGACCTCATCCTCTCCAAAGAGAGCCCAAGCTCTGTCACAGCCTATCAACCTAGGAAAGTCTAGAAATGGCCTGTCTATGAGCTGTGTCCCTCCTGACTTATGACCAGCCCCATAAGCTCAGAGTATGTCTTCACCAAAAGCATGGGTACTGGGTGATTAATTTTTTATTTAAATTTTTTTTTTTTTAGTTCAGAAATTCAAGATTGTCTATTAAGGCAAAAAGAGAGGTTAGGATTTGTCTCAATAGAGAGAGTGCCCAAAACAATGAAAGCATGGCCCCCAGAACTATTGAAGTAGTAAATAATGACATAAATCTTGTCAAATCCAATATAACAGAAAGGATATTGTAGATGAAGTCAGAAAACTTGGATCCAAGTCTTGTCTCTGCTACAGAAAAGTATATTGGGGTCATATTGTGGAGGCATTTATATGTGAGATGAAGAAGCCTCACCATACTGCAGGATCAGATCAGCCTCATCACTATCATCTCATCCTCTGATTGGAGGGTGGAGCCATGACCTCCATAACCACCATTTAGGTCTGGGCTCAGGATAGACACCTAATTTCCCCCCTGGCTTCACTACCATGGGATTTCACTAATTTCTCTTATTGCTGGATGTGGATGCCAGGGAAAGCTTCCTTGTGACTTCCCTGTAGGGAAGAGAGCACAGTCTCTGAATGAAGTATGAGCAGCTGTATGACTACTGTGGGGCATGTTAACACCTGAGACGATTTGGAGATTGGATGCAATTATGATAGCCTCATTTCATTCTGAAAATGCCTTGTTTCCTTTTTAAAATGACAACCCCCCCCCCAATATTTGATGACAGTGAGCCAGTTCTCCTTTAATTTACATTTCTTTGATTAGTTATTTTGAACAATTTTTCAAATGGCTGCTGGTTTTACATTTTTTTCTTTTAAAAACTGTTCAACTCTTTCTCTATTGGAGATTATTTATTACTTATTTATATAATTTATAGTTTATTTTAAAATATAAAAATAATTTTATAATTTAACTTATTAATCATTAATATTTATATACTAGTAATGTATAATATATTATTTTATATTTATATTATTTATTTATTATCATATAGATTTGTGTGGGTTCCTATAGATTTTGTATGTTGTATTTGTAAAAGATATGTTTAATGCACACATTTTTCCTTGTCTATATAATTTCTTCTAAATCAAGCTACATTGATTTTATGTGGGCAAAAGCCTTTTAATATTATAAAATCAAGACTTTCTTTTTGTTGTTTTTTATAATCTCCTTTATTCTCTTCTGGTTATGAACTCTTCCTCTTCCTAGTCTCTTATATTTTTTTCACTGTGGTGTAAAAAATTTGTTCATTTATTCATTTGTAACTTATTGTAGTATATGGAGTGAAATAGGAGACTATATATATTTTGTTTTCTTAGAAATTCTTATAAAGGCACTCTTTCCAAGTAGTGACTTGGGTGTAACCGACACTATACTGCAGTATAGTTCAAATTTATTTATTTTATTCCATTGATTTGCTTTTTAATCTTTTTATACACTTTCATATAGTTTTGATAATTATCATTTTATAATATAGTTTGGGTTTTAAGAAGAGCAGATCCTCTCTCTCCCTTCAGTCTTTTAAAAAATTGTTAACCTTATATTCTTGAACTTTTATTTTTTATATCAATTATGTTATTGTTTTGACAAATTCCATAAATTCCTCTTTGATAATTTGATGGGTATAGTACTAAATCTGTATAATAATTTGAATATTATATATATTTTTTACAAATTGGTACAGCCCACCCATGATCATTGAATCTCTCTATTTTAGTTTTATTTCTATTAAAATGTTTTATAATTGTGTTTCTTAGGTACCCTTTGTGTTCCCAAATACTTAGTATATTTTTTTCATAAATGAAAATTTTTTTCACTCTTGTCCAAGTTATTTTGTTGATAATATATAGAAATGCAGATGCTTCTTGTATCTTGCTATTGTAATAAAGATATACCTTATATTCCAACCTCAATTAAAGTACCTAACAAGGTACTCTAAACCCTGATAAAAAATACTTTTTGATTGAGTTGAAGAATCAATCAAAGGCAAAAACTAATGTGAACAACTCCTAGACATCTCTATTGAATCAATCAATTAATCAAATGCATTAATTACATTTAAAAAAGTATTTAACCAATTGGAAAGACTGGAATCACTGAGCCATTGGTTGAGGATAAGATGGCCAGACACATTGAGGAAAGATATCTTCATCTATCTGTCTATCTATCTATCTATCTATCTATCAATCTATCTATCTATCTATCTAATCTCTCTCTACTTATATATTTGTGTATACATATACACATACATATATACATGCATATATGTGTGTGTGTGTGTGTGTGTGTGTGTGTGTGTGAGTGTGTGTACACCTCAGATAGATTTCATGAAGATTTTTGGAAGAGAAAGAAAGACTTTTGTTCAGCCAGAAGCTGTGATTAACTCTTATGCTACAGAATAACCAAGTAAACTTTGTCCTAGCTTCAGTATATTCTTGTGGGAGAGAATGGATTGGTTTGTTTTTTTGAGGAGAATGGTATATTTTGGCCCTTGCTTCACTTTCTCAGAAAATATCCTTTTGTAAAAGCTAATTGATGATCATTGACTAATTGATATGGTTGGTTGGTATCCTTCATTCTCCCAAAGAGGACCAAAATGACATATATCACTTGGTAATATCTTTTAACTCAAGAATAAATGGAATTAAATTGATCAGAGTTGCACAAAGTTGTTGGTGTCTCTCTCTTCCAAAGTCATTGAAGTCTAGTGGCAAGACAAAGTCAAGATGACTGGTGATGGCTCTAGATGTGGTGGATGACCTTGGTGTCATGTGGAGTGCTCTAAGCACTCCACAGCACCTGTCTCAGTCACTTTCACTGCTGTAGGAACAAGTTCTCATCTGCCCCTTCTGCTGGAGGAAGTCTTCACGTGCTTGGGGTAGAGACCTTACTAATTCACCAATGGGTTTGAGATCTCTCAGTTTTCCTCAATATGGTTTAGCCAGTCTGTTGAAATCATTTGCTGGGGTATGGCCACTGAGTGTGCTACAGCCAGAGGTGAGAATTGGGTAAATCAGGTGGACAGCAAAGATAGGAAATAGCCCTGAAAACGGTTCAGCAGCCCTCATGCCAGAGGTGCTAGTCCTCCCTGAACACCCTACACTCCATTTAAATGATTTTGGGAAGTATACTGTTGGGATTTGGTGAGTGACAATGTTAGAAACACTCTAAAGGGAACTCTGAAGGGAAAAGTAGTAGCTGCCTCTGTGGAACTGGCTAGCATGTTAAAAGTGGGAGTTGAAAAAGTGAACCTAGAGCCTGTGTTATACTACTTTATTCAAACTGTTACCTGGATTAATTTTTTATTGCTTCTTTAGGGTTCTCTGAGTAAAACATTATATTTTATACAAATTGAGATAATTTTGCTACTTCTTTACTTTTGTTTATTCTCTCAATTACTTATTATTATCTTACTACTCTTCTACAAAAAGTCCTACCCTGATGCCTCCTTGTATCAATTCAATTATTTTCAATAAAAAATTACTAAACTGCCAAGTGCCAGGTACTGTGCTAAGAGCAAAGTGTCATGGAGCTAATCCTGGGTTCTCCAAAGCTATGTCAGAAGAACCAGGTGGACAGTTTTACCATGTTGGAGCTTTGTGTATGGATGGTCTATTTTTTGAGCACCAGCTTAGCTGATCACAGAGAAGCACATCACCAGGAAGCTGGTCATCTAGTGATAATACTTTTTTTTTTTTTTATCCCTGGCAACCTATGATAGAGAGGAAATTTTAAAAAAAAATTCCTTTCTTTGTAGTCCCCTTCTGCTTCTTCAGTGATAATAGCAGAGTGGTGAGAAAGGTGACAAAGGGTGTTAGAAATCACACACTTTTTGTTTTGTTTTTTTGGAGGACAATTGGGGTTAAACAACTTACCCAAAGTCACACGGCTAGTGTGTCAAGCATTTGAAGCTGGATTTGAACTCAGGTCCTCCTGACTCCAGGGCTGGTGCTCTATTCACTGTGCCACCTAACCACCACATAATCACACACTTTTAAAACCACCAACAGGCAGCTAGGAGGTACAGTCCATAGAACACTGGGCTTGGAAATAGGAAGACTCATGTTCATGAGTTCAAATCTGACTTCAGACACTTACTAGCTGTGTAACCCTGGTCAAGTCACTTAACTCTGTTTGCCTCAGTTTCCTCATCTATAAAATGAGCTGGAGAAGGAAATGGCAATCTACTCTGGTACCTTTGCTAAAACAAACCAAACCAAACAAACAACAACAAAAAAAGCCCCAACAACCCAAAATGGAGTCATGAAGAGCTGAAACAACCAATCAACAAATAGAAGAGTGCTCCTCCCCAAACTTTCATTTAAATAGCCTGCCAAAGTCAGTCATCTCTTTGGATTTACACTTCTTTGGACTTTTCCCTTGTGCCCCCCAGACAGCTACTTTCCCTCATTCTTCCTTCCTCACCTTTTCAGCTTCCTTTTGTCTGTTGTCTTCTCTAATTAGGTTGCAAGCTCCTTGAAAGCAGGGACTGGTTTCTTTTTTGTATTTGTATTCTTAGCACTTAACACAATGCCTGCCTCATAGTAAGCATTTGATGCTTACTATAGCTTACTATAGACTGGCATTTGGTGGTCATGTGTTACAGTACTGATAATATTTGTAAAAATGACCATCATCAAATTAATTGTAGCTTAACATATCAACATTAGTTGATGAGGATGAGGTGACAGAAAAATTCTATGAAGACCTTGGTAAAATCTTCCAAATCAAATCAACATATACTCTGATACTTGGTAGCTTCAATGCAAAGGTGGAAAAAGATGAGAATGGAGAGAAATATACTGGAAAATATGGTTTAGAAGAAAGAAATGAGAGGCCAAAGACTTAGAGATTACATACAAGCTCCATATTTCTATGTCATGGACACTTAAAAAAAAAATCAGCAAATACAGAAGATACATCAAATGAAACAATTATGTTTAACAGCCTGGAAAAAACTTATTATGGACATAGGAGTTATCCCTAAGTCATCTCTCAGTGCACATTCAGACCTTCAATATGTCAGAACTAACATCATATTTTATAATAAAAAGAGAGGAAAAAATAGTAATGAGGAAAAGGTGGTATATGATTAAAATTACTTAACCCTGACTTAGTTAAACAAGCTATTAAAATTCAAATGGAAAATAGACAACAAAAATGACATAGACATCGACTATAATAATTCATTCAGAATATAAACAAGGTAAATAAATTGCAACAAGTAGAACAAGGGAGCCCTTTCCCCCTTTCCGCCCCTCCCCCCAATTGATTTACCAACCAAATGAGAAGAGATGTCTGCCAAAGGTAACACAAGGTTAGATTATAAACTCATATGTAAAACCTTACAATGAAAAGTAATGTGTAATTATGAGCAGTTTCTTCTTATGGTCAAAGAGAAGTAGATGGCAAAGTCATACTAAAGGAAACTTAGCAAGATATCCAGCTAGGAAAGAGAATTCTGGGAAGATGGCAGAGGAGGTCAGAAAATCCAACCTCTCAAGATTTTCCCTCATAAAAGAGACAAAATATCACCTTAGGATGAACAAAGTGGGTAAAAATAAATAAGAAGAGGAGCACAACAGGGGTCTTCCTGGGACTATTTGAGAGGATCAGAAGAAAAATCCTAGGAGGAGGTTTGGTCCTTGTGAAGAGTAAGCACCTCTAGGCTAGCGTCCATTTTAACAAACGTCAAGCCCTGAGGTTAGGTGGTTTGAGAGGAGACTTGGCTCCAACCACAGGAACTTTTATGCCCAGAATAGTGAGGGAAGTTGGGTATCTGAACCTGGGAAGATTGAGGGAACCTCTGCTGACAAGGAACACCAGACCCAGCTGTGCTGTGAAAAGCTGTGGGGATGAGAAGGAACCAGCACACACCTGGTGAGTGCAGAAGCAGTGGGGCAGAAAGTCCCTGGCTGTTTAGGCACTTATAGGAGTTGGAAGTTTGGCTTTGGTTCTAGGCTAGAGGGGAGAACTGAAGATCTGGGGCAAGATTTCCATATCCCAGGACTAGAGGTGATTACAAAAATTAAGCTGTTACCACAAAAAAAAAAAATGCCCAGGCAAAGGAAAAAGAATCCAACCATAGAAAGCTATTATTGGAATAGAGATAACTGGGGTTCATCTTCATAGGAGGATATTGAAGTAAAGAAGCCCCTAAAGGGTAACGTCAAATGGGCACCTGTCCAAAAAGAATTCATAAAAGAACTTAACAAAAATGTCAAAAATCAAATGACAGAGATAGAGGAAAAACTAAAAAAACAAAACAAAACGAAAACCCTTAAAAAAGAATAATCCAAGAAAAACAAGAAGAGTATGAAAGGAAAGTGAACCAATTAGAAAAGGAAATACAGAACCTTAAGAAAGAAAATGACGCCTTGAAAGTTATACATGGGCAAGGTGAAGCCAGCCAAAATATAAGAGATCAAGAAACAATTAAACAAAATATGAATAATGAAAAAATAGAAGAGAAAGTGAAACATTAGAAAGATAACAGATTTGGAGAATAGATCAAGAAGAGAAAACATAAAAATAATATGACTAACTGAAAGTCATGATAAAAAAAAGAATCTTGATACAATAATACAAGAAATAATTAAAGAAAATTGTCCTGAAGCATTAGAACAAGGGAGGAAAGTAGAAATAGAAAAATATGCATCGATCACCAATTAAAAGTGATTCTATGAGGAAAACTCATAGGAATATCATAATCAAATTCCAAAATCGTCAGCTCAAGGATAAAATATTATAAGCAATAAGTATAAAACTATTAGAATCACACAAGACCTAGCAGCAGAGGCATTAAAGGACCACAGGTCTTAGAACACTACATATCAAAGGACAAAAGAACTGGGGCTCTGGTTGAAAATATCATACTCGGCAAAGTTAAGCATAATTCTGTGTGAAAAAAATTGGACGTTTGGTCAACTTTCAGAGTTTCAAGATTTTGTTAAAAAAACTAAACATAATAGAAGATTTGACATATAAGAACCAAGAGAAATATAAAGTGCATATGAAAGACTGATTATAAGGCATTCAGTATGGACAGACTGTTTGCTTTTTATTTGTGTAAAATGTAAAATGTATGTCTAACATTCTTAAACGTGTGTCACAAGTTTGTGACCACAGGTAGTTTATAAGAAAGATTGGGGAAAACCTGAGTATGATATGAATTTAAAAAGTAAAACCATTTAGGAACAGCTAAAAAGAGTAATTATTTTATACAAATGAGGTGCAAGAGGAAGAATTGATACAAAGGAATTAGATGGGGGAGAAGGGCTGGTAGTTACGTTAATCTGCTTTTAGCAGGAATGGGTTTAAGATGCAATAATACATATATATTTAGAATAGTATAAAAGTCTTTTAAATTCAGAAGAAATAAAATGGTAGGGCATGGTGGGGTGGGGGGGGAAAGGACAAGGGAGGGATCTTGTATATGTATATAGCTATAACTATAGAGAAACATATCCATCCAGAAACATATAATTGTAGCCTTCTCCTTCAGGAAGGAGGGGAAGGGAAAAAAAGAACAAAATGAAAAAATGCACAGCAGAGAATAAAAGAAAACTTCCAAGGAAGCAAAGAAAAGTTGGGAAGCTCTCAACACAATGTGTATTATTTTTCATATAGGTTTTCATGAAATGAAAATTTATCATTACATATTTTGAATCTTCTCTTATGTTTTGCTATGCACATGACATGTTTTTTTCTTTCTTACTTTGTATTTAAATTCCGATATTTAAATTTATGAAATGTTTTTGTTTCTTTTCTCTATTCTATATTTGTGTTCTGGAGTTTGAGTCTAAAATAAAACAAAAAAAAGAGATATCCAGATAGGCAAAAATCATCCAAACATAAGAAAAAAATGGTGATATTTTGCAAACCGTATTACAAATGTTTTCCCCATTGAGGATGGTGGAATAAACATTCTTGGACCCTAAAACAGCAGTACTTGGGGTATTTGCAGAGGAAATAGAAAGGCATAAAAGAGGGGCAAGACAGGAAAACCATCCAAATTAGATTAAGCATTTATAGAGAAGATTGGGGGGAAATAACAGAAAAAATAATGATAATAATAATAACAAATAGCATTTATAAGTTTTGCAAAGCATTTTACAAATATTATTTTACTCTTATTACAACCCTGGCAGGTAAGAGCTATTATTATCCCAATTTTACAGATGAGGAAACTAAGGCAGGAAGAGCTTAAGCGACTTGCTCCCTGTCACACAGCTAATTTGTATATGAGACAGGATTTGAAGTCCTCTTCCTGATCTTAGGTCTAGCATTCTATCCACTGTGCCACTTAGTTACCCTTTTTCCTGTGCAGCAGGAGTAGGCATTCAGTATTGTGCCTTTACTGAATTAGGAATATAGATGTTGAGCTGGAAGGGACCTTAGAGGTCATTTACTTCAATCTACCCATTTTACAGATGGAGAAACTGAGGTCTGGAGAGGGATATTCTCTAGAATGATTGTGTAGTGTTGATTTTTTTTAATAATTGGAAAGGCAAATTCTACATGGAAAAACACATTCATCTCTCTCCCCCACCCCCTTGCCAAGTGTCTAATGTGGAATACACAGCCATAAAGGAATTTTAAGGCTAGAGAGGATCCCAGCCCCCTTTTATGTCTGAATTCAATGAATGCTGACAAAACATAAATTTCTGGTTCAAAGACAAAAGTCTTTAAAAACCTCATAAAGGCATCATGAACACCAGGCTGCTCATATAAAACCAAGTGTTGTAAGAGGGTAAATGAGTCAGAAACATAAATATACCTGAATTAAAAAAATTTGGAGAAAGCCACACTAAGTAGAGGGATATATACATTCATATATATTATGTTCTCAGTCTTCAAGTGTTTAAAAAAATAGGTCAAATTAAACTTGACAGAGTGGAACACCTAAGAATAACTTGCAAGAATGAATGAATGCAAAAGAAGACACCTCCTCCCACTCCTTTGCAGAGGTGGGAGGTCTAAGGGTGTGGGACATCACATATATTTTCAGATTTTTTTCCATGTATTGATCAGCTTAACTGACTTTTCTTTCTCTTCTGTTTCTTTAAAAAAAATGTTCTTTGTCACATAAAGATGTTTCTCTGAGAGAGGAGAGGGGAAAGGATGTGGGGAAAATTTACATGATGTGAAAACAATGGTATTAATAAAATTTGTTTTTAAAATGAATGAAGTTGCAGTTTATAGTAAGTACTTAAAGAGTCAAAAAAGTCATGCTTTGATGTTTGATGCCATGACTTCCATTCACCAAAGCAACCTATAGTGATTGTGAATAGAAGCCTTATATTTAAAGTAATTTTTTTTTCCAGTGAAGATCATAGATTTAGGTTGCAATTGACCTTAGAATCCATTTTAGTTCAAACTTTCATTTTACAGCTGAGACTGATCCTCTAAAGAAATGAAGTGATTTGCTTACAGTCACACAGGTAGGATATGACAGAACTGTTGTCTCAACCCACAGCCTGTGACTCCAAAACCAGTGCTCTTCTCTCCCCCCTCCCCCACCAACCCCCTCATTGCAATATAGTACAGGACATAGAATGTTTTGATCTGGGTTCTCCAAGCACTAGTCATTAGTCATTGCCTCCAGTATTACATTCTATTGATTGTTTCTTGACATTTAAATTTGAATTCACATTTAGGTTTTTCTTGTCTTTTTAAAAGAAGGGAACAATCCCTCTACCAACAGCAAGTCTTGATGACTGTACCAAAACAGTCTCCTTTATATTCTTCCTAGATGGAAACTGACTTTGTCCATTTCTGTCACCAAGATAAGATCAGAGGGATCATTTCCCTTATTGAATCCCACTTCCCCTTTGCTGTGTTGAACTGATTCTCTATTTCTTGCCTAAATAGCTGACATCCTTGTGACAGATTTTTCCAGAATTTTCTAAAAAATGCCTTTCATTTCTTGAATGTCTCTGTCTCTGTGAAAGGCGCCTCCCTCCACAGCAGCTGCTAGTTTACTGCTCTGTCCCAGCAGGAAGTCAGGTCCAGTTCCAGGGAGGGGTCAGGTGACTTCAATGGAGGCTTGAGGAGACTGGAATAGCATGAAAAAATAGCATGAGAACATGAGCTTCTTTGGAGTCCTTTCTGCCACCTGAAAAAGTAACCCTGGCAGCAAGTGCTCCAATTGCTAATCATTTTTCACATCTAAAGCTGAAAAAATATTAAAGTTCACATAGCCCATGTCTGCATATGAACTTGGCATATATCACCTTCATGCCCCTGCTTTTATATCTGTGCTTCACTAGGGAAAGTGAGAAGACCCATTTCCATATTCTTAAAAACCCAGCTCTGGCTATGTCTCTTTCTGATTCAAAAAATCTTCAGTAGTAGCTCCCTCAGCCTGGCATTTAAAACTCTGAGTGATCTGACTGCCACCTGCCTCCTTGCCAGTCTAATTTTTATTGCTCCTTTTTACACGTTCTGTGTGTTAGCTCCATTGGTCTATTAGCTGCTATGAAGGCATCACGTTCCATCTCTTGATCATACATTTGCTTAAGTGGGTCGACCTTATCTGAAATATCCTCCTTCCTCACCTCCACAACCTCTTAGAATTCCTAGTTTCTACTAGGCTTAACTCAAGTGATGCCTCCTAGAGGGCATTTTCTGATTTTTCTAAGTTTTTAATGCCTTCTCCATGCATAATTTACTTTGCATATGCTCTCTGTGTATAGATTGTAAACGCCTTGAGGACAGAGACTGTTTTGTCTTGTCTTTGTTTCCCGTGTCTTAGTAGAGAGCCTTGTGCATGGTGGGTGCTTCCTATTTGCTGAATTGTTCAAATAAAGGCAGAAAAGGAGGAGGACTGGGTAGAAGAACACACAAGGATGAAGGGCAACAAACCTATTAGGGTGATTATCTAGTGATCACAGATGGAGGGCTGGGTGGAAGGAAATGGAGAGATCAGCTAGTCCAGGGGCTCTTGAACTTGAGTGGATCAGGAGCCCCTTTGGCAGCCTGGGGAAGGCTATGGACTCTTTCTCAGGATAATATTTTATTTTAATCTTATCTTTTCTTTTTTTTTGTTGTTTTTACTTTATTTTTTCTGAACTTAAAAAATAAAACAAGTATTTCTGTAACAAAGTGGAATAGAAAAACAGAGGAATTTTACTTGAAGTTGCAGATCCATTATGTACTTGCCATTCCTGTCAAATATACAACAAAGTCATCATGTAATTTCCTTTTTTTTTTTCACTTCTCTGTCCCTCCCCCATCCCCAGACTTAGAGATGACTACCATTAGATGCATATCTGTATGTATATGCATGTGTGTGTGAGTTCTTTTTCTGGATGCAAATAGCATCTTCCTTTGTAGGATCTTTGTGGTTAATTTGGGTATTTATAATAGTCAGAATGACTTGGTTGCTTGAAGTTTTTCTTAAAACAATACTGCTGTTACTGTATACAACGTTCTCTTGGTTCTGCTCATTTCACTCTTCATTATTGTGTGGAGGTCTCCATGCTTTTCTAAAATCATTGAGTTCATCATTTCTTATAGCAGATTGTTCATCATTCCATAATGAACATATACCACAATTTGTTTAGCCATTCCCCAACTGATGAACATTCCTGCAGTTTCCACTTCTCTGCCACCATAAAGAGAGCTACTATAAATATTTTAGAACATATAGGTTCTTTTTCTTTTTTCCTAAACATCTTGGGAAACAGATCTAATAGTGTCATTTGCTGAGTTAAAGTGCATATCAGTTTAATAACCCTTTGGGTATAATCCCAAATCTCTCTCCAAAATGGTTGGATCAGTTCAGAGTCTCACCAACAATGAATTAAGGTCCCAATTTTTCCACATCATCTACAACATTTGTCACTTTCCCCTTCTATCATTTTAGCAAATCTGATAGGTATAAAGTGATATCTCAAGGTTGTTTGAATTTGGATTTCTCTAATCAATAATGATTTTGAGCATTTTTCATATGACTGTAAATTGTTTTGATTTCTTCATTGAAAAACTGCCTGTTCATATCCTTTGACCATTTATCAAGTGGGGAGTGATTCACATTCTTATAATTTGACAAAGTTCTTTATATATTTGAGGAATATATATTTGAGTAACTGTCTATAAATCCCCCTCCCCCAAGTTTTCTGCTTTCCTTCTGATGTTGCCTACATTTGTTTTATTTGAACAAAACCTTTTTAATTTAATGTAATCAAAATTTTCTATTTTGTATCTCAAAATGCTCTCTGTCTCTTGTAAATTGTTCACCTATCCATAAGTCTCATAGGTAACATGTTCCATGTTCTTCAGATTTTCTTGTAATATCTTCCTTTATTAGGTCATGTATTCATTATTAGGATAATGTTTTTAAATAATTGAAGGAAATGCTGAATTTTGGTTTGAGGGTAGTAAAAATTAAGATTTAATTTTTCCCTATGAAATCTAGCCACAGACCTTCTAGATCTCAGGTCTGAAAAACACATGATTTAGGTCCATACCCTCGTTTTTCACATGAGAAAACTGAGGCCCAGAGAGGATAACCTAAGTCACACTGACAGTCATTAGTAGTAAAAAGGTCAGAAAATTCATGAATAAAAAGCTCTGAGATAGACTGGGGGACAGACTTTAATCATAATTATACCTTACAATTTGTATAGTGCTTTTTAGCATACAAAGCATTTTACTTACATTACCCTAGTTAACCTTCTCCTGTCAGGAAGAAAGTGCAAGTAATAAGTATTTTAATCTCCATTTTACAGCCGAAAGGGAACAAAAAGATTAAATGACTTCCCCGGAGTCAGAGAGTAGTAGAAATGGGATCAAAATCTTGGTTTTCTGAAATTCTATGCTCTTACCATGAGACCACACTTCCTCTCTGATGATGTTCAGCATATGAAGATAAGGGAGCAGGTAAGGAGTGAGCTCTCATGAATTGGTTTAAGCCTCTGTCTATAGTCTCTGGTCTTAATTCTTACTCTCTCCCTCCCTTAGTGAGATCATCCACTCTCAGGATTTTGACTCTCACCCCTGTGCCATCCCTCTCATTCCTCACTCTACAGCTTCAGCTCTGACCTCTCTTTGTAGTTCTCAGACCCCCATCTTCTATTGCTTATCAGAGGGACAACATTGTTTGTTATTTTTTGCAGAGAGCACTGGACTTGGAAAAAGAAGGTCTGGGTTTGAATTCCCGCTTTTCCATTTATCAACTGTGTAGCTTGTGGAAATTCTGATCGCGACTCCCCCAGGCCTCAGTTTCATTCTCTGTAAAATGGGGAGGTTGAACTAAGACCCAGAACTGGGAGGGAACTTGGAGATCATCTCATCCAATTCCATCATTTTCTACATGAAGAAACTGAAGCCCAGAGTGGTTAAGTGAAGTATGCAATGTCACAGAGGACTAGAATGGAAGATATAGATGAGAAATGGTGGGAAACAAAGTTGGATACTTAGGGCAGGGCCTCATGATGTAAACAGAGGAGTTATGACTTGTTGAAATAGGTAGTCATTGAGAGTTCTTGAGCAGGGGAATGGTATGGAATGTGAACACAAAGGACCTGGATTTGTCAAGATCATGTTCAAATTAAGAAAGTGAGGTTCATAGGAGTGAAGTGATGTGGCAGCAGCCTTGCTATGACCTGGGCTGTCAGTGCTACTTTTCCCTCTTGCCGTTGATTATGTACAGTAATTGCGCACAGCAGGCTGTTGGTGGTATTTGGTTGTTTTCAGTGTATTTGACTTTTCTTGACCCCGTTTGGTATTTTCTTGGCAAAGATGCAGGAGTGGCTTGCCATTTCCTTCTCCAGCTCACTTTACAGATGAGGAAACTGAGACACACAGGGTTAAGTGATTTGCCTAAGGTCACACAGCTAGTAAGTGTCTGAGGCCAGATTTGAGCTCAGAAAGATGAGTCTTCCTGATTCCAGGTCAGACGCTCTACCTACCATGCCACCTATCTGTTCGTAGCAGGTACCCTAGGAGTCAAACTCAGGTTCTGTGGATTTGAATCAAACCAAATCTCTTTCTGCTATCCTGTCTGCACCCCTTAGATGATCTCTAAGGGTCTTGCCAGTTCTGACATTGTATATCACACAAGATATCCCTTCCAGTCAGTCAAACCAGCTTAGATATTATAGGGCCAACATGGCCATTGTCTTATCAATGGCACGATACCAAAGTTTTCAAACTTCCATTATTTTAAATTGCATATGAACGTACTTATCATCTACCCTTCTCTCATCCTGAAATTACTCCATTTCTCTAACTTTTACATGTCAGAAATAATACCACTTCATGACCAACTTTTCAGTCTAAAAATCTAAGGATTAGCTTCGACTCATCACTTCCTTTTATTCTCTATATCTAATATATCTTTTGGATTTGCTCCTTTCTCTGCACTTTCACTGTCAGCACCCTAATACAGGTCCCTGTTGCCCCTGGAATGCTAAATTGACTCCTAGAAAACTTCTTGACACTAGATCCTTCTGTAGCCTATTCAACCCAATGTTGGTAGACCAGTCACGCAACAATAACACTTCCATCGTTGAAGGAGTGTGCTATGGTGAAAAGAGAAAACCTGGGTTCTAGTCCAATTGCACCAATCACTGATTATTTCCCCTTGATATACCCCTACTTTCCAATCATCTCCATGTTTCCAGAAACTCGGATAGATAAAGGAATGTATGGATAGACGATGGACAAAGCATTTATTAAATGCTTATTATATGCTAGGCATCATGCTAAGTGCTGAGGATATTTTTTTAAAAGCAAGCAAGATAGTCTCTGCCAGAAGAAACTACATGGAGGGGTACTAGAAACCCGAGTAGGAAGGGTGAGAGGAGAGAAGGACCTTATAGTGGAGGTTTCCCAGGGTAGCAATTTGAAAGGCAAGGAAAAAACAGAAGAATCCAGGGAGAATCAAGGCTGCGATAATCTAATCATGAATTATGTGAGCTCTGCTTACTCCTCCTTCTCTCCCCGCTTCTTTACTCCCCCCTGTCAAAAACAAAACAAACAAACAAAAAACTACTGACACCAGCCTAGTCAATTAATTGCTAGTTCCTAAGACCGAGTGTTTTCTTTCTTTCTCTTTTGGCTTATGACATTTATATAGTTTGCTGGGGTGGGAGAGTGAAGGAGTACAGGTAGTTTTTGAATCTTCTTTTTTTGCATTGTTTTTGTTAATTCCCAATATATTTGTTCACAATAAAAAAGAACATTTGAAAAATCCAATGTTTAACCCTGGGTTTTTTACATAATTAAAAGTTCAGTTCAGTCAGATTTATCCTATTTAATGCTGTCAGTTGATTCAGTGAAAGCACGTTCGGACTTTGGTTGAAACAACATGACGGGTTGATTAGTTCTATGAGAATGTTGTTAGAAATGAATGACGACCAGTAGCTGGTTCATAGAATGTAAGGTTCCTGAGGGCAGGGGCTGACTTTAATTTGTGCTTTTGCTTTTGTATACCAGTATCTAACACAGTCTTTCCATACATTAGACACTTAAACTCTTGTTGCATTTAATTGAACTGAATTATTTGAGTGATGCTAGAAAGATTTGTTTTTGTAAAAGATCATAGAAAACCAGTGTAGTTTAGTCTAGGTGTGCTAGAATTAGACTCAGTTGACCTGAGCTCTAGTCCCAGCACTGATCATTGCCCTCTACATGACTCTGGGAAAGCCTCTTCATTTTCTTAGTTTCTTCATCTAGAAAATAAGCAAGTTGGATGGGATGATCTCTAAAATCTGTTCAGACTCTAAATTCTGTGATCCTAACATGCATCGGGTTTGGAATTAGAAGCATGATCTTGGAAGAGACCGTTAACTTGTCTAGGCCTCAGTTTGCTCATTTGTAAGATGAAATGGTTGGACTTCTTCTACTTCTGTGATTTTATTGAATGAAGAATGGCTTATTCCATGCAACTGAGGCTTAAAACTGCTATTAAACAGTAAGAACTGTGCTGTACCTAACAATTTTACTCATTCTTTTATGCTACCACTCATCCTTGAATGTGTCTCATGTAGCTTTTTGTAGTAGATCCCTTTTAAAACTGAAGAGATTGGTGTGTGCTATTATTGGGTAGAGTGGTGCAGTATAAAGAAAACTGGCTTTGGAGTCAAAAGACCTGGGTTGCTGTCCTGCCCTCATAGCCTACTACTTCTGTGACCTTAGGTCAATCACTTAAACCTTGCAGGGACCCAGATTCCTCAAAAATAAAATGAGGGGATTGGACTGAGGTCCTTTCCATTTCTAGATTTATGATCCTATGTTATATCCTGTAAGTAGACAAGAATGAGAAGACATCTCATGTTCTCCTCTTTCAATCGCAGTGGCAGAATAACCCTAAGTAGGAAAGTTGAAGATGTAGTGACATTGATAAACCCCTAGGGAATCTGCCTTAGGAGTGAGTCAGTGAGCTCCTGTCATTCAAGGTCTCCAAGAAAAGGCAGGATGACCACTGGTTGGATATGTTTCTGTAAGGCTGCTTTTTGAGGTAAAGCCGACTGAGCAGCCATTAAGGTCCATCCAGACTCCAAAATTATATATTTTTGTATTAGCCAGTCAAGTTCAAAAGTGACATGGTACTAGTGGGTGTGTCAGCTCCTCTTCCCCACTTCTAAAACCCCCTCCCCTACTCAGAGGAAGGGAGAGAAATTTCATCTTGGGTTATCATCAGAACCTTTACTCCACTATTCAGAATCTCAGCCTGGAACCAAAAAGACACATCTCTCATTCAAATGTAGTGACTTAATGTGGCACTTTTATACCACATTCCATAGTTTTCATTTAATCACCATCAACATTGTACGATACCTGAATCAGCACTGAGGCTCTTACTTGCTAGAATGACTGCCTTCAGTGTAATTGAACTAATGAGCTAATTTGATCAAGTGAACAGTGTGTACAGAAATAGCATTTCATTATAAATTTGGTGGAAAACAGGTGACAAAATTAAATTAGCTCATAAACAACTCAACTCTCACTATGAAAATAATATTCAGTAATTAAATTATTTCATTTATATCTCTTAACCTTTCCCAAATGTTATGGGGAAGGAGAGAACTTTAACTATACAGTATAAACAATGAATAAAATATGAGCCATGTTATATATTCACAACATTGACAACCCCCCAAATCTATAGAATTAATTGCTTTTGTGTTCTGGAGGTGTTCTGAAAAGTAAGCTTCAATTTTCTAGGCTTGACTCATATTCGACCACCCCGAAGGAAAGTTTAATGGAAACAAATCCCCAAAGAGTGTCTATTTATCTTTTCTTTAAAAGTTTGGCAACAAAAATACCAAAACAAAATATGCAAATGAAACATTTACTTATGAGTGCATGAAAACATGTTCTACTTCCAGATATTTTCTTTTTAAATTAGAAAGTTATGCTAATGCTTGAATAGTATGAACTATGCAAGATAATTTATTGAAAACAGTCTGTCCTGATAAAAAAATAAGATAAAGATAAAAAATTAATCTTTTCAAATCTTCAGCCCAGAATTTTGGATGTTATCTAGCCAAATGTTTCTTCAGAAATATGAGCAATAAGTTGGAGGGTTAGAACAGTAACATCCCATCAATGTGTGTATTATATAAATTATTTCCTTGCATTGAGTTGAAAAAAAAATCATAAACCTTTGTTTGTGAAGTAAAGATAGAAGTAAAAGTTTTAATTCCACATTTGGTGTATGGAAAGCAACAAATATTTCATGGGAAGGAAAGTCAGGCTATGCTAAGCTAAAAATCAATGATTTTAATTCTTGAAACAGAAAATCCTTAACCTAAATTAGTCAACTTGATTTGATAGGATGTTTTTGAATGAAAAGTTCTTTGTATGTCATAGTTGCAAACTCTGGCTCACACCCAAAATGAGGGAGAACAATTATCAAGTTCATAGCTACCCTCCTCTTACCCAAAGTAACTGTTTACTTGCTTTTGTTTTGAATACTTCTGCCTGGTTTCCAGCTCTTAATATTTGGGACTCTGTGTTTGTCAAGAATGTTTGAATGTCACAAGTCTTGAATTTAACCCTAAGGAGTCAAGCTCAGCAAACATTTTCATTTGCTAAGACCTGTCATCATTTGATGTTTAGTTGTTAACCTTAATATAATATATATCAAGAAGACCCATCTTCCTGACTTCAAGTCTGGGCTCAGCCACTTATTGACTATATGATCCTATGCACTTAACCCTGTTTGCCTCAGTTTCCTCACCTATAATATGATCTGGAGAAGGAAATGGCAAGCACTCTAGAATCTTTGCCAAGAAAACTCCACATGAGGTCACTAAGAGTTGGACACAACTGAAATGACTCAACAACTCAAGTGAAGTCAACCAGCATTTATGAAGTGCCTGCTCGTACGCTGTGCTAAGAGCTGGGTGAAGAAAGAAGAGTGGAAAAAAGTCCCTGCTCTCCAGGGTTCACAGTCACACAGGGGAGCTAATATGCAAACAATTATATATGTATAAGATATATATATATATATATAGGGGTGTAGATATAGATATATAAATAGGGGTATTCTCAGAAGGAAGGCACTAAGATGAAGAAGCACTAGGAAAAGCTTCTTGCAGAAGGCAGGACGGTAGCTGATATTGGAATGAAGACAGGGATGCCAGGAGGCAGAAAAGAGGAAGCAGAGTGTTCCTAGAAGGTCTGTGCTGGAGCCAGGTTGAACTGGCTGGTAGGAGCTGATTGTTAAATTTTCTGTGTAAGCATTTACATCTCAGAAATCCACAAATGCTGGCAAATAACAAGTCAGGGTTTGATTTATTTTTTGTTGATTGTCTAGACTTAAGAAGGTGATGGAGAAAATATACATGATGTAGATTAAACTTAAAAGCAGTCATGGGTTTTCAGAGAGTCAGTTGTTAAACATCTTCCAGCGTACCTCAGGCTATTTCAGTTTGCTTTCATAATATGTAATTTTGTGTAAGAAGAATTTCTGAAAAAAAGGAAAAGTTTGAGCAAAGCTAGGAAGGAGTTGCTTATCCACTTTGGCTGGAATTTAGAGTCCTGCAGTCAAGAATAATTTAAATAATTAATTACTTTAGTAATTGCATAATTTGAGGTGATCTATAAACACAAGTCCTGGGTTTTCTTCTTATTAACATATCCACTCTTTAGGAATCTGTGATTTTGCTTAGTGTGGGTACTTACTACACCAATGCAGATAGTGAATTCTTTATAACTGAACAAATAGGGGCTTTTAGAGTAGGGCTGGCCAAAAGTCAGACTGCAGACAAGCAATTTCTGAGCCTAGCTAGGATGGTCCCCAGACAGCAGACTAACAGGCTCCATCATTGGGCCTATTTGAAGCCTCTTTAAATTGGTAGAACCTTACAGAAGTTATTCTCTCCTGGCATAGACTTTGAGGTCCCAGGGCCAGGGGCAAGGCTGGGCCAAGATGATGGAATAGCAGGATACACATGGAGCTCCCCTTAACCCAACTCCCCTAAACAGATCTAGAAGATGTACTAGATCAAATCCTGATTTGGAAACCCAAGAAAAATAGATCATGTCCCTAGCTCAGGTTGGAATAAGAAGACAGATAGAACAAACTTAGGACATTGGGGACCATTTATCTGGGAACTTTTTAGCCCAAGAAGTGGCTGTTCACTGGAAAAGAGCCCTTGGTCCAGCACAGAGAGGTCTAAACTTGTACAGGGTGCAGGCAAAGGTGCCATCTGGCAGTTCTCTTACTCACTACCCAATTATGGATCCAGGGTGGACTGAGGAGGGGACCTGTTCCTAGGAGTGGCATTTCAGGGTGAGGAGAGGTCATAGGCTCTAGGCTGTGCATTGAGCAAAGAGCAAGCTCAGAAGCAAGCTGTGGCTATGTGGCTTGGATTTCAGGAGGGATTCCAGGAGTCTCAGTTACAGCTTCCAGTCCTGTCTGAAGCCTATAGTAGAATAACCAAAGCAGGAATCCCCCCTTGAAGGAGAGTCTGCAGTTCTATACTCTGAACCCCCAAAACTTTCTATTTAACTAAGAGTAGCTGAGTACACAGCAAGAATTATTTGAAATTCCAGATGAGGCAAGCCCACAGGCCTGTTGCTTAGATCCAAATCCAGGTCAGGAACTTGCAGAGCTTAGGGGCAGTGATCAAACTTTTTCATAGATTACACCATTTTGGAAGTATTGAAAGCCTGCTAGTCCCTAGCCTGAGCTGTTTCTGGGAGTGTGGAAGAACACATACTCAGTACCCTGACAAAGCAACAGCAGGACCAGCATAGACATTCCTCCAGAAGTGCACAGAGCCTTGTCCTAACATAAAATCCAAATTCAGGAAGTAGGCTGGAAGAATGGGCAAACAAACAAATGAAAAAGAATCCCACCATAAAAAGCTATTCTGGTGATAGGGACACTCCCTGAAGTATCCACAAGTGAAGCCTTAAAGGAAAACACTACTGAGGCACAAATTCAAATAGAATTCCTGGAAGATATGAAGCAAGAGTTTTAAAAAGTTTAAGATATTTTTATAAATGAAACGAGCATACTAGAGGATAAAAAATGGAGGAAGTAAGAATTGGAAAGGGAATTAACAGCTTGGCACAAGAAGTAAAAAAACTTTTCCCAAGAAGCTAACTCCTTGAAAATTAGAATGAACCAAAGAGATGCTTAATGATTCCATGAGATAACAAGAAATAGTAAAAGAAAGTCAAAGGGCTGAAAAAAATAGAAGAAAATGTGAGACATCTCATAGCAAAAAGAACTGATTTAAAGATCAGATCCAGGAGAAATAATTTAAGAACCATTGAACTACCTGAAAACTGGTCAAAAAAAAAAAACCCCAAAGAGCCTAGGCATTATATTTCCAAAAATCTTAAAACTGCCCGGACCTCTTAGGACCAGAGGGCAAAATGGAAATAGTAAGATCATGCCAGTCACTTTCTGAAAGAAATCCCAAAATGAAAACTCCCAGGAACATTATAGCCAAATTCCAGAGCTTACAGGGGAAAGGGAAGACACTGTAAGCTGCCAGAAAGAAATATTTTAACTATCAAAGAGCCCCAATCAGGATCACATATGATATAGCAGCCACAGCCATAAGGGACTGGAAAGTTTGAAACATAATGTTCCAGAAGACAAAATATGTAGCTTACAATAAAGAATAACTTATCCAGCAAAAATAATTATAATCATACAGGAGGAAAATGGATTTTTAATGGAATGGAAGACTTCCAAGCATTCCTGATGAAAAGGCCAAAGCTACCTAGAAACATTGAAGTGCAAACATCAATAAAAACATAAAAAGGTAAATATAAAAAGAATAATTAGAAGAGACTAAGCAAGGATAAACATTTCATTTCTAATATGGCAAGATGATACATACATCTGCTCTGGGCTTTATCACCAGAGCTCGTAGAAGGAGTCGAATTAGACAGAAAGCCTAGGAGTGGTTTGTTGTATCTTGATATTCTTTAAAAAAGAATGAAAATGGAGGGGAAGAGAAATATAATAAGGGGCAGGGGAAAGGCCAGGGGATTTAAGGAAAATAATTTCATAATTACAAGTAGAAGTCTCTATAAATGAGGAGGAAAGAGTGGGGGAACACTCTCATCTGAAGTGGTGAGAGGAAGGAAAAACACAATTGGATGCAGAAATACATTTAAGTCAACATGAAAACAAAAAGGGGAAGGGAGAAGAGGGGATGACAGTGAGAGCAGAGAAAAGGTAAATATTAAATAGTAAATTAATGAATAGATTAAACACTAAGGCATTTTGTTTTGACGTGGCCAAGTAGAAATTTGTTTTGCCTAACTAATATATGTTTTGGGTTATTTTTTTGTTTTTGTTTTTGCTTTTTGGAGGGCAGTTAGGGTTAAATGACTTGCCCAAAGTCACATGGCTAGTATGTCAAGTGTCTGAGGCTGGATTTGAACTCAGGTCCTCCTGACTTCAAGGCTGGTGCTCTATTCACTGTGCCACCTAGCTGCCCACTAATATATGTTTGCAACAGATTTTTTTTTTCTTCCTTTGTCAATTGATGGTAGTGTTGCAGTTGGGAAGAAGAGAAAGTGGATTTTTGTTGGTTAACAGGAAATGAATAAAAAAGAAAAGAAAAAAAGAAACCAAGGACACCTTCACACCGTAATGATATATCAGTTTGCTGAAGGCTTTAGTGGAAAAGTGTTTGATTTTTTAGAAACGATAATTCATTTATGTTGTGCTTTAATGTTTACAAAGTACTTTCTTCATGATGATGTTGTAGTATAGTAAAGAAGGACCAATTATCACCATTTTATAGAAGAGAAGACAGACTCAGGAGTTTATGTATTGGGCTCATACATGTGGAGCTGGAGAGTATCTGAGACATCATTGAATCCAAACTCTTCATTTTACAGATGAGGAAAGTGAGGCAGACAGAAATTAAGTAACTTGCCCAGGGTCACACAGCTAGCAAGTGTTTGAGGCCACATTCGAACCCAGATCTTCCTCACTGCAAGCCTAGTGATCTATCCATAACCACACCACTGCCTCTTTGGCCAGTATCCCAAACCCAGGAAGTCGTGGAATCAGGATTCAAGCCCAGTTTCTTTTATTTATTTATTTTTAATATTCTTCTTCTTCTTTTTTTTTTTTTTTTGCTTTTTGGAGGAGGGGAAGACAGGGCAATTGGGGCTAATTGACTTGCCTAAGGTCACACAGCTAGTATGTGTTAAGTGTCTGAGGTTGGATTTGAACTCAGGTTCTCCTGACTCCAGGGCTGGTGCTCTATTCACTGTGCCACCTAGCCGCCCCCTGTTTCTTTTATTTTAAATCCATTGTTCTATCTACTGTTCTATGTTGTCTCCTCTTCACTATTTATGTTACTTACTTTTTAGAATGTAAACTCCTTCAAGGCAAGATTATTTTTGCCTTTCTTTGTATGCCCTGGGATTATACACTGCTGGGCAGTAGTAGGCATTTAATTTTCTTGACTAAGCCTGTCAAATAGACTGCATGGTGCTAGTTTTTCCACCTCTTATTTCATTCCATAAAAGAGAGAGTTGACTGATGAGTAACCAAATACAGCCTATAGAGATGGGCATAAAAGCATCCAAAAAACTCTCTTCGCTCTTGCCTCATATCCCATCCACCCATCCACCCAGATCACTTTGCTATGTTCCTTATTGCTGCTGCCCTATTTTTCACAACCTGGACTGGGATTCTCTTCCTATGGAAGTAAATTATTCAGTTTTGGACTTTCTGTCCTCGGGCTGAAACACCTTGACTGGTGATTGAGTCTGTTATATGAAGATGGTCCCTACCATATTTCACGTCCCATGCATCTGTCCACCTAAGCCATCATCTTGCCATCATCTACCTTTGGTCAAACATGATTCCTTCCCTCCCTCTCACTGCCCTCCCAATTTCTACCTCTTGCTCCTAACACAATAAATCTTTACTAATATTTAACCTAATAAATATTTAATACATTTAATATTTAATTTACTAATATTTAAATTAACACTAATATTGCTTCTGGAAAGGGTGTGACAATGGACTGCCTTATGGATGACCTC
>CM053592.1:73742638-73758447 GCA_028646515.1 Pseudochirops corinnae | reverse complement strand
TTTTGAAGTTCTAGGTTGGTCCAGAGTCCTATTCCATGGGTATTTGGGGGTGGCTATGTGAGAGCTGCGATATATTGCTGCTGCTACGCCGCCATCTTGGCTCCGCACCCCCCCCCCCATTTCTTATAGCACAATAGTATTCCATTACATTCATATACCATAGCTTGTTCAGCCATTCCCCAGTTGATGGATATCCCCTATATTTCCAGTTTTTTGCAACCTCAAAGAGAGCTGCAATAAATATTTTTGCACATATGGAACCTTTTCCCACTTCTGTAATCTCTTTGGGATATAATCCCAACAGTGGTATTGCTGGGTCAAAGGGTAGTGCATGCATCTTGAACCCTGTGCTGGTGGTATGCAGACTCTAGCAGGTCAGGTTTATTGCCTGAAAAGCAACCTAGCTGAGTTTAGGAAGCCTGACCACCTGAAGATGGACCTCTAGGAACTAAGATTTTTTGAAAATAACTCATGACGTGTAGGAGATTTTTGATACTAAAATGTGTGTGTGTGTGTGTGTGTGTGTGTGTGCGTGCACAGAAAGAGGGGGGGAGGGAGAGGGAAAGGGAGGAAGAGGAGGAGAAGGAGGAGGACCCATCTCCAATGAAATAATAGATCCCTGATATATTCAAGTATACCAAAACAATTTTCAAAGTAGAGTTGTCTTTTAAAGTAGTCACCCTGGAAGAGTGTGGGCTTATTCCAATGATAGTTTCAGTAGTGAAAAAAACAGTTTTCGAACTTCTCTTTTGCAAATAAATCTCATGACATTTTAGCCCCAACTTGTGGAGACACTCATTACCTTTGGATTTTTGAACTGATCTTTTCCCTCCATCTATCATCCCTAGTCTGTCTTCACTTGCCTATTTCCCCAACCTCCACTCTAAGACCAGACACTTCAGTAAGGTACTTGCCACAACCCTAAGATCCATCCATATGCATTTCCCTGTTATTCCCACCCTACTAATCTCCAAGATTGGCAAACATCCAACTGATTTCTCTGATCCTATCCCTGGCCTACTAAACAGCACTTACTAATCCACTATTTTGCGTTAGGCACTGAGCTAAGTAATGGGATTGCTAAGACAAAAACAAAACTGTTCCTGCTTTTAAGAAGCTTAAGTTACAAGGATAGTGGTTGACACATAGCAACTGTTCAGTAAATGCTTTTTCATTCATTCATTCATTCAGTCTAATGAGGAGATCATATACATACCTACATATACATTATATACACACACATATGTACATGTGTACATATACATATCTATCTATCTATCTATATATATATATATATATATATATATATATACAGAAAAATAGATAAAATGTAACATTGAGGCTTGGGGAAGGAACAAGCAGGTGAGGAAGGCAAAAAAAAGATCTGATGAAGAATGTGCACCATGACCTGAATCTTGAAAGGAACCAGAGGTTCTAAGAGGTTAGAGGAGGGGGTCATGTGTTCCAAGTATGTGGGATAGTCAGCACCAAGGCACAGAGGTAGAATATGTGTCATCACATCTGAGGAACAGAAAGAAGGCCACTTTGAATTGTAGAGTGCATGGAGGGGGAGTCATGTGCAATAAGGTAAAAAAGGTAGGATGGACCCAGCTTGCAAACATCTTTAAATGACAAGCAGAGAAATATACTTGAGCCTAGAGGTACCAGGAAGCCACTAGAGTTTACTGAGTAGGGATTGACATGGTTTGTTGTTGTTCAGTCGTTTCAGTCATAACTGACTCTTTGTGACACCATTTGAGGTTTTCTTGGCAGAGATACTGGAGTGGTTTGCCATTTCCTTCTCCAGTTCATTCTACAGATGAGAAAACTGAGGCAAACAAAGTTAAGTGGTTTGGCCAGGGTCGCAAAGCTAGTAGGTGTAGGATTTGAGCTCATGGAGATATCTTCCTGATTCCAAGCTCAGTGCTCCATCCACTGCACCACCTAGCCACACTTTAGGAAAATCACTTTAGCGACTATGTAGGGGATGAATAAGAGTAGAGATATGAGACCCTTGAAAAGTTAATGAAGAAGACGTCAATGTGGGTGGTAACTATGTAGGTGGAGAGAAAGGGTCAGATACAAGTTACATATACAAGTTATAAAATTATAAATGAGAGGATCTGGCAAATCATTGGCTATAATGAATGAGTAAATGAGGAGTCAAGGATGACCATGATGTTTTGAAATTGGGTGACTGCAAGGATGGTGCCTCTTTTGACAGAAATAGAAACTTAGATGAGAAGTGGGTTTCTGCAGGAAAGATGAGTTCTGCATTTGATATTTTGAGTTGGAATAGCCTGCAGTACATCCAGATCAAAATGTTCAGTAGGTGGTTTGTGATGTATTACTAAAGCTCAGCTATACCAGTCTGGGAGTTATTTGCATACAGATCACAATTAAGCCCATTGGAACTACTGAGGTCAGCAAGAGAAAGAGACCAAAGAGAAGGTCCAGGGCTGGGCCTTTGGGTAACCCACGGTAAACCAAGAAAGGGGAGACAGAGAGAGAGAGAGAGAGAGAGAGAGAGAGAGAGAGAGAGAGAGAGAAAGAGAGAGAGTGTATGTATATATATGTATATGTGTATATATATATATATATATATATATGAAGAGGACAAGAAGGATAAGGGATGAGAAATGGTCATTTGAATGGGCAGTTATTATATCATTAGTAACTTTGGAGAGAGTAGTTTCAGGTGACAGCTCACTCTTGTACATCCTCATGTGTAACTTTCTTTGACTGCCTGGGGATTTTCTTCATAGGATCAGAAATGTGGAAGATTCATTCATCCCATCTGTGTGTGTTCCAGAAGCACAGAATTTCTTAGGGGGAGCCTGTGAGTTTCATCAGTCCATGGGTAATATGATGATTCCAGGGGCATGATCTTGCCTTCCCAAGTCGCCATAGGAATAGACTCGTGATGGGTCATGAATCCAGGCTCATGACAAAGTTTATCTGAAAAATATCAGTCTAGAACTTTCACTTTTATTAGCACTGCAGGTAATTAAAAGCAAAGCAGAGAATCCTTCATTATCACAATTAGCAGGTGACAAAAGGAGGTAACATCCTGTCCTACATAACATTCTATAAACAACAAAGGTGACATTAAAGTAATGAGACAGAACTTTTGGGGATGAATTGGTAGATGTGTTTCATATTATGTACCTACCTTGCACAGAATCTTGGTCTAGACAAGAAACAATGGGAGAGGTCAAGAAAGATAGTCATTTTTCTTCTTGAGTATGTTATAATCATAAGAGAGGAGGTTGGATGGATTTATACAAAATGGCAAAAAGGTCACTTTGAGAGAAAACCTACGAGCGAATGTAGCCTTTTGACATGTTTGACTACTCCATTCTTCTTGGAATCCCCACCTTAACTTTGGCAGTCATCTGCCTAACTCCCTGTATATACCTCCTCAGCTCTAGAGAGTGAACTCACTCTTTCCCCTTCTCCTGTTTGCTAAAAGTGGGCAGTGTTCATCTTCAGCTTTCTTCTTTTCTAATTCTACACACTCTCTCCTCACAAGAGGTTTAACTTGTCTTGCTGCCTCCCCCAGCAGGGCTTCTGCTATCACTTTGAAGATGACTTCTGGATCTCTCATCAGACTTGATAACTCTGCTTCACTCTAAACCCTAGCAGGGCCATCTGTTAGGTATTTCTATTCACGTGTCTTGCCTTCAATTCAATAGCTGTAAAATAGAATTTCTTTCCCTTTCTATTTCTTCTTTCTCTTCCATTTCTGTTAATGGTGCCACCATGCTGCCAGTCCTCTAGAATCTCAACCTATGATTAAATGAATGAATAAAGTATCTATTAAGTACTTACTATGTGGGAAAAAAAACCGCTGTGGTAAGTGACAAAAATTTAAAAGCAAGACAGTTCCTGCCCTCAAGGAGCTCACAGTCTAATGAGGAAGACAATATATATAGAAGTCTTCATCTCCAAGTGAGATGGAAAAGTTCCACAACCTTTAGGGTTCCATAACTTAAGAAGATGGTAATGTTTCTTTTGAAAATGTGGTTTCCACTGATAAAATCACATCTGTCTGATTTTGAATCATCTTATGGTGCCAAGGACCTTGGTGGTAAGGATTTTCTTTTCTGGGAGTTCAGTAGCAGTGACTTTGACACCTATGTGAGCAGTTACCAGGCTGTGTACCTCCATAGGGGTTATTTTCCAGGAGAATGGCTAGGGGCAGTGGACTGGAAGCTGTGGTACTCCCATTGCTCTTGGCTGTCTCTATCAGGATTTGGAAGGAGAGGGTGGTCCCAGTGGGCTTGATGGGCTGACTTGCCTCCAGTTTGATTGCCTTGCCTGATCTTAATAAATGTCCATGGATTGATTGGCTACCCTTGGATGGCAGCTGGTTGACAGTTGGTAGGAATGGCTGTCACTTCTTCCCATGAATTACTTCCCTGAAAGCAAAACTAATGTTCTGGGGAATGCTGCCACTCCTCGGACTCCTATGCTGTCTGCCTATTGGAGGTACAATTTGTCTCATCACCTATTTCTGTTCAAATACTATATATTCCAGACAACTACTGCTCTCTTTCTTCCAGTCTTACCTCACCCTTTCCTATCTTAACATCTTTCATGATATCTTCTGTCAAGGCTCAATTCAGATGCCACTTCTTCAATGAATCCTTTGTTGATAACTCCTCACACCTCCCTCTACTATAATATGGATAGCGACTGCTCCCATCAAATTTCTGTTCACACTTGGTCTTGATCTCTATTTTGTACTTACCTTAATCACTTTTATAGCAAAGTTAATTATATATATGTCTTTCCCCTTTATTAGACTGAAGGAAGGATCCGTATTGTTTGTCTTTGGTTCCATAGTATAGTACACACACACATATGTATATGCATATGTTTGTATGTGTGTATGTAAGTATATATACACCTGTATATATAAAATAATACATGCATGAGAAAGTCATTAAATAATACACGTGTATGTGCATGCTTATGCCCACATATGTACTTACATATATATACAAAATAATATACATGCATGTATGTATGTGTCTTTATATACACACAGATATATTTATCACTTAACGACTGTTTCTTATATTGAATTGCATTTAGTCATATGTGGCAACTATATTGCTCTTTGCATCCTATTAGTCATTAATTATTCCTTCAAAATATTTCTTTCATCTGTCCTTTTATTCCTGCTTGTACTATTTCTGTCCTGGTTCATTTCCTTATCACAGCACATCTAGACTGTTTTAATAGCTCCACTCATTCATTTCCCCATTTCCAGTTTCCACCCCCACCCCATGCCAGTCTACCCTGCCTAGAACTGTCAGTTCAGTCCAATTAAACCACCATCTTTATCATGTCATTCTTCTGTTCAAGGAACTTGAATGACTTATCCTCCATTGCCTCTAAGATAAACTTCCAACTTCTGGCATTCAAGGTCCTTCATAATTTGGTCTCTCATCAACTGTCTAGTCTTAACTCTCACTCCTGTGTGCTTCCTTCTCTCCTGCCAAACTGGTTTATCCATAATCTCCTAAATCTGCAGTTTCAGATTCCAGGCTTTTTTGCTCCTAGTTTCCATCAGCCAGGAATGCCCTCCCCTCTCTACTTCATTGATTGAAATTCTCCCCATCTGACCAATTCCAAATCTGATTGCCCCACTTTCATCACATTTTTTCTTAGTACTCTTGGCAACAAGCATCTATTAATCACTTACAGTATTCTGATCAGTGTGCTACATGCAGGGGCTACAAATACAAACAAAATATGGAGATGAAATATACCCTGAGGAGGCTTCTACTCTAATGAGTTTATGTAAAAGGGAGCAGAAAATGATCTGGGGTCTGGAGATGCTCTTGTAGGGGCATGACATCTAAGAGTCCAAACACAACTGGGAGGGGAATGAAGCCTAAAGGGAGCCCCAGAAGCAGCTCCCCAATGGGAAAAGGGACCAGAGTCAGGATGATAAGGCAGCTGAGTCATGGCGGCAAAGACTAGAGACAGTTCAAGCACAGCTGGGTGCCCATAGTGACTCCCTCCCGCTTTGGTATAATGGAAAATACACTAGATTTGGAATCTGAAGACCTAGATTTGAATCTCAGTTGGGTACATCCTATCATTGTGACTTTGATCAAGACCTTCTCACTTTTTGGGACTTAGTTTCCTCATCTATAAAATGAAGAGAAGGGAATAAGCATTTACATAGCACCTACTGTGTGCCAAGCCCTATACTAAAGGCTTTACAAATATTATCTCATTTGATCCTCATCATAACCCTGAGATGGAGGTGCTGTCATTATCCCAATTTTACAGTTGAGGAAACTGAGGCAAACAGGGTTAAGTGACTTGCCCAGGGTCACACAGCTAATAAGTGTCTGAGGATGGCTTTGAGCTCAGGGCTTCCTGATTCCAGGGCCAGCACTTTTTCCACTGTACCATAGACTTGGACTAGATAATCTCTGGGATACCTTTCACCTCTAAATTCTCTCATTGGGTAGCCCCTACCATCTGTAGCAATCACTTCTCAATTAAGACATGATTGTTTAATTGAATTACTCATGTGCTACCTGGTGACATCTCTGTTATTGTTGCTTCAAACTCTTATTTAAATCTTTTTTGTTTTGGTTTTGATTTAAAAACAAACAAGCAACTTTGCACACAGTCCTCTGCTTTTCCCAGAACCAGTCCTCAGCTCTCTTCTCTTCCATCTAAATGCTCTCTCCCTCGGAGGTTTCATTCCAATTTATAGTTTCAACTTTCCTTACCCAGACGGATGAATCCCATACTTCCATCACCTGACTTGACCTCTCATTTCAACAAATAATAGAATTTAAAATAACTAAAATGTACATGGTGCTTTTAAAGTTTGAGGAGCCTTTTATGTATATTATCTAATCTGATCCTCAGATCAACCCTGTGATGTAGGGGCTTTTGCTATTCCCACTTTGCATATGAGGAAACTGAGGCAGACAGATGTTAAGTGCCTTGCCCCAGGGTCCCAAAGCTAGTCAGTGTCTAAGGCAGGACTCAAAGTCAGAACTTCCTGACTTCAAGTCTATTGACTACAAATTTACTCCCATATTTGGAGTTGCCTGCTAGTCACTTAAAAATGTAAAGACATCTTATTAATTTATTAATAATAATAATAGTAATAATAATTCATTTCCATCTAAATCTCAATATGTCTAAAACCAAGCTCTTCATCTAGACCACACATTCCTCGATGACAAAAGAGACATCTTTTCTTCTTGGTATCCATATAGTATCTGGTACCATGAATATTAGAGCTAAAAGGGACCTTAAGAGATCACTGAGTGTCCCTACTCATTGTGGCTGCTTTTTGATTCTTGCAGGATTTCACAGAAGAGAGAAGACTGCTCAATAATTACAAAAAGCAAGAGACCTTTATTCAGGAGACTTTAGCTTGAGATACCCTATAAACAGGAGGAGAAGGGGCAAGGAGACATCTGGATTCCATTTCCGAGAGAGTAATCCAAGCAGATCTCTGGAGCGGTAGGCTACATCTGGCATTAAAGGAGTGTCCAAACCTTGATGAGGTGATCTTCAGACTATGGTAGGAGGAAGAAGGGGACCAGTGATTCAGCAAGAGGCACCTTCCTGACCAAGCCTCCATGTCATGCCAGTTTATCACTGCTCTTAGTCCAGGGCAGAGATATCTGGGTTGTCTCACACAATATAGGATCCTTCTGACTGGTAGCCACCAGTCAGCTATTTTATTAGGAGAGGTCTGGTTTTGTTCAGGCACGTCTGATTGGTTTTTGTTCTCAGGTGTCACAGGCACCAAGTACCTAGGAAGTTGGAAGTTTCCAGCACGGAGGAGTGAAACTATGGGAGATGCAAGACAATGCAGGGCCAGTGTACAGTGTACTAGGAAGGTGGAATGGCCATATTTAGAGAAGAAATAGATTGTTGCAAGAGATGCTAGCTCTTAGACCCAACCAGATAGGTTTTTTTGGATTATGATAGCAATTCTAACCATTTTCTTTTTCCTCAACTTTTTGATTTTTTACAGGCAAAGAAACAGATTCAGAGAATTGAGGTCATTTTCAATGGTAGTTAGTAAATGGCAGAACTCACTCCAAGTGTACTTTCTACCACACTACATAGTACCTGCATAGTCCTCATAAATAGTTTTTCATTTGAATTTGATTGGCTTTCCTTTTTTTTTTCACTCCAGTATTTGAATCACTGATACACAGGGACTTAAAAGTCGGCTTTGGACCCGTTCCCACTTTGAACTCTGCCTCAGCATCTGGAAAAATGAACATCAATTGCTGCAGTTTTCCTTTCCCTCCCGCCTGCATGACTCAATCTCACGCTGTCATCATTCTTATTATCTGCTATTCCACATATATTAATGACTCAAATGGAAAGATGGAAATGGTGCCCTACCCTCCGTCTTCTACTGCACCAAACAAGACAGCGCAAACACAATGATCCTGCTAGAGACAAGACTTTCACTACGTTGAGGACACGAAAGCGTGAGTGGAACTGATTAGTGACATGTCTAGGAAAATTTGACTGATGTAGGTGATTGGGTCTGAATAATTTATGTCAACCAAATTCTATTCTTACTGCATCACAGGATCAATCCATATGCTTTTTCACATGGAAAAACTGAGTCTCAGATAAGTGGATTGGTATGCCTAAAATCACACAGGTAGTGAATGGCAAAGCCAAGATTTGGACCTAGGTTCTCTGATTCCAAATTCATGACTTTTTGTACTCTACCCCAGAACGACTACTTTTCTTTCCTGAAGTCTTTTTTTTTTTTTAAGAATGAGTGGGTAGTACCAGGGTGGTCTTGTTTGGGGGAGGGCATTGGAGTCAGTTATGATAATGTTACTACAGTATGTGAGTGTCTTCTGGCATAGCCCTTAGTCATTATGCCATAAGCGGGGAATCCGTTAGTATGCACAAATGTCATACATATAGTCAGTCATCTTGTTTAAATTAGCAACACCCTGAGACAACTAGATTGCTTTATGGGCCAAATCACTGCCAAATACGTGGATTTCTGGTCAATTTACACTTAAGTCATACAGAGATGGACTGCAATGACTCCTTTTTCAACTAGACCAGGAACCTTCTATCAAGATCCATGAGAAGGAATGTTCAAGTTAATTTTTTTGCCAAGAATATCCATTCAAATATTATCCATCATTTTAATTTTCCAACAGGCAAAATTCAGTCTTGTAGTCAAACCCCAGAGTAACGGATTGTTTTTAAATGTTTTTCATCTGCCTTATTCAGTTCATTTTTCTTCCCTAGATATTCTAGACAAGATCAACTAACACATTAATTGCTGATCTTTAACTTCACAGGTCTTTAAATATAAGGCACATTTCTAACTAATAATAATAGCTACTATTTCTTATTATTTTAAGGTTTTTGAAGTTCCTTACTTGTATTATCTACTTTGATCCTCACAACAGCCTATAAGGTAGGAACTATTATTATCTCCATTTCACAGATAAGGAAACAGTCTGATAGAGGCAAACTGACTTGCCCAAGGTCATACAGCTAGTTGGTGACTGAGGGAGAATTTAAACTTTTGATTTCAAATTCAGCCCCTCATCTACCACACCATTTAGCTAATATTATTTGAACTCATGGGAGGTAGGTAGATTCTAGCAATATGTTTCTGGACCCCAGCCCTGGAGTTATTTTAGAAAGTCCTATCTTCTGTATGGTTCCCTCATTTCACATGGAGTGACACATTATTCCAGAAGAGCAAGAGCAAGGTGCAAGTCAAAATAAGGATTTTTTCTTTTTTAAAAATTTGTTTACTTTTAGTATTCAACATTCATTTCCACAAGATTTTGAGTTACAAATTTTTTCCCTGCCTTTCCCTTATCCCCACCTCAAAATAGTGAGCTTACTGAATACCCCTTCCCCCATTCTCCTCTCTCTTATATCTTCCTCCATGCCCCTTCTATCTTTCTAGTAGGGCAATATGGATTTCTATACCCCAGTACCTGTATATCTTATTTCCCAGTTGCATTTAAAAAATAAATTTTTTTTAACATTTGTTTTTAAAACTTTGTTCCAGATTCTTTCCCTTATTCCTTCCTTACCCACCCCCACTGGGAAGATAAGCAATTCAATATAGGTTGTACATCTGTAGCTATGCAAAACATTTTCATAGTAGATATATTGTGAAAGACTAACTATATTTTTCTCCATCCTGTCCTGTCCCCTGTTTATTCTATTTTCTACTTTAACCCTGTCCCTTTTCAAAAGTGTGTGCTTCTAACTACCCTCTCCCCAAATCTGCCCTCCCTTCTATCATCCTCCTTCTTATCCCCTTCCCCCCTACTTTCCTGTAGGGTAAGATACCCAATTGAGTGTGTATGTTATTCCCTCTTTAAGTCAAATTCAATGAGAATAAGGTCGACCCATTCACTTTTGCCTTCCTGTTCTTCCTCTCCATTGTAACAGTTTTCTCTTGTCTTTTATATATGAGATGATTTACCCTATTCTGTCTCTCCCTATCTCCTTCTCTCATTATATTCCTCTCTCATCTCTTAATTTTATTTTTTAGATATCATCCCTTCCTATTCAACTGATCCTGTGCCCTCTGTCTATGTATATATGTACGCATATGTACACATACTCACATATGTATTTATACACACATACACCTTCCTATATAAACATATATGTGTATATATGCAAATATATATGTGAGTGTGTATACACACACACACATATATTCCCTTCAACTGTTCTCATACTGAGAAAAGTCTCATGAGTTACAATTATCATTTTTCCATGTAGAAATGTAAATAGTTCAACTTTAATAAGTTCCTTATGATTTCTTTTTTCTGCTTACCTTCTCATGCTTCTCTTACTTCTTGTATTTGAAAGTCAAATTTTCTGTTCAGCTCCGATTTTTTCATCAAGAATGCTTGAAAGTTTCTTTGAATGACCATATTTTCTATATTTCATTGAATGACCATATTTTCCCTTGAAGCATTATACTCAAATTTGCTGGGTAGGTGATTCTTGGTTTTAATCCTAGCTCCTTTGACTTCCAGAATATCATATTCCAAGCCCTTTGATCCCTTAATGTAGAAGCTGCTAGATCTTGCGTTATCCTGATTGTGTCCACAATACAACAAGAATTGTTTCTTCCTGGCTGCTTCTAATATTTTCTCCTTGACTGGGAACTCTGGAATTTGACTATAATATTCCTAGGAGTTTTCTTTTTGGGATCTTTTTCAAAAGGTGATAGGTGAATTCTTTCAATTTCTATTTTGCCTTCTGGTTCTAGAATAGCAGGGCAATTTTCCTTGAGAATTACTCTAAGGATGATTTCGAGATTCTTTTTTTCATCATGGCTTTCAGGTAGTCCAATAATTTTTAAATTATCTCTCCTGGATCAATTTTCCAGGTCAGTGGTTGTTCCAATGAGATATTTCACATTGTCTTCTATTTTTTCATTTGTTTGGATCTGTTTAATAGTATCTTGATTTCTCATAAGATCATTCACTTCCATTTGCTCCACTCTAATTCTGAAGCAATTATTCTCTTCAGTGAGTTTTTGAAATTTCTTTTCCATCTGGCAAATTTGACTTTTTAAGGCATTCTTCTCCTCATTGGCTTTTTGAGCCTCTTTTGCCATTTGAATTAGTCTATTTTTAAGATGTTATTTTCTTCAGTATTTTTAGGGGGCTCCTTTATCAGGCTATTGACTTGTTTTTCATGATTTTCTTGCATCATTTTCATTTCTCTTCCTAATTTTCCCTCCACTTCTCTTACTTGATTTTCAAAATCCTTCTTGAGTTCCTCCATGGCCTATAACCAGTTCATATTTTTTCTTGGAAGCTGTTGATGCAGGAGTTTTGCCTTGAGTTCTTCTGGTTCCATGTTTTGATCTTTTTTGTTCCCAAAAAAGGATTCTTTGGTCTGTTTGTGCTTCCTCTGCTTGCTCATCTCGGCAGTCAATTACTTGACTTTTGAGCTCTTTGCCATGGTAAAACTCTGCTTCCAGGGTAGAGATCTTTGTCCCAAATTGCTGGGGGGGTTTGCAAGTATTGTCAGAGGTCTGAGGGGGATGCCCTCTCTACAGACACTCCAGAGTCTGGCACACTGGAGTTTCTCACACTAGGACCATCACCTAAGACTGCCACTCAGATCCAAGCAAGAGCGATTACTATATGAATGCTCACTAGGTCCCCCTACAATCTGCAGGCCAGGAGCTCTGGAGTTAGCTACATGACAGCAGCTGCAGCTGCCATGCCTCCGCCACCTCTTGCCCTGGGAGTAGTGGTCAGACCACTCTCTTCTGTCACCCATTTCTAACAGACTTTCCCACTGACCTTTTACTTTCTCTTTGGTGTTTATGGGTTGAGAAGTCTGGAAACTACCATAGCTGCTGGTGATTTACTCTCCTGAAATCTTCTCTGGCCTGTCTGTGCTGCTGGTTGGGGCTGCTGTGAGACTGTGCTCCACTCCCAGCTTGATTTGATAAACCCTTCCTGCCGGCCTGCCAGGATATCTTCAGCAGGAGATTTGTTTCTCTCTGTTGCTTTGTGGGTTATGTGGCTCTAAAATGTGTTTAGAGTCATATTTCACATGTATTGGAAGTGGTTGTGTCAGGATCTCCTGGAATTTCCTGCTTCTACTCCACCATCTTGGCTCCTCCTCCAATAAGGATTTTTTTTTCCTGCTTTGGGTTGGTGTGGAGAAGCATCTCTGTTCTGCATTTCTCCCTGGGAAGAAAGTGACCAGGCTCTGCTGGACTGCTATAACTCTAGGAAGCTCCCTGATGCCCTGAGCTGGTAGAGCTCCTGCTTCAATGTTTTTGTTATTAATCCCTAGTAGCTCTTTTTGATTCTTTATTCTGAATTTTATCTCTCTAATGCATGGTTTTGGGCTGTTCACCTAAATTTCTGCTCTGATGTTTTGTTGTGGAATGGAAATGTCCTATAGTCCTGAAGGTGATGACAGCAGAGGAAAAGCTCAGGCCAATATTACCAGGCTAAAAACAAAAGTATAGGTTTGACAATGTACCCTGGCTTTGTTGAAGAGAATCAGCCTAAATGAGGTCAGACTCACCCCTTGAATTGTAGTCATTTGGAAGGGCATTTATTAAGGTGTCAAGGGTGTGCCAGTGCTGGTGATATCAAAACTCTTTAAAATATTTTGTCCTTATAACTTATCGTCATGTGGGCAGCTAGGTGGTGCAGTGGAGAGAGTGCCAGGCCTGAAGTCAGAAAGACTTATCTTCACAAATTCAAATCTCGCCTCAGACACTTACTACCTGTGTGAGCCTGGGTGATTCGCTTAACCCTATTGGCCTCAGTTTCCTCATCTGTAAAATGAGCTGAAGGAAAAAAATAGCAAACCACTCCAATATCTTTGCCAAGAAAACCCCAAATAGGGTCACAAGGAGTTGGGCACAACCAAACAACAACGTCTCATGTATGATGGGCTCAAATTTCTTCTCTGTCCTGGTTGTCCTTTTCTTGTCTTGAACTTAACAATGGCTTCCCTAAGTTGTGGGACTGAGAAGTGACCATAATATTTCAGATGTGATCTTTCCAGAGGCACCACCTTCTCTTTAGCTCTGGAAACTTTCAAATACTAAAATGACTGTGTCATCCCATTGACCTGCATATTCCTTCCAATGACAGAGAGCCTAATGGTTCAGGGGTGGGCACTTGTGGCCTCTAGGTCACACATAGCCCTCTAGGTCCTCAAGGGCAGCCCTTTGACTGAATCCAAACTTCACAGAACAAATCCACTTAATAAAAAGATTTGTTCTGTAAAACTTGGACCCAGTCAAAGGGCCCCACCCAAGGACCATGAAGGTCACATGTGGCCTTGAGACCACAAGTTCCCCAACCCTGGGTCCTAACTTATCTATATCTGATCATCATGCAATACTTATCTATGTCTTTCCATGAATTTACCACAGTGGGCTCTGCCTAACGTGTTGGACCTTCCTTGCTTTTGTAGAAAGAGAGTGTCCTGAAGCCATGACCTTTTAATGCAGCCCAAAGATCACAGTAGCTTTTATTTGGGTGGGGGGAACTATCATATCACACTACTAACTTATATTAAGCTTTCAGTTCATTAAAATATTGGGACCTGTTTCAGATAAACTCCTATCTAGCTATGTTTCCCATAGTTTGTATTTGTGGATGTTGATTTTTGGAACCTAAGTCTAAGAACTATCTCTATTGAAGTTTGGGTTGTAGCTTTATCCCAATATTCTACTCTGTTGAGGTCTTTTTAGATACAAACTCTGTCATTGATCAACTGATCAGTAAGCATTTTTTTTTAAACATCCTCTATATACCTCTCAGGTATCCCTCCCAGTTTTGTTTCATCTGCAAAGTTAATGGGCCTTCTAGCTATAGTTTTATCTAAGTGACTGATTAAAAACAAAATTAAACAGCGCAGTTCCTTGGGGCACTCTGTCGGCGTTTCACATTTAATCATTAATAAGGACTCTGGGACCTGCCATTCAACCAATTCTATCTCATTTTATTGCCAACTAGTACATAGCTCTCCATCTTCTTTATGAGAATAATATGGAATACTGTATCAAATGGTTTGCCTAAATCAAGGGAAACTATATTTACATCATTCCCCTGACATTTAGTAATTCTGTTGAAAAAGGAAATAAGGTTAGTCTGTCCCAGCCTATTGTTCATGGAGCCTGGTTGCCTCCTTGTAATCACTGCATCCTTTCCTATTTATTCACTAATTGTCTCTTAAGTGATTCACTCAAGAACTTGAATTGAAGTCAAGTTAAATTACCTATGGTGCAGAGATTCTATTTTCTTCCCTTTTCTGAAAATCTGGAAATTTCTCCAATCTCAAGGTACCTCTTTTGTTTCTCACAACTTTTAAAATGTCACCAACAGTGGCCATCACCTCCACCACCCCAAATTCTCTCTGGACCCAAGGAAGTAGTTCATTTTGGAAAGGTAACAACTTCATCTAGAACAGCCAGGTGCTTTCTTATACCCTCCTTATTTATCTTGGATATCAACTCCCTATTCTGTCAGTCCCTTCATCTCACCCTGCCCCTTACTTTCTAGAGATGAGTGTTTCTCTTTGGCAGAGAAAATAAGAAATAAGCAGCTTTACTTTCATTCAGTTGTCAATTTTCAACATCCCATCCACTCTAAGCAGCAGCTCTATCACTTATTAATCTTCCTCTTTAGACCAAAGCAACTTCAAACCCTCTTTTGATTCTCCTTTATTTCCTTGCCAGATACAACTCTTAGCACCCCTGATGCTATTTCAACACTGTGACACACACATATATTAACTGTACTTTGATCTTGCTTCTATCTTCAAAACACATTTTTAAAAATCTGTATTGGTGGGGGTGGAGCCAAGATGGCGGCATAGCAGCAGCAACATATCGCAGCTCTCACATAGCCACCCCAAAATACCCATAAAATAGGACTCTAAACCAATCCTAGAACTCCAAAATGCGCGCAAAGATACTTTCCACTAAAGTCAGCTCGGCTACGAGGAACCATATCAGCACTGTGAACAGAAACCAGCCTGGCCTGAAGCCGCAAGCCCTGGCTGTGCCCTGGAGGCGGCTGGGCGGGAGGAGCCTCTCAGGTGAGTGGATTAGCACCAGCTTCGAGTGGGGATTGCGAAAGGGGGAGATAAGCAGTCTGGCCGAAAGGCCTCCAGAGCGGAAAAGCAAAAGGCAGAGGTTTTGTACCCGCCTCCGCATTGCAGCTTCCCACCCGCGGCCTGCAGACAGCAGAGGGACTGAGCAATTGTTCTCAGGCCAAGAGCTCTCGTGTTGAGCA
>CM053592.1:73731604-73742138 GCA_028646515.1 Pseudochirops corinnae | reverse complement strand
TGCACCTTCCACACTTAGCACTTAGTACTAAGTGCTAAGTATCCTGCTAAACTGATTACTATTACACATTCTTATTTCTCTTCCCAATTTTTCTTCCATTTCTCTCATTTGGTTTTCAAAATCCTTCTTCAGCTGATCTCTAGCTTTAAGGCAATCTTCATGTTTATTGGAAGCTTTTGGTGGGGGAGCTCCAGGTGTGCTGTCCTCCTCCTGCTTCCTGCTTTGATCCTTCTTTTCCCCAAAGAAGGAATCTATTGTTTGGTTGCTGTTCTTACTTTGCTTCTTATGCTTATTCTTATTCATGGTTGGTCAGTCCGTGATTTTTTTTTTTTAATCTCTGTGGAGCTCTGCTTCCAGAGGGGAAAGCTCTGTCCCAAATCACTGAAGTTTTTCCAGCTGTCAGAGTTCTTAGGAGGCTGCTGGGTCCCTCCCCAACTCTGGTTCACTGAAAAAAAAAACAAACCCAGGACCAATGCCCAAGACCGCGATCTGGATCCAGGCCACTCAATGCGAGAGCACTTGACCTCTGAATGATTGCTTGGTCCCCCTGCAGTCTGCAGGCCGGGAGCTCTGAAGCAGCAGTGTGAAGGTGAGTGCAAAAACTCCACTTCTGTGGCCTCATTGCCCTGGAGGAGTTTTGGCTGGACCCGCTTTTCTCCCCTGATTTCACCAAGCTCCATAACCTAATTCTGAATACTGCCACAGCTGCCACAGATCCGCTCTCCTGAAGCTCCAGCTGGGGCTCGGCTCCTCTCGTCCAGCCACCTCCGGGCAGAGCAGGGGTTTCAGTCTAGGCTGGTTTCGGCTTGCAGGGCTGAGATGGTTCTTGGTAGCCGAGCTGACTTTAATGGAAAGTATATTTGTGTGCGTTTTGGAGTTCAAGAGGTTGTTTAGAGTCATATTTTATGGGTATTTTGGGGTGGCTATGTGAGAGCTGTGATATGTTGCTGCTCCTATGCTGCCATCTTAGCTCCGCCAGGGCCCTCACCGTTTGTTTTTTCGTTTCGAGGTAAAGGTAGATTAAGGCTATGACCTTGTTAGTTTCAAAAGGTCAGGAGGGAGAATGACCTGAAATCTTGCATTTGGAGTTATGTCAGGTTTTACAATTAGCTCAGTTTCAATGACCTGAGGAATAAGGTATGACCTTCAGGACCTAGCCAAGTTGCATCTGAGATGAGGACTCACTTGGCATTGAAAAGATGTGGACTTGGATGGATCAGTACTTTGTAGAAACTGAACTAAGTCTGATCCCATTCTCTCTAGAGACCAAGGTGGTATAAGGGCGAGAGTGCCCCCAGGGTATTGTGGGGAAATGTTTGTAATTCAGTTCATGCCATATCTTTGAAGCAAATGACCCTTTTAAAAAGCTAATTGATGCTAATTGATTCAATGGATAACTGGTATGTTAGTCACTGGCAGCTAACTGTGTATATGGGAAAACCACATTGGAATGAGGACTTAAGCAGATAGTAATAGAATCACCCCAACCCCTCAAGGTAACCCTAAAATCCTGAGAAGGAGATACAGTTTATTCAGCTCAGGGAGATTAAAGCCAGAATATACTTGCTACATTTACTTTGCATTTTTTTTTTCATTTTGTTATCTGAGTACATGTTTTTCCTCCAGTAGAACATAAATTTCTTGATTGCAAGAACATTTTATATTGGCTTTTTATATCCTTTGAACCTGGCCCAGTTCCTGGCATATAGTAAACACTTAATAAATTTTTTGCCAAATTATATAACCAAATATATGGTTATAGTCTAATTATATGTTCTAGTTAATTAAGGGCTAAACCATAAGTGGGTTTTTTTTAAATCAGTGTCATTGAAAAATATTAAAAGACATGTAGACTTTCCTGTAGTGAACTAATGTAAATGGTGTCATGATGACATTCCTGATGTTGGTGGTATTTCTAGAAGTCCTGTTGTATGATAAAATTTATCCAGAGTAGACTGAGTCAAGGTGCTTGATAAGAGAAATTCAGAAAGCATGAACAGGGACTTAAGTCAAGAAATTTAGACCTGGAGGAATTGATGAAAGGAGGAAGGCTCCATTCATCTATCCAACACTCCCTGGTCTGTTGGCCCTTCATAAGTGCTCTTTCCATGACAACTTTTTAAACTAATTTTACTCTTATTTTGAAAATAAAAACTTTCAATTAAGCACAACTCTAGTTAGTGCCTTCCAGACGTATAGAGAACAGCCACTTATACCCAAGAGCACATAAATGAGACTGATAGACTGTGTGTGGGAAATTAGCTAGTAGGCCAGTTTGACTGACTTACTGACAGCTTACTATGTGACCAGCACTGTGCTAAGTAGTGGGGGAAAGATGAGTTTTGCCTTTAAGTAGCTTACATTATAATAGGTACAAACAACACAACTCCCTCTTCTCTCCCTCCCTCCCTTTTCCCCTCCCTCTTTACCTTCCTTCCTTCCTTCCCTCCTTTCTTTCTTTCTTCCTTCCTACCTTCCTTCCTTCCCTCCTTTCTTTCTTTCTTCCTTCCTTCCTTCCTCCCTCTTTCCCTCTTTCCTTCCCTCTGTATTTTCTTTCTTTTCTTTGTTCTCCCTCCTTCTCTCCTCTCTCCCTTTCTCCATTCTTTCTGTCCTTCTTTTCTTCCTCTTCTCACTTTTCCTTATTTCTCTAAAGTACTGATTTGTTTTACTTAATAATTATGATTTTAAATAATTATAAAAAATAGAGTTTTTCTTTTTACTTCAAATAGAAAATTATTTTCCCCAAGAAGGTTTTACCATTCAAGATATGCTTAGCTATTGACACCTTATGGCACTCACAACAGAACTAGAGGGGTTAGTTAACCATTTTCCATTACTTCATAGAATTGTAGATATTGAGATGGAAGAGATCTTAGAGGCCATCTAGCCCGATTCCCTTGTTTTATTAATAAGCTTTGAAGTGACTTGTCCAAGGTCACACAAGGAGTAAGCTGCAGAGAAATTTGGAACCAAATTTCCTGACTCCACATTTCTCTGTCTTCACCACCTCTCCATTCCCAGGGTTTCAAATTACCATAGAGAACCTTTTAGCTGAAATACTCACACACACACACACACACACACACACACACACACTCACTCCTCAAACAGAACATACATCACATACTGCTGATAGTTCTATGAATTGTCTAGCCCACGTACTATGTGGTGTATTCCACTGCTCCCATGTGAAAGGATGGAGAAAGGAGGAATTGGTTGCTCATTTCACATCACCCGGATGTCTTCTGCCACAATCTCCTCTGTCACTTCTATTTAACTTGAAGAGATGCCCTTTGCCCCTGCCAAGGCAAACTCCTCTTCTTGCACAGGTGATCCCATTCCATCCCATTTTTTTCTAACCGATTGCCCCCTCCATCATTCCTACTCTTTCATTCATCTTTAATCTCTTTCTGTCTAATGGCTGCTTTATTCCTCTCTATAAGCAAGCCTAATGTCTCCCCCATACTACAAAATAAAAACAAAAATAACCCTCAATTGATCCACTTTTCCATGATAATCATATCTCTCTTCATGTCTAAACTCCTTTAGAAGGCTGTCTATAATCAGGGTCTCCCCTTCCTTTCCTCTTACTACCTTCTTAACACTTCGAAGCCTGGCTTCTTATCTGATCATTCAACTAAAACTTCTTTCTCCAAAGTTCCCAATGATCTCCTAATTGCCAGACCCAGTGACCTAATGCTTATCCTTCTTGAGCTCTCTGCAGCTTTTGACACTGTTGATCACTCTCTTCTTGATTCTCTCTTCTTTCTAGGTTTTCATGACACTGCTCTTTCCTGGTTTTCCTCCTTCCCCTCTGATTGCTCCTTCTCAGTCTCCTTTAATGAATCTTCATCCAGATTAGGTCTGCAAATTATGGGTGTCTCCCTCCCTTGATGATTTCATCAGTTCCCATGTTTTCCGTTATCATCTCTGTGTAGGTGACTCTTAGATCTCCTTACTCAGGCCATCCTCTCTTCTTACTTCCAGTTTCTCAACTTCAGCTGCTTATTAGATATCTTTTTTCCCCTTTGGAAAACTTAGGATCTTATTTGTGATAACCAGAAAAAAATGTCTTTGTAGAACTATTGCAGAGGGAGCATAAGACATGAGCCCTTTCCATAATATTCTTTCACTTAAAAGAAAAAAAAGTGGCTGGGTCCCCCAGTGCACATTTTCCAAAATTATAGAATATTTGCATTTACAGATAAACTTCTGAAACTGACACCTTATTACCAGAAGCCTATTAGACGTCTTAAACTGGACGTCTAGAGAAATCGTAAACTCCACTATCACAAATCTAAACTCATTTACTTACTCCTACTCCAACCCTCTTCTCATTCTAACTTTCCTATTCCTGTCTAGGGTATCACCATCCTCCCAGGCAACCAGATTCACAACCTCAACCACTCACTCTCTCTCATCTCCCACATCTAATCAATTTTTAAATCTAGTCATTTCTACCTTTGTAACATTCTACTTGTCTCCTTAGATTTTGCAACACCTCACATCGGAACTCTTATAATGTCCAGTTGGTTGGTTTCCCTGCCTCAATCTCAGACCATTCCAACTCATCCTGCATTTAGTTGTCAAATTGTTCTTCCTAAAATGTAGGTCTGAAATGATCACATAAATCCTTCTTCCCTGCCCCCGTTCAATAAACTTTAGGGTCTCCAGGACCAAATATAAAATCCTCTGTTTGACTTTTAAAACCCTTTATAACCTGTCCCCCATCTACCTTCCCAGTCTTTTTAGATCTGACCTATCTCCACATAATCTTAATTTTAGTGCTTTCCCTCTGTGACTACCCCTAGCTTTTCCAGTATATGTATTGATTGGATATAGTGATTTTCATGTTGCCTACCATATTAGACTTTGAGATCCTTCAGAACAAGGACCATATTTTGCCTTTCTTTGTATCTTCAGGCCTGGTACAGTGACTGGCATGTAGTAGGCAGTTGAATGACTGATTGATTATAGGATGCAGAAGTGATGAAAGTACTCAGGGCATCCATAATATCCTTCTACTGTCTAGCTGTCCCTGCACTTAAGGAGAGAGCAGGGACACTGTATCTTTAATTCCATCGGTGGTATAATGGGAATTATGATATGCTATAGCAACAAGGCAATTTTGTTTTACTCTGTTATTAGTGATTCAACATAGCCCTGATATTCAACAGGGACTTGCCAAATGAAAGTCTCTTCTAGAAACATACCCAGCTAAGCTTAAAGGCAAACACAGGGCCTATATGTACAGCTTATGTTTTGTGTGATATTTTCAAGGGGACCAAAATGTTTGGAAGAGAAATGCTGGGAAATGTTTTATGGGGTTAATGTGGCTTTATGGATTTAAAAACATGATGCCATTTATGGGAATATTTTTAAATGAGGTTAGATAGGAGGGGTGCATTATAAAACTGAATTATGATTCAAAATCTACTTTTCATGCCTTGGTATATCTAGATGAAATCAGAATAAAGCTAACCAATGATTTGAATATTTTTTTCTCCTGAGTGTAATAATTATCTACTGGGATAATTTTTTTGAGGCTTTTAACAGTGTGCACAAAAAGTGTGTATGTGTGTGTGTGTGTGTGTGTGTGAACTAAATTAGCACTTGTCCTTTTAGTATACCACTGTGTTATCCAAGAACAATTAGGTGAGTTCAAGAGAATGGAAGAAATCTGGCAGTTCACTTCTCACAGGAGAAGCCACAGAGAAAAGTGGTCAAAGCTAGGGATTATTTTTATTAGGAGGGAGCATGAATGGACCTTGGACCCAAGATGGTGAACCTGCTCTAATTCATTCTGAGTGATGAGGATTATGTTCTTGAAGTTAAATTGTGGATGGAGAAGGTCCTTCAGTAGGAAAAGCATTATAAATCTTGTCAAGTCTCCTTGGACAAAGATCAGAGCACCTCTTTCTTGCATCAATGCCTTTGCCAAATTCAGCTCACAGTTGGAGAATTCTATGTCTACATCGAAGATGAAAAGAAATGATTGTGTCATTGAGCCTTTCTGCTTCTACTGTCCTGGGCCAGCTTTCTTCCTGACTCTGTATTTTCTCATTCTTTGTCAAGCCTAGCATTAATGACCTAAGACATGGGCCTTGTACTTTTAGAAATTTTGGAAAGGTATAGATGGTCATTATGTACTCAATCTAAATTTCCCTTTTAAAAATCTCATTATTTCTGTTTTGGATCTTTAAGATTCATCTCAGTAAACCCTCTTAACCTTTGATGATTTTATTTTTCAAAAGATTTTTATAATCACTCATTTATTCATTCATTTCACAAATAATTTTTGAGTACCTATTGGCATACCACATTGCTAGACCATGTTGGGGGAGAATACAAAGAAGTATAAATACCCACCCATCTGCCTTCTTCCCTGCCCCCATTCAATAAACTTTAGGGTCTCCAAGACCAAATATAAAATACTGTTTGACTTTTAAAACTCTTTATAACTTCTCCCATCTATAGTGGGAGAGCTGAAGCTCTTCATCTGGAACCCATGAGTCCCTAATGAGTATGTAGATAGATTTTAGGGGTTCTATGAACTTAGATAGGAAAAATTACATCTTTATGTTCAGTAACTTCAAGTTGAAATTTAGTATTTCCTTCAGCCATTCACAGCATTATTCTGAGAAGGGGTCCACAGGCTTCACCAAAGGAGTCTGTAATACAAAATGTTTAAGGACCTCTATATCATAGGACAATTTAGTGAGAGAAAGCACAGAGCAAAAATGCATCAGGAAATGGATGACCTTTGGCAAATATAATTGAAAAAAATCTAGAGATTATTGAGAAATAGATAAATTAAAAATAAAATGGGACTATCAAGTTGTTAAGAAGGGAAGGGTGATATTGAGACATAGGTTAAAATCCCAAGTCATTGTTCTTTAGCACTGTGAAGATGAGATTATGTGTCCTTTGAATATTGTGCTGAACACAATCCAGATTCTAAGATGGATCTGTAATCTCTATGATGTTGGTATTCCCCACAATGAAGTAGATCTTGTTCTATACATTCCTGTCCTTCTTGTATGATTTCGTTCTTACCTACCCATTAGTTTGCCACCCAACATACTGGGTATCTTTTTTCCCAGTCTCTTAATATTGTCTGACTAGACACATAAGAAAAATCAAGCAGATGAAGAATACTTATTGTACAGGTTATAATATATAGTTGCCTGGGTGACCCATTGAGTCTATCAGTATATACATACATACATATATACACACATACATATATACACATTTATGTATGTGTATGTGTGTGTGTGTGTGTGTGTGTGTGAGAGAGAGAGAGAGAGAGAGAGAGAGAGAGAGAGAGAGAGAGAAAGAGAGAGAAAGAGAGAGATCTATCTTGAACAGACACTGAAAATGAACAATAAGTTGGTACTTCTGTTGTTTCAGTTGTTTTCAGTTGTGTGTGACTCTTTGTGACCCCATTTGGGATTTTCTTGGTAAAGATGTTAGAGTAGTTTGCCATTTCCTTCTCCAGCTCATTTTACACATGAGGAGCTAAAGCAAAGAGAGTTAAGTGACTTGCCCAGGGTCATACGGCTAGCAAGGAGGGCAGATTTGAACTCAAGAAGACAAGTTTTCTTTACTCCAGACCCAGCACTCTATCCACTGCACCACCTAGCTGTCCTGAGATGGTCCTCGAATTGCACCTAAAGAGGAAATCAAGATGAATTGAATTTGGGAAATTCCACATTTTTTAAATGATCCCTAGGCTTTTCCCTGAAAGGTCCATTTTCTTTTCTCTAAAGTCAATGTTCTCCCAGTAATGTTACATGGCTCTGAGTCATGGAATGGTTGAGTGTCTAAAGAATTGAAAGTGTGTATTGTTAAGAGAGCATTGAATAGGAATGGGGCATATATAAACAGGCCACAATGGATTACAAATGATGAATTATATAGAAGTGATGTAAGAAATGTCATCAAAAAAATATGACCAGAAAAAAAAAGATGACCTGGTCAGAGAGCAAGAGGGAAGAACTAATAATCTACAATCTCATATTCAAACTCTATGTTTCTCTTAAGTTTGTATCACTGACCCTCTCAATTTTAATTATCTGAAAGGCTTGTTAATCCAATTATATATTCATTTGAAAACAGAGGGGAAAGACTTTTAAGTCTAGCTCCCATGATGCTGTCTCATGAGTCTATAATCTCTTGAGTCTGTGATGTGTAGTGTTTACAACCAACTCAAATCAGATCTATGGCCTTAATTTTGGTGACTTTGGAAATACTGTCCACTTCTGATGCCAGGATTTAATTCTACTTAATACACATATCCATTGTCACCAAAGTAATTTGTGTATTTATCTTCTTGTTTGCATCCTTAATTCTTTTAGTATGTATGTTACTCCTGCTATTACAATGACACCTTCAATTCCTTAGTTTTTAAATAAATTAATTTTGTTTTAATTTTTTGAAGTTCCCAACCAATTTTATTTGCTCCATAATCCCAAGACATAAGTATTACACATGCTTCATATTCACAATATATATTCATTGAATAAGCAATATGATAGAAATAAATTCACATTGTTGAGGCAGGTCAGTGGCACACTGGATAGAGCACTGGGTGTGGGAGTCAGGAAGTCTCATCTTCATGAGTTCAAGTTTGGCCTCAAACACTTACTTAGCTGTGTGTCCTCAAGAAAGTCACTCAACCCTGTTTGCCTTAGTTCCTCATCTGTAAAATGAGCTGGAGAAGGAAATGGCAAACCACTCTAATATCTTTGCCAAGAAAATCCTAAATGGGATCACGAAAAGTCAGACACAACTGAAAAATGACTGAACAACAAATTCATATTCATATTCCAACCTGTCATCCATCCTGATGTTAAGTATGCATCACCTGAATGGAATGCATGATTCTGCACTAGCTGTTTTCATCTTTGTCCAAAATAGCTGGACCAGTGGCTTGCTCCATGCTTCTTGGCCTCTTCAATGTTTCTGGAACCATAGTATAAAATTTGTAAGGCAGTCCAGCTGTCATCCATCATTTTTGTTATATGATCTATCCAGCATCTCTTTACATGAAAGACTGGCTTCAGTATGCCTCCTACTCCATCTTTCAGTGAAATGTCTTATTTGTGAGTGGGTCCAACATAAAATTTTACCTGTTGTTCTTTCCATGGTGACTGTGAGCATCTGTTCTTCAAATGACCATGAGATAATATTTGTACAGCACTTAGTACAGTGCCTGACACATTAATAGACACTTAATACATTTTTGTTTCCTTCCTTTTCCCTTCTTCATATTTCCCTGGATCTTTGGAAGGTAGGCTAGATGAGTGACTTCATACTCAAATAGAAATGGTGCCCAATGACCCATACATAAGGATCTCTGCAGGCAGATGTTGACTTAGAAAACTGTATATTAAAATTATGTTTTGTTGTATTTTTATTTTGTTAACTATTTCTCAATTACATTTTATTCTGGTTCAGGTTGTAGTTAAGTGTGTTGTGGACTGCATGGTCGTGTGTTTGATACCTCTGATCTAGAACACTCAATAAAGCAAAAGACCCACATATACTAAATCATATATATGTGTGTACATATATGTGTGTGTATGTATGTATATATGTGTGTGAATGTGTATGTGTATATTTACACACACTCACACATATATACATTTATATGTGCACATACACACATAAATGTATATATGTATGTGTACATATTACACACACACACATATGTACACAATATGAATCTTACTAGATATGTGACCATGGGCTAGTCACCATCAGAGTTCATCTATAAAATGGAGATGATAGTTCTTGCACTACTGACATCAAAAGGTTCTTATAAGGAAAGTGCTTTGCAATTTAATTGCTCAATTGAATAAATTCAATTTAATAAGCTTTTATTAAATATCTAATATGTTCAAGGTGCTATACTAGATGCTAGGGATGTAACAAGGAAAGCAAAAGAAAGTCCTTGATCAGATCATAGAATTGGGAGGAAGATCCATATGCACAAAAATACTTATTGCAGCTCTCTTTGTGGTGTCAAAAAACTGGAAATTTAGGGGATGCCCATCCATTGGGGAATGGCTGAACAAGTTGTGGTATATGAATGTAATGGAATACTATTGTGCTATAAGAAATGGGGAGGAGATGCACTTCACATTTACCTGGAGAGGCTTATACAAACTAATGCTTAGTGAGATGAGCAGAACTAGGAGAAATGTGTACACAATCACAGACACATCATATGTGTGATGACCAACTCTGATAAACTGGAGTCTTCTCAGCAATGCACAGCTATAAGACAACTCTACAAGTCTCAGGATGGAAGGAGATATTTACATTCAGAGAAAGCTCTAGAAAGACCAGAGTTTAAATGGAGACTGAAGCAATCTACATGCTATTGTTCTTTTTCATGTTTGGTTTTCTTTCTTTTTTCCCATTGTTCACTCCATTGGTTACAACCCTTCTATGCAACCAGACTATTGTACAATGTGAAAGTATTTGCAGATCCTATACTTGATTGCATGCCGCCATGGGGGGGAGG
>CM053592.1:73701111-73731504 GCA_028646515.1 Pseudochirops corinnae | reverse complement strand
TAAACATTGTTCTCCTTTAGATGTTCACTTAGTTCTCTGACTGGAGAGAATTTCCCAGTGTAGAAACTTTCTTCTGCCATTGGTCAAAATTGGCTGGACTTTGGCATTGCTACAAGAATACTCCCTCATTAAGCAAATCTAATTGCTGAAAACCAAGCTTGTAAAACAGATAAATTGGTAGGGATAATTTTCTTTACCAAAACAAACAGTAAACAGTTTTCACTTTAACATTAAAAAAAAAGTCCCTGATCAAAGAGCTTATACTGTAGCAAGAGAATGAGATATAACATGTGAATAGGAAAGTAAAAATATGACCATATAAGACGGTGGAAGTTCTAACAATTAAAGTGATCAGGAAAGGCTGACCATAGGAGAGGTCACTTGAACTGAGCCTTGGAGGAAACGAGGGATTCTAAGAAGCAAAGGTAAGAAAGGTGGGCATTCCAAGCATGCCTAGGCAAAGGCAAGGAGTTGAGGGAAGGCATGCAGACTTAAGGGTACAGCTAGCTGGCCAGTTAGGCATTATTAAATGGCCCTGGTGAGGAGCTTTGCCTCCATTGCATCCTGGCATCTTATTCCTTTTTATTCCTTTGCTGACATTGTCACAAAAAACACTGTGAAAAAAATTCCCTCTGTTTCTCCCCATTCTGTCACCAAAGCATCCTTTGCTCCTGGCACTCATCAGGAGAGAGAGCTACATTTGAAAAGCAATGGGTAGTGCACAGGAACAGATAGATGACTCAGTGGATAGAGGAATGGGCCTAAAGTCAGGAAGACCTGAGTTCAAATCCAGTCTCAGATACTTACTAACTGTGTGACCCTGGGTAAGTCACTTAATGTCTGTTTGCCTTAATCATTTGGAGAAGGAAATGGCAAACCACTCCAGTATCTTTGCCAAGAAAACTCCATGGACAATCTGGTCCATGGAGTCACAGAGTCAGACAGCACCCAACAAGAAGATATGATATAAATTGCAAAAAGACATAGTTAGGTGACAGTCACTGGACCTGGAGTTAGGAGAAACTGAGTTCAAATCTGACCTCAGATACCTCCTAGCTGTGGGACCAGACAAAGAAACTCTGCCCCAGTTCCTCATATGTCAAATGAGGGTAAAAATATTAGTGCTTACCTCCTTAAGTTGTTGTGAGAATCAAATGAGGTAATATTTATAAAGTGTTTTTCATACTTTAAAGCCTGATACAAATAGTGTGTATTATTAATTATTCTTCTTATTGGCCCCCTCATCTTTATGGATTCATTCATTTTCATGCATCTTGATGCAGGTCTGGTTGATGCTAATTTAGGCAGCTTTTCTGTATCCTTTGTATCTTGGGGTGTATGGATTGTTCAGGAGGACTAGCATCTCTATAGTGTGAGGGCAGCTGAGCCCTTCTCAGGGCTGCTCATCCACATCTAGTGTCCATCTCTCACTCGGCTCTCAGCTCTGACTCCAAGAAGCGATAGCATGTGCAGTGGCCACACCCCGATAAACCATCTGGGCAGATGCACCAAACCTGGTTGAGGGTAGCCAACAGGTCTCAGACCTGTTGGTGAGTCAGGGGATGTCTACCCCAAGCAAGTGAAGACTTCACCCAGCAGAATGGGCAGATGAGAATAATACATTCCAGTGGCCAAAAAGTTAGCTGAAGTAGGCACTGTGGAACACTTAGCACTTGGTTAGATATTGAAGACACCAAGATCATCCACTGTACTCTGGGTCATTGACAATCATCCTGACTTTTGTCTTGCCACTGGGCATTGATGACTCTGGAAGAGAGAGTGAGGCTGACTCTTTGTGCAACTCTGCCTCACTTAAATCCAATTCAAGTGCAAGTCAAGACATCACCCATGATGTCATTGGTGCTCTTTGAAAATGAAGGAGAAACAACAACTTTTTTCTGTTTCTTTATCTGTCCAGGCAGACTCTTACTTATTAAGGCGCATATATTCTGCTGTTACCCAATCTTTAAGCTGTTTGTATCTCCAGCTGGATTTGAAGGTAGAGCGTCTGAGTTTGAATCCTAGCTCTGAAATTTACCTAATGTGTGACTTGAGATTTTCCCTTTATTTGTGAAATAAGGGCAATAATAAATTATGTACTTCACTTTTCTATTGTTGTTTGTTTGTTTTTGAGGATCAAATGAGATAATGTACCTGAAGTATTTTGTAAAGAGTTATTTAAAGATGAACTATTATTGCTATTATTTTTAGTACTAGCATAATGTTTATGTTCATTTCCACACACACACACACACACACACACACACACACATCCCAAGACTCATCTTTTAGCAGATTTGCAGCTGCTGTAGCTTTTCTGGGATCTCTGGGATGGCTGTTGTGAATGAGACACAGGCACGTCCTAAAAGCAAATAAATGCATGGTGGACATATCCCCTGTTAATGATAAATTCATTTTTTTTTCCTATCAAGGCTCAAGGAATCATTCTTGTGAATTAGCTGTGAATGTCAAGGAAATTTCATGCCCCTATTGAATTCCTTTGTGGAGTTTGCTTCTGTTAGAGTCCCACAGCCACTAAATGCCCTCCAGAAGAATCAGAATGGTCTGAAAAGGGATTGTCATGGATGCAACAATTGCATAATTTTCCAGCCTTTTGGTGTGTTCTGTGATTGGCCCAAGATCACACTGGCCTTTCTGACTCTAAGTCCACTCCTTTATTCACTGTTATTTGATTGAATCAGTGATCCAGATTATTGAGCACCGATGTGGGTATTTTGGAGTGAAAATGGCAGAATCACAGAATCTCAAAACTGGAAGGAACCTCAGAGGTCATTTTGATTAGATTAGATAAAATGTTTATTAAATGCTTAGTTACTAAATGCCAGGAACTATGCCAAGTGCTAAGAATAAAAAAAAAAACTGTACAAGTAGAAATAAAGACAATCTCTGCCCTCTAGGAGCTTACATTATAATGGGACAAGACAATACATAAATGGAAGCTGAGGAGTGGGGGATGGGGAGACCTGGTAGGGGCAAGATGGAAAAGTAGTCTGGGAGTCAAGAACTGAACCCAGTCAGACGTGAGCAATGGCAGGTGGCAGCACTTTGTCAAATGGAGGTTCCAAAAAGAAATTCCAAGTCAGAGAAGGAGGTCACAGGGTGATGGAGTTGTCTCCATTGTGAGAGGGCTGCAAGGGTCAAAGTAGGAAAGTAGACCCTGGAGTCAGGAACTGAGCTGGGTTGGAGGCTTGTCTGACCTTGGGCTAAACAATGTGCCATACAAGTAAACCCCTGGCTTTTGCTTAAAGGAGGATTCCAGTGATGGGGAAAGAACCTCTTGGCCCCACTTCTACCCCAGCAGCCTGTTCCACTTTTGGTCAGCTCTAATTATTCATTTTTCCTTATGTCAAGCCTAATATTGCTTCTTTGCAATTTTTATCTCTGCTATTTCTCTACAGAAGTCCATCATCATTCCCTCTTAGGGAATAGCCTTGACCTGCGTGGCCTTGGGGAAAAGGCCTAGGAACAATGGCCCAAATCCACCATTTTTGTCAGCCCTAGTCTTTTTCCTCTTTTTCTTAGCTGTCCTCTTTCTCATCTTTCTCATCAGTCATTTCAATGAAGGAGGAAGTTTTAGTCAAACTGGCCTTTTGGCTGAATTAACTTGATAACTGTACCCCAAACGCTAGGGGCCCCTTACAGTGACTGACACACACAAGCCTTTTTTTTTTTTTTTAAAGAAACTTGGCTGTCAAAACCAGTTCTGAGCATGGGACAGGTCCTAATGCTTTAAAGAGCTTTCTAAGACAGGGAAGCTCATGAATTTTGCACAGTCTCCTAGGCCTCATATTTAGTCCTTTTAATAGGTGGGAAAGTAGAAGCCACAAACCACAGTTAGGGGAGGTCATGAGTAGGGTCATCTGAACACTTCAGGCATAATAAAGTCACCAGCCCCACATTCCCACCCTGCTTGGCAGTTCTCGGGCTGAGTGTGTTTGCCATTAGGTATCTGTGAACTTCTGCCCATTGAATTTCCCTACTTCAGTGGGTACATAATGAGATAGTTACTCAACCTGTGCTATTCCACAGAAGTGTTTATGGCTCTCAGTGTGCCTCAGGAAACTCTTCCTTCTTTGAGACAAAGTTGGTGTTAAGTTATAAGATGGCTATAGGCTCATATAGTAAAGGCTATGACTATTGTCTGTGTCTATAAAAAACAGGGCTTATATTGGGACTGGGTAAGGACTTCTTTGGTAGATCTCTTTTTTTTTAATTAAATTTTATTTTATTTTCTAACAAAGATCAGCCTTCTCTCCCTCCTTCTTTCCCTCCCCACAATTGAGATAGCAAGAAAAACAAAACCTCTGTTACAATCATGTATAGTCAAGCAAAACACGATATCTCACTGACTATATTTTTAAAAAATTGTCTCAATTTGCCTTTTGTGTCTATCACCTCTCTGTTAGGAGATGGGAGGACATTGTTTGGTCATTGTGTTGATCAGAATTTCCAAGTTTATACATAATATACAGACATATTCATGTGTACATATATGTATATACACACAAACATATGTCTATGTAAACATATATAGTTATAACACATGCATGTTTTATATATACATATATATATATATACATAAACATATATTTATTTTAATTAGTCACCACTACAACTCTACCATCCCATTGAAAACACAAGGAAAACAATGAATTGTGTACATGTAAAATTAATCAAAACAAATTTCCACAGTGGACATGTCCTAAAAGATATTTATCTCATTCTTCATTCTTCACCTCTCAATCAGGAGGTGGTAATATGTTTCATCATTAGTACTCTGGAATCCTGGTTGGTCATTATACTGATGAGAGTTCAACACAATGGTATTCCATCACAAATATATACCATAACTTGCTCATCTATTCCCCAATTTAAAGGTACCTCCCAGATTGCCATTTTTTACCACCTCAAAAAGGTATAAGTATTTTTTGTACATCCTTCAAATTTGTGTCACTTAGGACTAACCCTTTCACTAATCTGTCTTCCCCTCTTATACCCCACCTCTCCTTCTCCCTCTTTCCCCCTAATTCGCTAATAAGTGAAATATATTTCTGTATTTCTTCTTCCTTTTGATTGGTTTAGAAGAGAATGAGATTCTCCTTCTTTGTATATTTGTAATTTGCATACCATCATTGTGTGAGAAAACTTCCTTAACCTTCTTTCCCCTTTCCCCTCAGTGTATTTCTCTTCCCCTCTTTTTTTCATTCTATTCTTAACATCATTAAGACATAACAGAACAACTTCCAGACAGTTTTTGATTGGATTCCCTCTATGATCCTTGATGATGATGGGGTTCCCAGGGGACTGTAAAGCCAAGCATGAACAGCCTTCCAGAGGACTGCTGCTGTGAACAGCTTTCAAGGTTCTGATTACATAGTGTAGCAAACCCTCTATTTATTCAATAACAAATCAGAACAAAACATTCACAGAAATTCAAGGTACAGCATTCACAATGTTACAACTTATCACAGAAAATCAAAATACATTATTCACCATGTTATAACTCAACAACATCACTAAAATGGCCACATAGTTTTCACCAAAGTAGAATCATTTAGTTAATCACAAAATCCTTAATTCAATCACAAAGTACAAAAGTCAAAGTTCACAGTAAATCATAATCTTCTCAGTTAGTATACAATACCCAAGTAAAGTCTTCTTTCAGCTTGACTTGAAGTTGGCTCTCAGCTTCCATGGCTCCTCTTCCATGGTCCCAGCTCCAACTGTCACCTGGGTTCAAAGGCAGGCAACTCCCAGTTCCTTGTCCAGCTCCTTGTCCAGTTCTTCATCCTGTTCCCATTCCATATTGAAGCTCACAGTGTCCAGTCCACCTCAAGTCCTTCACAGTTCCTGTTTCTGGGAAGACAAAGCTTGACAGAGCCACAATAGTATTCATTCACATTGTGGACACCATTATCAATTCACTGTGTGAATTGTAAAGTCAGCTCTGACTCACCAACACAGTCTGAGAACTCAACACAAATCCTCAACGTAGAAATCAACACAGACCCACAAACAAGGTCCAAGAGGTAAGCACAAATCATCAGTAAAGTCCCAGGACCTCCAAAACCCTCATCTAGGACTTCTGTAAACATACAACCAGAAAATCCTCTTTCAGGGCTTCCAGTAAGGTCCCAGGGCTTCTGTACAAAGTATCACAAACAAACATCAACACAGACAGAGCAGACAAACAGAGTGCCAGGATACAAGTTTTTTTCCTTCTTGACTCTGCCACTACAAGAGTCCTCTTCTCAGTTCTTAGCTCTTCCCAGTTCTTCTCAGGTCTCAGTTCAGTCTTCAGTCCAGCAGCAGCTGCCCTTCCTCCATGACGCTTATCCCAAGAAGTTCTGTCTGTCCAGCTTGTGCTCTTCCTTAAATATGGTATAGCTCCTCCCTGTTCAGCCCCTTCCTGTTATGTCAGCAACAGGAGTTCATATTTACAGAAGCTTAATTTGAAACTAGGTGCTAAGTACTTCTTAGCTTAGCAATACAATGGGATCTTCACATTTCATTACCATTACAGGGACACATGCATAATCTCTCCATATTTGATTGTAAGCAGTTTACCTTTTTAGTTCTTACTCATTTTTCATTCATGTTTACCTTTTTATGTTTCTCCATAGCTCAGGTCTTTTCATGAAGAATGCTTAGAAATCCTCTACTTTTTTAAAGACTCATTTTTTCCCCCCTGTAGCATTATACCAAAATGTTCTGGGTAAGTTATTCATGACTGCAAGCTCAAAATCTTTGTCTTCTAGATAATCTTAATGTATCTCCTAGTTTAAAAACAAGCAAACAACTTAGCTAGGTCATGTGTAATCCTGACTGTAGGTTCTTAGTGCTTGGATAATTTTTTCTAGCTTCTTGCTAGAAAGGTTTGACCTGGAAGCTCTGGATTTTGTCTACAATGTTCTTGAGAATTTTCATTTTGGAGTTTCTTTGAGGAGGTGACTGGTAGGTTCTATTTCTTCTTTGCTTTCTGGCTATATGAGATCTGGACAGTTTTCCTTAAAGATTTCTTGAAATATGATGTTTTGGTTCTTTTTTTGTTCATGATGTTGAGATAGTGCAACAATTCTTAAATTTCTTCTCCTTTTTTTTTTGCTTATTTTTTGAGGGGCAAGTGGGATTAAGTGACTTGCCCAAGGTCATATGGCTAGGTTTTTTTTGGTGTGTACTAAGTGTCTGAGGCCGGATTTGAACTCAGGTCCTCCTGACTCCAGGGCCAATGTTCTATTCACTGTGCGACCTAGCCATCGCAAATTTCTTCTCCTTAATTTATTTTCTAGCTAAGTTGTTTGCTTGTTTTTAAACTAGGAGATACCTTACACTTTCTTTACATTTTTCAGCCATTTGTTTTAATATTCATTTTTTTATTGTTGCCTTATGAAGTCATTAGCTTCTATGTGATTCATTCTAATTTTCAAGGAATTTGTTGCTTGGTCAAGGTTTTGTACCTCTTATGCCAAGGTGTCAATGCCCTTTTCAAGTCTTCCTTTCAAAGCTTTCATTTCTTTTTCAATATTTTCCTCAAGCCCTATCATTTCATTGAATATAATGTATGTTGTCTCTTCTAGGAATTCTAGATGAGTTTTGTGCCCACGCTGTGTTTTTTTATAAGCCCACAGCTTATAGTGATTTTGGAGGAATTTTCTTCTGTCTTGAGTCATTCTGCAACCATAATAGCTTATTATGGTGAGGTTCATGTGTGTGCTGTGTGTTGTTTGCTTGTTTTTACCTATTCTTTTAGCATACCTTCTGACTTCTGATTTGGTGTTAGGGTTGGAATCTATAGCTCCTCTGAAGGGAAGGTTTGGGCTGGTCCTGTTATCATTTTTTTAAACGATATTGTATATTGTATTATCATTCCAAGATATCAGGGATAGGCTGAGAACCTGCAGACCTTCAGTTCTCCCAAATTAGTCTGATCTAGGCAGTCAGATTGCTGCTCCCTGGTCCGAGCTCTGTAAATTCCTGACTTAAGTTTGGTTCTGAGTAAGAGTAGAATGCTATTGGACTCTGCCCCATCAGCCAACTGGAAAGCTCTGTTGGTTCAAAGAAGTAGAATTGTAGGCTCTCCTTTGGTCTGGGATACTTACCCTGATTATTTTTCTGCTGGCTGGACTAAATGTTGGAAGTGAGACATTGCTTTGTGCCTGAGGTCTGCACCACATGGCTACTGCTGCTAACTTCTGAACTTTCTCCTTTCTCAGTACATCACCCAAGGCCTCACTACTTCAGGAACACCAAAGCTGTGAACACCAGGAACACCACCTGAGACTGTATAGTAGATGATGAAACTGCCAACTGTCCTTGTGCACAGTCTCACTCTGGGTGTTGGAGTATACCATGTGGTGTACTCCTGGCATAACTCATCTCCAGAGTCCAAAAACCTTCCTATCTCTCTCTATGTGCCAACCCCTCCTTGGTCTCATTTTGATGTTTCTCTCTCGGAATTTCTATATCAAGATTCAATTTGGTTCATTTTCTAGATCTGTTAGGAGGAGTATGTGAAGAAAACTCATTGAATTGCTTCATATAACACCACTATTTTGGTTCCACTACCTTGACTGTGCTATCTTGGTCCCAGCATCTTGACTCAGCCATTTTGGGTCCACTTGGCAAATCTTCCAAGAACAAGAAGCTGATAGCTCCTTTGTATTCTTTGCTGGTCAGATCACATGTAAAGTTTTGTGTTCACTTATGGATGCCATGGGTTGGGGACAGTGATAAGTTGGAAAGTACTGGGGGATGGTATCCAGATAGTGAATGACCTTAAATCCATATCCTAGGAGGATGAGCTCAAAGAACTGGGGATATTTAGTCTGGAGAAGTAAAGACTCAGGGTAGGAATGTGAGGACTGATAAGATACCTGTATTCAAGAAATGTGAAGGGCTGCTTTGTGGAGGAGGGATTAGGTATTACCTGTTTGGTCCCACAAGATGGTATCCCAATCCAAGAACAATGGGTTGAAATTGCAAAGAGGTTAATTTTAGATTTGATATTAAAAAAAAAGACCCCAAACAAATCCTTTCTAACATTTAGAGCTTTCCCAAAGTGGAATAAACTGCCTTGGTTTGGAATGGTCTCTCTTTCATTGGAGATCTTCAAACAGGGGTTGGATAACTTCTAGTCAGTCATATTGTCGAAGCGACTGCTTTTTGGCATAAGCTGGACTGATGACCAGTGAGGTTTTTTTTTTCCAATTCCAACATTTCTCGAGGAGGGGAATTGGTAAAGGTAAAATAGAATAGATTGGTTTATAGCTTGAAGGAATCTTGGAGATCACCTAGTCTAATCCCCTTGTTTACATAATAATAATAATTAATAAAGATCATAACTATCATTTATGTAGTTGTCTTTTACATACATTATCTCAATTGATCTTCATTAACAGCCCTGTGGGATAGGTATTCCTAGGATTATTAGATCCATTTTACAGATTAAAAAAACTGAGGCACAGATACATTAAATGGCTTTGTTCCTCGTTGCCTCTCATTTTTATGTCAAAAGATTCAGCATGTGATGAAACTGTGCTACCACACCAGAAGTGTCACCACAGGTACACTTATATTTAGCATTGTGCTGGCTTTCAGTAGCCTATAAAGGTGAATTTCTCTCTCCCTACTGATTTCTTCAATTTTAGTATGCTCGTTCCTCCCCACCCAGGATATATTTAGAACTCTTTTTTAAGCTAGAAGGGACCTTAGACTATAGAACAATCTCTTTATTTCATGATTGAGGAAACTGAGACCCAGAAAGGTTAAGGACCTTGTTTAAAGTTCTTTGGCTAGTGTTTATATTCTGATGATTAGATTGCTTATATATTATTAATGTATGTTTATGTTATTTATTATTGCTTGTATATGTCTATATTTTGCTTATTAGATTGCTCATGAAAGACATTCTAAAACAATAGAAATGGTCCTAAGGGGGCTTGTTTGACTGATAAAATGGTCCCAAGTAGATAACTGAGAGCAAAAGGTAGTAGCTTGTGGTACCGATCTTCTGGAACCAAGATTGTTTTCTTTGCTTGAGAGGGGCTACCTGCATCTGATTGTCCACAGCTCTCTGACTATTGGTTTCTTTTTTTGTATTAGAATTAGTTGATTGTTTCAGGGGGCAAGCATACAAAACTGCACCCCTCCCCTCCCATTCTAATGGCATGCTGTACTTGAGATCATAGATTTTTATGATATATTTTTGTGTGCTCTTTTTACGGACCTGGCAAGCACAAAGACATTGTTTATGTATTGACAGTATTGGGTCCAAACTACCCAAGACTGAAAGAGAATACAAGAAGCAACTTGATGTATATTCAGCCTGTAATTCCCAGATCACAATGTGCCAAAAAAACATGGCTTATAATAGGAGTGAGGAATCTGCATCCTCAAGGCCCTTTAGGTCCTCAAGTGCAGCCTTTGACCGAATCCAAGCTTCACAGAACAAATCCCCTTAATGAAGAATTGGTTCTATAAAACTTGGACTCAGTCAGAAGACTACACCTGAGGACCTAGAAGGCCACATGTGGCCTTGAGGGTGCAGGTTCCCCACCTCAGTCTATAAAGTATCTCTGCAGACTGTCCTTCTCCCCCTTCCAGTGTAAGCACTTCAGATTTTCAAGCAGATACCATATTGCTCTGTGATGGTCTTAAGTACATCTAGCTAAGGTACTCAGATATGGCAAAGAAGGGAAGGGAAGGTAAATAGGAGCTGTTGAGGTTAGAATAGTCATTTACTAACCACTTACCATGTGTAGGCACTATGCTAAGTGTTTTAAAAATTATTATCTCATGTAATATAGCTGCCCCCAAAATCAAAAGGAAAAAAATAATAAGTAAAAGATTTAAAAATCAAAATAAAGATTGAAATGTTTTCATGGTCTAACTGGATTAGAAAGAGATAAGGTCAAACTGGGAGAAATTGCCTATTTTCCTACCATGAGAAAGTAGGGCCAATGAAATCTAGGTATTTTGTGACTTAAAACATGTATGTGTACAGATTACATACAATTACATACATAGATAGATATGTATACATTAATATGTATTTTATTTTTACATACAATTATGTACATACATTAATGTGTATTTTATTTCTAGATGTGCATGTTTTTATATACAATTATATACATACATTAATACAGTAATATGTTTTGTTTATAGATGTACGTATAAGATAGTGATACACTCTATAAAGTAGAAGGGAGGGTTGACAATAGCAATGGGGTTATTGTTTGTTTTTTAGGTTGCAACAGAGTTCAAAAGACTCTCTCGTTCCTCCCTGAAGGTCAGCTTACAGGTGGGATCAGAAGGTCTTCACCCTTTTCTGTCTCTTTCAGAGGAAACCTGCTCTTTATCTCCTACTTTTTCCTCTTGCAGCTACTTAGGGTAGAGCCAGAGTTGTGTATCAAGGTCACCTGATTTGCTAACCAAAGCATTCTATATTACAGTATGAGGCAAAGAGCTTCTGGAAATCTGACATTGCCACGGTTCTTTAAAGATGTATTTTTTGGGGGGAGCGGGGGGTGGAAGTGGCTGAGTTGTTGTGTATCCCAAGATATGTGAGTTATAGGAGCTTCTTGTCTGAGGAGGGGCCATCCTAGACAAGAAAAAGAAGCAAAGCTGAAATGGATTTTGGGAAGGAGAATAAGGGCAGTGAGATGGGATGATGGGGAGAGACATCTACCATTCCCAAATCTGCAGTGCTAGGCTTGGGCTCTAAACTTTACACTCACATTGTAATGAGTAGTGTGAAGATGTGAACCACATTCTGTTTGGAGCAGCAAAGATGGGTGAATAGAATGGATTTTGACCAGTAGTCACAGGGCTGGCAGAAAAGAAAGTGGTTTTGCATTTCTTTGTCTCCTAAATGTCAGTTGACAGACTGGGGAGCTCCTCTTGAGGTATTAAGGGCATGCTATCTTAATGCAGCAAATGAGAGCTTCAGACTCGATCACGTTAGCAAGTTGACTACTGGGAGTGACTTTGGCAAACCCTCTTCTTTTTCTGGATTGGAAAGTAAGTATTTGGCTACTTCCCTTCCCTCTGAGATGGACCAACACAGGGAAAAGGGAGAGATTTGACTTGCTGCCTCCCATGCCTGCAAAGTGTGGGAGATGGCATGCCTTGCCTGGGCTGAGGATATAGAGATTGTAACTACTGATGTACATCCTCTTATAATGCTTGCTATTTCATAGGGACATAGATTTAGGGCTGGAAGGGACCTTGGTGGTCACTGGGTTTGACTTTTACATTTTACAGGTAAGGAAACTGAGAAACAGAAGTTGAATGCCCTGCTCAGATTCGGTCACACAGCTGGTAATCATTAGAGTAAGGATTTAAATCTGTTCCTTCCCAACTCCAAGTACAACATTCTATCTCCCATCCCACATTTTCTCTTAATTTTAAGTAAGTTGGTTTACTGTTTATATGAAGTCCAAGCGATCTGAGACGTCCTTCAAAGATGACCCTGTTAAGTCAAGAATTATAGGGAGAGAATGTTCTTTAAAAATTGTGAGGGAGATGGTTCTGTGTATAGGGGAAGGGAAATGGATATATTTGGAAAAGAAAGAATTATAAAAACAAAATATGCCCCTTTAAAAAAAAAAAGAAAATTGTTGGAGAAAGGGAAGGGACAAAGACTCTGGGGCTCTATCTCCAGCTTTGCCATAGTTTCCCGAGTGGCTTGGGGAAGTCACTTAAACTTATTTGAGTCTTAGTTTTCCCATCTGTAAAATGGGGTAATCACCCTCCTCATCCTCAGAAGGGGTTTGTGAAGCATAATTACTCCTCATGAGCTTTGAGGTCTTTGGATGAAAGACACTATAGAAGTGCAAGGTATTATTATAACTAATTATAGGGAACATCTTTGTAAAAAAAGACTTCCCCAAAAGACAATCTCCTTATGCCAAGGGAGAGAAAAGGGAGTAGGAAGGTGAAAAAAACAGTAAAGGGGGTAGGGGCAGAGAGGAGTAAGGATGGAGGGCAAAGTGAACAAAATAAGTAGTCTGGCACAGAAAATAGAGAAGAGGACATGGGGCAGGAGAGAGGCAGAGGAAGAAAAGGCCGGGAGAGTGGGGATTAATTTGAGGAAATGGGGAGAAATGAAGGTACTATTTTCTGGGAATAATGAGATAGAACAAATTCTTTTAAGACACCTAGAAATTTATGAGCTTCAATAAAAGATGGATTGCATGGTAACCCAGAGCAAAAAGAACTTTAAATTAAAATGGATCAATGGAGAAGATCCTTCTATTAATTGTTAAATCGTGACCTCACCTTATTTATAGCAAGATGTTAGAATCCTAACAATAGCTTATAGTAAGTTTGGGGTTTCCTAGCTTTGATTTTATTTGACAACAATTTCTCAGTTGTTCTGGGTTGTAAGGAGCAGGGAAAGTGAGGATAAATGAAATCTAAAGAGTGTTTAAAGTCTAGACTGTACCATACTCTACATACTTGTAATTGAGTTCCTGACAACATGTCTATGCAAATGTCTTTTTTCCCCACGTTGAATGACATTTTAGAGGCTATTTCCTTGTTATTTAAAGGGATGCTGTGGCAACTATTTTTTTGTAAATGAAGTTTTCCCTGGTCCCCTCTTTTCCAGTAGACATCTCAATTATAATGACAGTAATAGCTAGCTTTTATACAGTGCGTCCAGGTTAACAAATGTTTCACAATGACCCAAGGAAGTGCTATTGTTACCCTCATTTTATAGTTGAAGAGACTGAGGTAGGTCGAGGTTAAGTGACTTGCACAGAGTGGTTCAACTCAGAAGTATCTGAGGCTAGATTTGCACTCGGATCCTCCTTACTCTAGGTCCAGCTTTTTGTTCATTGTGCCATCGAGCTGCATCACATCATATCTGGTATTTTAATTGTGTGCATATTCTCTCCTGCGAAAATGTAAGCTCTTTGAGGGCACAGGCTATGTCTTATTCATTTTTGTATCCCTCACACTCCCTATCACCTAGCAGGCATTCAGTGACTAATAGAAACTGGTATATAGTAATTTAAGGTTGTTAATATACATTACCTCATTTGAATCACACCAACACTGTGAACAAAGTATTCAGGCTATTAATCTCCTTGTTTTACAGATGAGGAAAAAAATGACCTCTCCATAGTCACAGAGCTTTTAGGTGTTAGAAGTGGAACCTTGGTCTTCCTGCCTCAGAGCAGATGGTGCTGAATGAATGAAATCATACTATTGGTAACTAGAAAGTGAATGTCAATCACTTACTTGAAACCTTAAGTACTTGTTGGTCATGCCTAATATCTTAAGTACCTAAAGTCTAAAGTACCTATCCTTAAGTATCTAATGGATGCATGACAAGAAGCTTTTATAAAGTTGGGAATGCAAGCAATATTTATACTCAGGGAGCTTCCATTCTGCTGGTATAGTATGACATGGCATGTGCCCAAGTAAATATAAGGTACTCTGAAGAGTTTGAGACATGGAAACTCATTTGAGATTCTATTTCAAGATGACACCTTGGCTGTGATTGAGCATTTCCCTGCCTTATTATACATTTTGCTTTGAGCATGCTGTGTATGCCATGGTTGGAAGTCCTATGGAATGAAAACTTTAGTCCTCTTGCACAGGGAACTTCTTTATCTGGAGGGTTTAAAAAATGGACTAGATTCTCATCTAGACAGTGTAAGCATGCCTTGATCTGTAAGGAGGAGGAATAACCTTGACATCTTTTCTCAGGGTCCCTTTCATCCCTCTGGCTTTATGGATTACTTGGCATAGGGATAGAGTCTACTTTCAAGAAAAGAAGTGGATAAAATACAGTGTTAAGTTAATCCAAAAGGAAGAAGCAAACAATTAAGCAAAAACCAGCTTTGGGGTGGCCCTTTGAGGAGGCAGGAATGATTATGTAGCAGAATTTTCTGATGTAAAAGTGGGTTAACGAGACAAGGGTAGAGAAAAGCATCAGAGGAACTGCATACTTGGGGGACAGAGAGAGAACTCACTAGAGACAGGGAGAAAATGAAGTTGGGATGGAATTTTTAGTTCGGCACGACTGGTAATTGTAGTTATACAATAGACGTGGCTTTTTTTCATGCCTTTAGTTTCTGTTTGCCCCACTGGAAGGGTTGGTGAAGGGAAGGAAAGCTGTTTCCTTTCAATGCCTGGTAAGGCATAAGTAGTGAGTGACCTTCTAGATGGGGAGGACTGATCGTTCTCTAAATTAGTAGAATGGAACAAATGTGAGATCTGGGGTCTACTGAATGTTTATCCAATATTCTGTGTGGCCTTTGGAATTCCAGGTTCTGTCTAAATCTTCCCTACAATGGAATTTGATGCAGAGTATCTCAAGAATTATTTTGAATATTTGGGAAGTCTTTAATGACAAGGTCATCACTGCTACCATTTTCAACTAAGATTTATTAAGTTGGCTGGGTTGGCAAGTCTATCGATGGCAAGTTGATGAGTTTAAAGCTGTGTGGTCTAGTTAGGGTCTCTCTATTTTATGGGACCACTCCTATCCATGACCTATAGACATACACATGTATGCCTTGATCATTCATTCAACAAGCATTTATTTTAAACACCTACTATGTGCATGACACTATTTTAGGAGAAGGGGGTTACAAAGATCCAAACAAAGAAGTGTGTTTCCTCAAGGAGTTTATATTCCACTGGAATAGTAGAATCAGATGAAAATGTGTGGATGGATTCAGTTTAATTCAACATATATTTATCAAATAGCTATGCATTGCAATGGTATAGGCACTGCGTGGAGATTCAAAGATGAATATAAAAACAATTATAATAATAAATAATAATAGATGGCATTTATAGATGGGATTATATACACGATCTAATTTGATCCTCACAACATCTCTGTGGTTTCTATAAATATTATTTTCTTTATGTTTCAGCTAAAGTTGGCTTGAGAAGTGAACTGACTCACATCCTAGATGCATGATCCTGGGATTTCAGTACCACGTATCTAGGATGTGAATGAGGCGGCATTTAAATGCAATTCCAATTCCAAGGTGAATGATGTGCATGGTGTAAAGAGCAAACAGAAGATGACGTTGCCCTTGTCCTTAAAGGGCTTGTAGTGTAGCAAGGCAGATAGGATGTTGGCACAGTAAATAGAGTACTAAGCCTGGAGTCAGGAAGGCTCATCTTCCTGATTTCAAATCTGGAATCAGACCCTTACTGCCGTTTGACCTTGGGCAAGTCACTTTAACTTTGCTTGCCTCAGTTTCTTCATCTGTAAAATGAGCTAGAGATGGAAATGGCAAACCACTCCAGTATATTTGTCAAGAAAACCCCAAATGGGGTCACAAAGAATCAGAAATGACTGAACAACAAAAAATAATATGAGAATCCCAAAATACAGCCCCACCGTCCTCTGCTTTGGTCAGAGTGCATCTAAAATGTTGTATTTGGTTCTGATCACTGTATTAAAAGAAGTTAATCTGGAATATTGTGTTCAGTTCTAGTTACCATATTGACAAACTAGGGTATCTAAGAAGAACCATCAGGATGATGAAGTCCTTTGAGACCATATCATATGTGAATGCCTTGAAAGAATTGGGAATGTTTGCCCTGGAAAAGAGAGAACTTGGGAAGGAAAGGCATTGAGAGCTTCTAGCATTTGCTCAGCTCTAGAGGGCTGAACTAGGAGCAAAAGGAAGAAGTTACAAAAGGGAGAATTTAGACTGGATGTCAGGTAGACTTCCTAGCAATTAGAGCAGTGTAATGGGCTGCCTAGAGAGGTAAGGAGTTCCCTCTAGCTAGAGACCTTCAAGCAATGATAAGATGATTGCTTTTCAGAGAGGATGTATTGAAGAAGTGTTCCATTTTTAGATACAGCTTGGGATATATGTCTGAGTATATATACTCTGAGTCTGTGAACTACATTTGTTGTTATTATTCAGTTGTTTTCAGTCATATTTGACCCTTTGAGACCCCATTTGGAGTTTTCTTGGCAAAGATATTAGAACGGTTTGCCATTTCCTTCTCCAGCTCATTTTACAGATGAAGAAACTGAGGCAAATAGAGTTAAGGGACTTGCCCAGGACCACACAGCTAGTAAGTGTCTGAGACTCAGACAGGAAGATGAGTCTTCTTGATTCCGGGCCCAGTACTCTATCTATTATGCCCAATGTGAACTACATCAGACGAACAAGTAACAAAAGAGGATGTCAGAAAATTCCACACCCTGTTAAGCAGGTTGGGAATCATATTGTTTCATGGTGGTATTGGAACTAGACTATAAATAGTAATATTAATGGCTACCTTTGTACAATGTCGTGCAAAGTGTTTTATTATACATTGTCATTTGAACTTAATAACAACCTGATTGAACTGATAGCACAAGCATTATTATTGAATTACTGAATAGACATTGCCTCAAACAAACAAACCTGGGAAAGACCTTAGCTTGGAGAGGCCAGGGTCTCCCACTGCATCTAGGGCCATCACCAGTCATGTTGACTTATATCTTACCCCTGGACTCTGATGATTCTGGAAGATATAGTGAGGCTGATGACTCTGCACAGGCCTGCCTCACTTAAATTCAATTCATTTGTAAGTCAAGACATCATTCTACTGATATCATTGGTCCTCTTTGAGAATGAAGAACCAACAACAATCTATGAATATTATTTTTTTTAGATTTTTTTTTTTTTTTTTTTGCTTTTTTTGGAAGGGGGAAGGCAGGGCAATTGGGGTTAAGTGACTTGCCCAAGGTCATATGGCTAGTAAGTGTCAAGTGTCTGAGGCTGGATTTGAACTCAGGTCCTCCTGACTCCAGGGCTGGTGCTGTATTCACTGTGCCACCTAGCTGCTCCCAGCTGGTGATTTTTATAAGAACTAAGTTAACAACAGTCTTGCTTCATCTTCTGTTTCATTTCTTTCTTTTTTTTTACCCCTAGAATTATATACTGTCCTTGGGGCCTGGTCCAGAGGGCTCTGGGAAGTTCAAAAGACATGGAATAAGTCATGTTGGTGTTATAATATTATTGGGCTTGAACATTCCCAAAGTTAAGGGTGAAAACATATGTGTTTAAGCAGCACATCATTATCACCACTTACTATTTCTATTAATGCTAAAAAATGACATTGAGAACATGCCATTCCATTCTAAACTTTAAAAGTGTGAAACCTTATGGGTTTAAAAAGTACATTATCGTCTCTATTTATTATTTCTGTTAATCCTATAAAATTACGTTTCTTAAAAGTGGAATGGGCTACCATGGAGGTTGGTGTGTTCCTCTTCACTGGAGTCCTTCTGGTGGAAGATGGATAATCACTTATTGGAGATGTTATAGAAGAGATTCTTGGTCAAGTGTGATTGGACAGGAGGTCATATCATAACATCTGAAGACTCAGCCGCTCATTCTTGTGGTAGCTCACTCTCCAGTCTGTTCCACCTCTAGACTGGCTGGCTTTCCTTGCTGGGGATAACTCCATTTTGAAGTCAATTCAGTGACTCAACGACTGAAGAATTCTTCATTATATCATATCACCAGAAGTCCCAGAATGTAAACTTCTTGAGAGTTGGGATCATTTTGGTTCTTTTTAAATCCCCAGTGCTTATCCCAGTGCCTGGCACAAAATAAGTTTCCTTGCCTTGCCTTGCCTTCCTTTCTCTTCCTCTGCCTCATTGCTACCCCTCATATACATCCCCCTCCCCTTTTCCACCCCCTTCCCTACTTCTATCCCCATCTCTAGCCTTATTCACATCTCTGCCTTCACTTCTTCCTCACTCTAACCTTGGGAGGGTAGTTCTTAGAAAAGTGTCCTGAGGGCAGGAGAAATGTTGGCACGATGCACATTTACTCCATCTGAGAGAAATGAGACAATACTTTGTTGTTGTAGAAGAAATACCATGTCTGAGAATTTAGATCCTATTCAGCAACTTTAATCTATTAATTACACCTCTGTTAAGAAATGGGAATTAAATGGATTTGTTACAAAGGGAGAGCTTCTCCTCCATTGGATAGAGAGAGTAGTGATTTAGTGAGTAGTGATAAGATAGGGTTCAGGGACTGCATTTGTGATTCCATTTGTATATGGAATTCCTGGGTGGGGAAACTCCCTCTACCAGGGCAGTTCACCATCTTCTCTGCAATTTACAATCTTAGAGAGTTACCTACACTAAAAAGTTAGGGGACTTGCCCAGAGACACACAATTATGATGTATTTGCAGAGGTGAGTGGGTAGTAAAATCTATCTATCTATCTGTCTATCTATCAATACATACTTATGCACATATATAACATACATATACTTATTATATACACATATATATGCTTTGGTGTGCTTTTTATGATGGGTATGTATATCAAAGAATCAAAAGTCTCAGAAATTTATTTTGGAGATAGCCATGCACACACACACACACACACACGCGCACACACACACACACACACATTCATACATTCACACACACACACACACATTCACACACACACACACACACACACACACCAATATAAACCCCAAGTATCAATAAAAAATTTTTTAAAAATTCATGGGAGAAACAAAAAAGTACAGGAGACATGAAGAGAGTAATTTTGTTTCTACCTTGTTAAATGATATTTATGATACATAAGTATACTTATACGTTTATAATATTCATAAGTATGTTATATATAATGTTAAGCATGCTATCCTTAATATAATATCAAATATTATATAATATTTATATTATTATATATTTAAATATATATATATATTTATTTTTTAAAAATCTGTATGTGACAGAAGTTCACAGTTTCTTTATTATAGCTACCAGATTCTTGCCCTGCCCAAAGGCAAACCAGACTGAATACCCAGTTATATTATATAAACTTATTCTTAAAATTTTTCTTTGCATATTGAAATATTTCTTTATAGTTGTTTAATTCACAACAAAGAAGAAAATTTTATTTAACAAAAAAAAAAAACCACCAGAAATTCTACGTATGTTACAGTTAAGGTATAGTTTGGATGACAGGGGAAGAAGATACAAAATATTAACTGAATTATGGAGAAAATTTAAAAAAAGGTCCCAATAGCTTACTGTACCAGAAAACCCAACACAGGAACCTGCAAATCACCTCAAATGGCTGAGTCCCAGTCAGACCATTCAGGCTATAGGGCCCTAGCCCTAGACATCTGGGAGGTTGGCTGAGTTGAAAGAAGTCTCAGTAGGCCTGCAAAGGAATTACATCCAAATGGGAATGGGGCGGATATGCTGGTGCTGGAAGGACAGACAATATAACATTTATATTCCGAGGTAGAACAACTGTAGTTCTAGGCTCTGTTCCCTGGGGAGGCCCTAACATCCTGGCCTGACCAAGAGACCACAGACTTCTATGCTGCTGTGCAGTGTCTCAGTAGCCCTCTGCTGTCTTGCTTGGCGCCCTCAGCAAGGAGCAGAGTTTATGGACAAGCAGAGGTAGAATTGTGTGCTTTCCTTGTCCTACTCTGGAGTACCCTGGAGTCCAAGAGTGACAGGGCCTTCCCTCAACTCCCTTCTGGGGTTGTGTGTGTGTATGGGCTTTATTTAAGACGTGAGGGTTAATGCTTTTTCTTTTATCTCATGGATTTTGTTTTTTAAATGTCCAGTTAAGTGCTCTGGAAGCACTAAGCAAGGTAGACAGTTATGGGAAAATTGATGAAAAATTAAAAGTAATTTTATTTTTTATGTCTAGACACATGGTAGTTTATTGAACACTCACAGGGATGAATAGCATTGTATTGAATATTTTCAACCAGGTATTTATTGATAGGAAGCAAGGACAGAGCCAAGATAGATTAAGAAGTATAGTAATGGGGTGGCTAGGTGGTTAGGTGGAGCAGTAAATAGAGCACTGACCCTGGAATCAGGAGGACCTGAGTTCAAATCCCGCTTCAGACATTTAACACTTCCTAGCTGTATGACCTTGGGCAAGTCACTTAATCCCAATTGCCCTGCCCTTCCCCCTCCATAAAAGCAAAAAAAAGAGAAGAAAAAGTATAAGTCACAGCAAAGCTAGAACCCTGAGGCTTATTTCTGTTTTTCATGGATAAAATGAAATTGAGAAAGTTGAGGCAATGAATCAGAAACTTTTCCTAGAATTTATATAATGCTTTAAGGCTTGCAAAATGCTTCACAAATATTATCTCATTTTATCCTCACAACACCCTGGGAGTTAAGTATTGTTATTTTCTCCACTTTGTAGTTGAGGAAACTGAGTGACTTTCCCAGAGTCACCAACTAGTTAAGTGTCTGAGGTCAGATTAACCTATATCTTCAGCAACTTTCTAAAAATTACAGAGAGAGTTTCCATGTGATGATTTTCCTCCACGAATAAAATCACAATTACAGACCAAAAAAAAAAAAACCCAACCTAACACAAAAAAATCAACCTGGTGCTGAGCCCACAGTAATGTCTTGAAGAGGGACATAAAAAATGTGGTTTTCTTTCTTCCTGTTCTACCCTCTTTATTACCTTGTCCAATTCTCCACCTCTATCCATGCCATAAGTGGAAGAAAGGGCTCATTTAACCAGAAAGGGAAAGAAGAGAAGAGGAGACCAAGAAAAAGAAAGAGGGAAATGTGGAAAGAAGAGAAACCATGAAAGACAATTTGCTACTCTTGTCCCGTTCTTAGAAGAAAAATGCCGTTAAATTAGTTGCATTCTTTCCTCACTCCAGCCCACTTCAGGCTCTGTGTCTGTAGCACTAGGTTGCCACCTGAAGTCCCCTTCTAGCGCTCATTGACTGAATGGAACAGTATCCAGGAAGAAAGTCTGTTACCACTGGTAACCAGTAGAGCTCAACAGTGCTTGATACTGTCAGATTTCTTTTTTTCCTTTTATCACAAATGACTACTACCTACCTTCCAGGCTTAAGGAGAAAAGCATGTTGTAAATCCTTTGTAACTGTAGAAATGCTAACGATTATTTTTGTGGTGTTTCTTGTTATTTCTGCTTATTGGATGTTTTCTGCCGAGAACAAAAGCCCCACTTTTTTTTTTCTAACACACCAATATTCTTCAGAAGATGTTGTGTGGCCAAGAGTAAAGCAATGACTAAACTTTCCAAAGAAATGAATTTGAGGATCACCTAAAAGGCAATGGAGAAGTAAATGGTGGGTGTGGGCAGGCTTTAGGACATTGCAGATGAGGAATTATATGAGTGAATTAGTGTAAAGTATATCATCAGACAAATATGAGAATGGAAAAAATATGGGTAAGATAACATGGCAGAGTGAGGGATAACCCTCCTGTACTATTGGTATTCATAAAATTTCAAGAGGATTTGGGGAAGGATCCACCTAAGGCAGGTTTATGGGAGGATAGGGAAGAGTTGCAATGTGTGGACAACCACAGATCAGTTTCAATCTGAATTATTGGAGGGAGGACTCACATTGAAAAGATCACAGATCCATTTCAGGATGACTTATAGCTTTGCAATTCAGTCTTATTTTCTCGAGTTAACTACCCTTTACCCTGCAGCTGAGTTTTGACTGTGCTCATCTGTATGTTGAGGCAGCAAACATCTAGTTTCTAACTTGCACTTGAATGTCTTTGGGTGTAAAGGAGAAATGGGAATTCAGTAGAATTGGTGGCAGTGAACCTGAATGCACTAACCCAAGGGTCCAGAGTTATACTCTTTGCTATTTAAACATTTATATCTCTATGGTGGCTTATACTGTTTTATTTATTTAACATTTTTGCAATGATGAATTTGTTGTTTGTTACTGTTACATGTCACAATTTACTAATGGTTTAAAACTTTACTTTCTGTTTTTCTTAGTCCAGTGTGATATTAATGACCACTTATCTTGTTAGATGTGTTGTTCTTGGATTCCTTTCTTATCACTCTTGGTAAGCACTATAGTCATTAAATTTCTCTCCCTCTACTCCAATGGTCTCTTAGGTCTACTTCTTTCTTTTCTTTTTGTATCAATGGTCACCCAGTCATATAGCCACCCTTTCCCCACAAAAATATCAACTATCTTTTCCTTTTTCCTTATTTCTAGTCAGTCAGCAAGTCTTGTCAATTCATTCAGAATATCTCTTGCTTCTGTCTCCTCTTTTATATTCTCATTGTTACTCCCCTAATCCAAGCCCTTGGTACTTCATGCTTAGTTTGTTGAAATGGTCTCCTAAACAGTCTCCCTACTTCTAGCAAGGAGTTACAGGAGGAGGGCTATTGGTGAAAGTGTTGTGCTGAGGGGGAACAGAGCATCATATTGAAGCTTCGAGGGAAGGAATACATTGAGAGAGGACAATTACACTGAGGAGGGAAGCCAGAGTCCTTTTCCCTTTCTGAGGTCCAATTTAAGGCAGTGCTATAAATAACAGGCACTAGGGAGGGATAGTGTGCCACTGGAGTGTGTGTGTGTGTGTGTGTGTGTGTGTGTACATGTGTTTCCCTACTGCTAGAGGACTCAGTCCTTTCTCTGTCTTTTATTATCTAAATAAAATTATTTTATGCTTTGATGACTTGTGAATCTGAGCACTTATAAGGGGAACTATTGACCACCTTTAAGAAAGTGCCACATATCTGAAATTTCCAGGTTCAACTTGACTATAGGCAATTAGCTAGCTAAATGAAAGCTCCTTAAATGTACCTGGACCTTTCAGGTTAGGAGTGAGACTTTTATATTAAGGTTAAACCTACATAATGGCTACACTGTTTTTTAGACATAGGAAACCCTGAATAAATATTTTTTGATTGAATGAATGAACAGGGACACTAAAGTCAAACTTTATCAAGGGTAATGTTTTTAAATCAATATTCAAAACTAAAACTACTCAGCAAATACTAAATTGTAATTCAGGCAGTATTTAAGGCACTCAGGAACATTGTGATCTATCTTCATTTACCTTCGTGGCTGACTGGAAAAGGAAACACCTGGACCTCACAGATTCTAAATTGTATTGAACTAGAGAAAAGAAGGCAGGTTTTTTAAAATCCCAGCTCACAAGTTGGAGTCCTTTCTTTGGGTCTATTCAGAACAAAAACAATAGCCTCTGAGAAGAATTTGAGAAAACTGAGTATCCTGACCCAGTCTCTCAGCAGCAGCCAGATATTCAAATGGGAGGTTAGCCTGTGACCCCTCTCCAAGGTCACTGTACCCAACAAGCCTCTGCTTGGGCTGCTGGCACAGAAAGATGATGTCTATAGTTCATAGCTCTTGGCCACCGAAGGGAATGTTCAAGGGAGAGGAGGAAAGGCATCAGATAAGTTCATCTCTTGCTCTCCCAGGGAGCTGATCTTATAATAAGAAAATGCAGGACCAAAAGCCTAGACTAACTGCATTAATTTTTTTTTAACTGGTAAAATGTTTGGACACCTGTAAAAAAAAAAAGATGGTAAAAAGAAGACATTCATGTCTTCTATGGCTGATGGTGCTTGGAGCTTAGTGAAAGATGTTTCAAGGACTTTTCACTCTAGCGAAAATATTGCCCTTGCTTTTGGGCCAAGACAAGGATTTTTCGCGTTTGTGACTCAGGGTTATTTGTCCTTTTGTGGTTGTTTCATTCTCCTTTCAAATTCTTTACTTTTTTTTTTTTTTTTTTTACTTCTCATCTCACTTACAAACTCGGATCTATGTTCATGGCCAAACAGCTTTTATATTCTTCCATTTCTTCACTCTCTCCTCTCCCTCCTTCCATCAGCAAACGCCACACATTTATGGGGCACATACTCTTTGGTGAGAAGTACTGTGTTAGGCTCTGGGGAAACACAAGCAAAGAATGAAACCAGTCCCTGACCCTAAGGAGCTTACAATTTAATACAAAGGTAAGTGTGATGAAGTGTGAATCACTTCATCACACTTAAAGAGTGTTAAGAGAGGGATAAACAAAGAAGAGAGGTGTAAACAAAATGTGGTTTTCTGAGTTTCTTTTTCTTCTATTTTGGGGAGAACAGATTCCTTCTGGCTCAGGGCAGGGCAAAGAATCTGAAAAATCTCTTACCACAGAAAATACTGTTGTGATTCCATTTATTCAGAATATGATAATTTATTTAACATACCTGATAGAGTAGAAAGAATACTAATACTTCTTATCTGTGTGACATCTGGCAAGTCACTAACCCTGGAGTGTGAGTTCCTCTTCTATAAAATGGAGGGATTGGGGGGAGAGGGTTGGACTGGATGACCTCTAAGGACCCTTCCCACTCTAGATATGACTCTATGACCATGACCCTCTCAGCACAGGTGCTAGTAGAAATGTAAATATAATGAAGATTTGATTCCTACTTTCAAGGAGCTGACAGTCTAATAGGGGAGATCCAATTAAATTATGAGTTAATGGAAAAGGGGTTCAAATAAATGTTTTAAGAGTCCAGAGGAGAGTTTGCTGTCATAACATAGATCATTATGCTAGATCAGAACTTGTTAACTTTTTCTTTTCTTTTTTTTTGTATCATGAACCCCTTTGGGAATCTGGTAAAAACCTATCTACTCCTTCTCAGAATAATGTTTTTCAATGTAGAAAATACAATATGTAGTATTACAAATGAATGCAGTTATCAAAATATTTTTGAACAAGCTCCTGGACTCTAGGTTAAGAAGGAAGGAAACAAACAATCATTAAGTGTCTGGTATTGTGCTAGGCATTTTACAAGTATTATTATATTTGATCCTCACAACAACCTTGGGAAGTAGATTCTATTATTACCATTAGTTTATAGTTGAGGAAACTGAGGTAGAAAGAAGTTAAATGAATTGCCAAGGATCACCGAGCTAGTAAGTGTCTGAGGCTGCATTCAAACTTGGGTCTTCCTAACTCCAGGCCCAGGACTCTATCTGTGGTTCTACCTTAATGAACCAATGAAATACATGATCCTTAAGGGCCTTTTGACTTCTAAGTCCCATGATATGATACTGTCTGGCTGGAGGAATCAGGGCCAAGCTTCATGGAAGATGTCCCTTTTGAGGTATACTTTGAAGGGAGGATAGATTTCAATAGAAGGAAGCTAGATAGGGGATGGGGGAGGGGCATTATGGTGTATATGGAAAAAAGACAAGAGTAGCAAAAGGTAGTTGTTAGTCCAATTTGGCCTGAACAGAAAGTATATGAGGAGGAGACCCAAGAGACAAAATTAAAAGTTATGTGGGCATCTTAATAACTTGTTTTGGTTCCCAAGGGGAATTTGATTTTAGCTAAGGGGTATGAGTCATGATTCAAGGCAGAATCTCCTGACTCCAAGTTTAGTGTTCATTTCATCACAATCACACCTAATTTGACATAAGGCAAGAACCCCATGTCTCCTGGGGACTCCAGGATGGGTTAAGGAGAAGCTTGTAACTCAGCTATTAATATAATACCATTTGGGAGATAGATAACTAAAACTGTAGGCAGAATCTCCATACAATGGTCTGGAAACAGTATTTCCCAGGGGTCCATGTTGCAAACTGTTGGAGACTCCCTTTAGCCCCAGAGATTTATTTTCCAAAGAGTGGTGCACTAAAATTTGACTACCAGGTAGGAGTTTCAGTAACAAGGTCCCTGGAAGGAACCAAGTTAGAAAGCCTGAGAGGAACCAACAGCTTAGCAGAGGTGATGAGCAATGGGAGTTGAGTTGTCCTGTCCAGGGTCAGGATTGGCGCCAGAGCTTAGGGTAGGGCTAGAAATGACTGTGGGAGCAGAAGGATTGTGGGAAAGGGATTTGCAATGTATGGGTCAGTTTGAATGGGTTTCAGTCTGAATTACTGGAGGGAGTACCCACATTGAAGAGATCATAGATCCCATTTGAGGATGGTTATGGCTGTGGAATTATCTCTTTTCTTGAATTAACCAATGCCCCCTTGCCCTTCTCCCCCCGACTGGGTTTTGATTATGTTCATCTATAATAGGGCAGCCAGGCCAGTTATGATGCCAACTTTCCATTATCCTTTCAGTTAAGGATATTAAATCATTGCATACAATTTCCTGATCATTTCAGAGAAATAGAAATTTGCTGTTTTAAAATTCACAAGATGTTGGGTCCATGTCAGCTATGTTAAAGTCACTTGAATGGCAATTTGACATGCATATGCCAACCATCTAGCTTGGTCTATTGGCAGGATTACTAACACTTATGAATAATTCACATCATTATCCACGGTATGAGTGGAATCTTGGCCACAGGCCTTAGCGGACTCAGCTTTTAGTGGCTTAAGTGGTGGCTTGGATTTGGTAGATTGAAAATGGGAGATGCAAGAATTTTAGAGACAGGCCTGGACTCTACAGGCTTCAGAACTCATTATCTCCAACCACCACCCACAACAATCTGTCAAGTTGCTTTAATACCTCACCTGCTTTAGCCAATTTAAGCTCTGAAATCTAGCATTTGAGATCCTGTCCCCACACCTGCCCTTGACACATCCAGCCTCATTTCTTGTTACTTCCTCAACAGAGACCTCTGTTCTCCTCAAAGTCTTCTTACAGTCCTCTGAACATGACTTATCCACTATTGTGCTGCGTTAGTTATCAGAGATTCACTGGCTTTTATGTAGAAGGCACTTTATAAGGGCTTCAAGGGTACAAAGAACAGTAGTAGTGATAGCCAACATTTATGTAGCATTTACTTTGTACCAGGCATCGTGCCAAGTGCTTTACAGATATGATTTCATTTGATCCTTGCAACAACCCTGGGAGGTAGGTGCTATTACTATCCACATTTTGCATATAGGGAAACTGAGGCAGGTAGCAGTTAGGTGACTTGTCCAGGGTCACACAGCTACTAAGTATCTGAGGTCAGATTTGAACTCAAGTGTTTCTGACTCTGGGTATGATCCTCTATCCACTACTCACTTACCTATTTACTTAGAGATATGTGACCTGGGACACTTCACTTAGCCTCTCTATGACTCAGTTTTCTCACATATAAATGTACTGTGACCTCACTCTATCGTCTCTGAATATCTCTTCTACCACCTTCTCACTAGCTATCTAATCATAATTTAAATGCTTTTTCCTTTCACTTTTACCCCTCCCCCTTCTTCCCCCCAACAGGTTCTGGAATAATAATCAAATCAACACTACCATTGTTCTTGGATGAGGCATGTCAGTCTACTCCCCTATGATCCCATTAGCCATCCCTGTAATTTCCAGATCAAAGTGTTCTTTCTTGGCTATCCCTTCCTCCACGCCCCCCCTCCAAAAAAATGTGTAGTCTCCAACTTTAGAATCTAAGCTCCTTGTTGGCAGGCATTGTCTTTGCTTTTGTAATTGTATCTACAATGCTTAAGTACATGGTATTGTATTTGTTTTACAAATTACATTTGTGATTTTATCTACAATGCTTAAGTTACATAGTAACTACTTGGTACATTTTTTTCATTTATTTCATTATACTAGCTATGAGCCTGTTGACTTTGAAAGGCTGATCAAAAATTGGTTTTTGATGCTGAAAGAATGTGTAATAAGAATTTGGTACCTATTCTCTTTGCTCATGGGATTTGGAATTTATGGTCAATGGGAATTCAAGCTAGAGCTCCCTGAAATAGAGGCAAGTGTGACTGAACCATTGAACATTTCCCAAATCTTCTAAAGAAAATAATACTGATTTATGAGGGAAAAGAAGAGCCAAGATGACAAGTGAAATTTTCATCTTTATCAGGGATCATATGAGGATTACAGAGTAAATTGTTTGTCAAAAGTCCTGTGCTCCTTTAGTGATACTTAGTAGTGTCCTGTGATATTTATGTCAGAGGAACTTTTTTGTTCTAAATTTGTGATCAGATACTGGAAAGTGAAGGTACAGACCTCCCCAATCAGAGACAATCAAAAAACTTATACACTTCCATATTGAACCTGAGTTAGAGATAGAATAAGGAGTAGTATTGGGATTGGAGAAAGTAAGGAGGGATGTTAGGATTGGACTACAGGGAAATTTAGAGACTTATGGTAAGGTCAAGGTTAGAAGTAGTGTTGGTTTTAGGAGTAGCTCTGGAATTGGAAGGAATCTCAAAAGTCAGTTACTGCAACCAACATTCCCTAGTTTACCTAAAAGGAAATTGAAGTCCAAGAGGGGTCAAGTGACTTGCCAAGGGCCATAGGTAGGTAGCAGAGCAAAGATTTGAATGATTTTTTGAATCCAAATTCAGAGCTCTTTTCACTGTACTCACCAGCTCCTGTCATTCTCATCCTCATCATCCTCATATCACCACTATCACTTAAATGTCTGCAAAGTGTCATGTATTTGTCTTCACAGCACTCTTGAGTGAGGCAAGCACTCTTATTATTCCCACTCTATAGATGAAGAAACAGGCTCAGAAGTGTTCAATGATTTGTACAAACTAGTAAATCTCTGAGACAGGATTCAGACCTAGGTCTTCCTGTCTCCAAATCTGCCAGAGAGAGCTTAAATCTACTATCAGAAAGATGAAAAACTACAACAAAAGAGACTATAGGAACTCAAAGAATAATAATTTCTGGGTAAAATACAACTAATTCTATGAAGTCCAAGTGCAGTCAAACATTAATTATCATCTGCTTTGTTATTAAGAGGAAATGTAAAAGAATATTTTGTTTACCATTGAGGATTATATAAAGAACACATGAGATAATTTTTAATTTTGCCAACTTTAATCAAACATCTGGCAGGCTTCACAAAGCCAATTTTTGGAGGAATATAGATGTCTTGCCTAATGCGGATGGTATGTCTTGCTCCAAAATACAATGATTTCAGGATTTCCAATGTTCTCTGGTGCTGATGTATCACCACTAAAATAAAATGCCCAGCACCCCTCTGATGAAGTTCACATGGTAATAGGAATGCTTAATATGGAAGCTTTTCAGCCCTGTTAAGTGTCCTACAGTCTAAATAAACCTCGCTCAATAACAAGAGAGCCAGTGGAAGGCAAAGTTTACCATTCTTGGGTCTCTCTGAAGAATCTATGAGAACATTCTGTTTACCCCAAAGTAAAGTGTCTGTGATGGGTTCAGGTATCAAGCATCGTGGGCAATCTTAATTGGTGAACATGGAGGGCTTAGGTGGGTCCTGTCTTTGTCTCCACATCCTTTTTATGTTATTCCCCATTCTCACCTTTTACATCTCAGAGAACAGCTGCATCCACAGGACTTAGAGGGTAGACAATTAGCCTTTCCTCTCCCTGTCATAAATGTCACTCGATGAAGCAGCTACTAGATCATGCTCAAGTGCAGTGAGCACCATGGACTTTCTCCTTCTTGGGATCCAGCATAACCTTCCCTAGACACTTCAGCTTTTGCTGACCTGCTGCAAGGCTGCTGATTTCTTTTAAGTAGATTTTTGTACATATAAATACACATGTGTATTTACATGTATACACATGTTTCTTTAACATGTAAATATATTTATATGCACAAATATGTATTTAAATATATATTGTTATGTATAAGGATTTATAACATATGTGGTTATATGTGTATCTATATGAATATGTATA
>CM053592.1:73658100-73700611 GCA_028646515.1 Pseudochirops corinnae | reverse complement strand
GCAACAACATATATGTGTGTATACATATATACACATATAAATACATATAAACATATATATACATATATGTGTGGCTAGGTAGATAGACAGATAGATAGACAGACAGACAGACAGACAGACAGACAGACAGACAGATAGATAGATAGATAGATAGATAGATAGATAGATAGATAGAGTTCATTTCAAAGTTTGTATGGGAACCTTTTCTATACAAGTCAATTCTAATATTCTCTAGAGAAACCATGGATGGGAGTACAAGTCAAACAGTGAGTTGTTTGAGAGGTGTTTGCAGATTTAAGTCAATCTATATAAACAGAAAGTGAGAGTTGGATTTGGAGTCAGAGGACCTCAGTTCAAATCCTGACTCTGCCATTTACTACATGTGTGATTTGGGGTGAACCACTTGACTGTTAATTTTCTCATTTGCAAAATGAGAGACTTTGATTAGATGAAGTTTAAGGTCCCTTCCAGCTCTCATTTTATGGTTCATAATTATTCACAAAGGAATAAAAGAGATATGGGGTACAGATATTATAAAGTGATCTTAATAGAGAACAAAACAATTTTGATATCTAAGGTTGTAGTTTTTCAGTTGTGTCTGTCTCTTTGTGACCCCATTTGGGATTTTCTTGGCAAAGATACTGGAGTGGTTTGCCATTTTCTTCTCCATTTCATTTTATAGGTGAGGAAACAGAGGCAAATAGGATAAAGTGACTTGTCCAGGGTTGCACAGCTAGTAAGTATCTGAGACCAGATTTGTACTCAATGAAGATGAGTCTTCTTGACTCCAGGTCTGGTTCCCTATTCACTGTACCACCTAGCTGCCCATATGTGACCCTGGACAAGTCACTTCATCTTTTTGCCTTAGTTTCCTCATCTGTCAAATGAACTGGAGAAGGAAATAGCCAAAAACTCCAGTATCTCTGCCAAGAAAACTCCAGATAGGGTTACAAAGAGTTGGATGAAACTTAAATGACTGAGCAACAACATATATGTGTGTATACATATAGGTATGTCTAAGGTACCAAAATACGAAAATGAGAGTATAATAAAGAAGAAATACATAAGCAAGTTGTTTTTATTTTTCTTTCGACCTTGAAAAATGTATATAATAAGTAAAAGCATAAGCCTCCCTACAAAATAAGGGTGAACCAAACAGCATTGGGTAGTATAGTGGACAGAGAGCTGGATGTGGAATAATAAAGACTCAAGTTCAAATCCAGCCTCTGACATTTACTCTGTGGTCTAGTAAGTGACATAAATTGAGCTTAAGCTTACCCATCTATAAAATGGTGATAATAATGTCTGGACTGTCTACCTCACAGGGAGGTTCAAAGGAGATAATGTATGTAAAGTATTTTTCCTAGCTTTACAATTTATTTATAATCTTTACAATTTACTCCTTTTTATCCTTTCAGTATCCCAAAAGTCTTAAGCTAAAGCTTAAATCTCCATTAAAACTTTTGGGATACCCTGCATGGTCCAAAGAAAAGAAACTATTAGTTGAAAGGCATCTGGCTACAGGGAAGGTCTAGCATCCCTTTTTCTGATAACCAAAAAGACACATAAAGTTCTCAAGTATGAAATAGGTATCCCACATAACTCTGAATTGTAAATGGAGAAGAAGAACTGCTCACCCTTCCCTTCTGTCGTCTGACATGTGGTGGATGGACAGTTCCAGGTGGCAGTTCTCAAGGAGCCCTGCCCTAGAGAAACTGTCAGTACCTGTCAAACCCAAGCTGGCAGGAAGACAAAGTATTTGCTCCCTTCCTGTTGAGGGTAATGGTCAGCAGGTGCCATAATCCTACCCCATCCTACGACTTTCCTCATGTGTGGCAACTGGGGCTCCCTTGCTGAGCTGTTCATTGAGGATGAAGAGCGCCATTTTCTCCAAACTCTTCTTGAGTCTGTTCAGATAGGAGCAGGCTGGAGAGTCTATGGCAGAGATGCCTTAGGGCTTCAAAGAAAATTGAATTGTGAGGACAGCCTGAAATTACATTAGATCTGGAGGCTTTGCCCGAAGACCATTTGACTGGGTTTGCATTCCCTTTGGGTCATCTTTCTTTAATCACTGACCAATGTTTCTCTGGTTAGGTCACTGATTAATGGATGACGTCAATCTGCTGATTTTTTTTTTGTACTACACCATAATGTTTTATTAATTCTTCCTTTTTGGCTGCTGTCAACTACGGCAATATGAAACTAATTTCTGAGGCTCTAGCGATTGACATCTCTTAATTCTGCTTTGAATAGTAAATCCCCGAAGCAACAGGCTATGACTAGCATGTGCTAAGGGGCTGAGGGGCAATAATTCTCCTTTGTTGTTGTCCGTGGGTCTGGTATTGCAAACAGAAAAGACCAAGGGAGGAAAAGAGATTTTCCTCATGAGAAATTAAGAGCTTTCCCCTCAGGACAGGAAGTTTATATGACCACAGTCAGATCAATAACAAACATCCTGTGTCTTAGATAATTACTTCATTTTCCCTGCTAGCCAATTAGAGCAATAAACCATAAATTTCAGAAATTTGTTGAAGGAATAACAAAGCTACAAGGCTTCCTCCATCCTTCCCTGAGTCCTCCCCCACCCCCCAATCTGCAATCTCTGCAGGCAGAATTAGAAAGAATCTGACCCAGCTTTAAGGATTTTCTTGTTTGCAGGTCAAGGAGATGTGCAAGTCCTGGGGAGGAAGGATATCACCTGAGAAAGAGGCATGTATAGAGAGTCAGAGGATTTCAGATCAAATTCCAGTCCTGCCATTTACTTCCTGGGTGATCTTGGGAAAGGAACAACCTCCTAGGAACTCAGTTTTTTCAACTTCAAATTCTGAATCTATGAACCTTAAAAAGGAATGTGGGGTGGAGACTGAGCTCTTTTTAGTCTTCAAAGCTTAAGAGGATCCTGATATCAGGTGAGACCAGTAACCAGGGATCCAGGATGAAAGAGCTGGAGAAAAATTAGAAGAGAGTACCACATGCAAATGTGGGCATGGTCACTTTAAGTCAAGCATTATCAAACCCAAATATGGTTAGAACCAGATTATAATGTAATTAGAAAATATTTACCAAAGTAAATTAAATACAGTATGCTATAGATAATGTTAATATGTAGTTTTCTAAGTCAATATTCAGCCAGCAAACATTCTTACGTACTGTTTAGTGGCCTCTCCCTTTCTATTTGAATTTGACACCACTACTTAAAAAAAAAACAAAAACAGATGCTTAATAAAGTTGATAAGAAAGTGAATGCTGTGAATTTCCAGAAAATAAATTATTTTAATAGTCTTGTATTATAAAATTGGGTATATATTTCCATGGAGAAATTTCCTTGAGAGGTTGGTTTAGAAACTTCTGCAGAGGAAGAGATTATGAAAGCAGTCAAATTCACAATGCTGTATCCCTGGGAAAAGACTGTCTATCACAGTAGACTTCTAATTGGTCTCCTTGAAACCAACCTCACCACTCTGTAATCCATTATCCATATGGCTGCCAAACTGTCATTCCAAAAGAATGACTTTCACCTCGTCGTTTTCCTGCTCAAGAAGCTAGAGTGGCTCCCCAGTGTCTCTAAGAGAAAATACAAGTGCTTCTGTCCAGTGCTTTTGATCTGGTTCCTTTTATCCAACCCAATTGTGCTTTATTCCTCCTCCCCAACTAGCTTCTGGACCAAGTAGAATACTTCTGGTTTCCTGAACACAATATTTCACCTTCTGTCTTCACACCTTTGCATGGGCAATAAACCAAGTCCTCCATGTTCTCTATCTGCTTCTCTACTTCTTAGGTTCACCAGACCCCTTCAAGGCTCAGTTCAAGTACCAACTCTTACCAGAAGCCTTTACTCTCAGCCACTAGAGCTCTACAATCTATCCCAGATTACTTTGAATGAATGAATAAACAAATCAATGAATGAAGCATTTATTAAACACCTACTAGTTCTGGGGCTAATATGGGAAACAACACATATAGAAAGCTTCAGCTGTAGGTAAGATGCAAAGGCCTTAGGGTTCTTAGGATGCAATAGCAAAACAGATGGTAAAGCTTCTTCTTCTTCTTCTTCTTCTTCTTCTTCTTCTTCTTCTTCTTCTTCTTCCTCTTCCTTCTTCTTCTCCCTTCTGCTTCTTTTTCTTCTTTCTTCTTTTCTTCTTCTTTTTCTTCTTTCTTCTTCTTTTTTTCTTTCTTCCTCCTCCTTCTCTTCCCCTCCTCCTCCTCCTTCCCTTCTCCTTCTCCTCCCCTTCTCTCTTCTTCTTCCCCTTCTACTCTTCCTCCTTCTTTTCCTTCTCCTCCTTTTCCTTCCCTTCCTCTTCCCTCTTTGGGTAGCCATTTGTTGAAAGATAGCAGAGACAGCTGGCCCCCTCTCCACAGATTGTGACTGTTTCCTCCTATTAGAGTGTAAAACCCTTGAAGGCAAGAATTGTTTCAAATTTGTTGTTGTAGCCTAGAACCTACCAGAAGGTCTAGCACATAGTAGATCCATTTATAAATGCTGTCATATTGAAAAAGCACTTATTGAGTGTATTGGAATGGAATTATGAATGTGCCTGAGAATGGGAGGAAGAGGCTTTGCTGCTCTTTCAAGAACTTTCTCGTTTCCTTCCTCCCCTTTCCGCAGACCACAAGAATTCCTCTCATGCTTGTGCACCCACATTTGAAACTGTCTAAACTAATTCCATGTTTGTAGCCCTAACTTTCCCCTTGTATCTGAGTATTTACAACATATAGCAGTGCTAGGATGAGAGGTGTTGACATCTAATATATAATCTTTGTCGAAGGCCAGCTGTGTAAAGACAGCATGCCATGATGAATGGATTGAGTGCTAGGCTTGGATTCAGAAACGACTGGGTTAAAACTCTAGGGAAAACCTCTCTAGAGATCTCCCCAGAACTTACCTAGAACTCCTCTCTACAGATCTTTCTAGAATTTATCGACTACTTGTCATCAGGGTTGTTGGAATCACACATCCTTTTGCCTATTTGTAATCTTCATGCCTGTTACTATGGCAAATACTCATGGGGAGAGAGTGGGGAAAGGTAGGGACAGGATGACTGGACTTGCATTGAAATCCCAGTTCTGCCACTCTACCCCCAGAGCTTTGGGTGAGTCTCTTAACTCTCTGGGCATCAGTTTCTTCATCTCCAAAATGAGGGATCTCATTAGGTGATCTCCACAGTCCCTTTCAGCTTCAAATCTATGGTCCATATACTAAGGATGATTACTGTAACAAACTTTATATTTGCAAAGCATTTTAAATTTCAAAGTCCTGTTATATCTATTCTCTTATCCTGTAGAGTGGGCCAGAAATGTATTAATTATACCCATCTAACAGATCAGAGAAGTTAGGTTCAGAGAAGTGATTTGTTTAAGGTTAAATGGAAATTATGGTCAAGGACAGGAAAAATTCAGACCTTTCAATCTCTAGTCCTGTATTCATTTTTCTAGGGTTCTCATGGAATTTATAATCTAATTGAGGAAATAATAATCCTTCAGGGGGGTTGTTGAGGTAAACAATGGTTTGATCCCTCTGTCACTCTCCCACAGGGTGATGCCTATGTCCCCAAACCCATCTCTGTCCTCAGCTGGGTACCTTTCATTTCACTTGCTTGAATGTGCATTCTGATGCTTGCTCTTGAGGAAGATATGGTTCAGTTATGGCTCTGTTTCTTCTTAGTCATCTCGAGTCTCCTTCCCATGTATTAAGAAGGTGAAAGGAAATGATAATGTAATGATAAAGGGAATACAGGACATTTCCTCTAGGAACTCAAAATGATTTATATTCAAGTGTCTCCCAAAGCACCAAGGGGATTTTGGAAGTGATTGAAGCTTTACTAGGGTTGGAGGAGAAGAAAAAAAAGCATTTGAAAACAGACGTATTAGGGGTAAGATAATGATTAAGATTACAGGCCAGCAAAAATTGTTTCTTCCTTTTTCTTTCCTCTCCTCTCCTCTCTTCTTTTTCTCTTCACTTTCCCTTCTCTCTCTTTTCTTCTTTTTTTAAAACAATTTTTGACATTCACTTTTTAAAAAATTATGAGTTCCAAATTTTCTCCCTCCTCCTACCCCTCCCAGTCAGTAGGCAATTTGATATAGATTATACATGTGAAATCATGTGAAACATATTTCTGTTGTGAAAGAAGACACAGACCCTATTTAAAAAACCATAAAAATAAAGTGAAAAATAATATGATTTGACCTGCATTCAGACTCCATCAGTTCTTTCTCTGGAGGTGGATAGCATTTTTCATCAGGAGTCCTTTGGAATTGTCTTGGATCTTTGTATTGCTGAGAACAGCTAAGTCATTCACAGTTGCTCCATCATACAATATTGCTATTACTGTGTACAATGCTCACTTCACTTTACATCAGTTCATGTAATCTTTTCAGGTTTTTCTGAAATTATCCTGCTCATCATTTCTTATAGCATAATAGTATTGCAGTACAATCATATGTCACAACTTGTTGAGCCATTCCTCAATTGATGGCCATCCCCTCGATTTTCAATCCTTTGATACCACAAAAAGAGCTTGTATAAATATTTTTGTACAGATGGGTCATTTTCCTTTTCCTTTAATCTCTTTGGGGTTCAGACCTAGTAGTGGCATTGTTGGATTGATGGGTAGGCACATTTCATAGCTCTTTGGGCATAGTTCCAAGTTATTCTCCAAATGTTCAGACCAGTTCACGACTTTACCAACTAATACGTCAGCGCACATATTTTTCTACATTCCCTCCAGCATTTGTTATTTTCCTTTTCTGTCATGTTAGACAAGCTGACAGGTGTGAGATGGTACCTCAGAGTTGTTTTGAAGGGTATTTCTCTAATTATTAATGATTCAGAGCATTTTATGTTACTATTGATAGCTTTGATTTCTTCTCCTAAAAATTGTATTCTTTGATGATTTATCATTATTTCTCTACTTTGTGAAATTCAACATGAATGGCGTACCAGAAGCTGTACTCCATCTAAGAGTTACTGATACAGTTCACCAATGGTGGAGTGTGTATTAGGCTGTGATTGTAATCTATAACTGGAAATACTAATCAGATACTGTTGACAAGGAAACAGTGTAACCCCAACAGAATAGTCTTTCTGTAAGCAGCACCACTGGTTTTCTAGAGTCATAGAGATCCATTCTTTTAGGTGAGTAAACCAATTATCACATGAGGAATTTGACTTTAGTGACTTTTATGCCATCCGGTGGCCAATACTGTAATTTTCCCAACACTTATCCACTAAGAAAAACAAACCTCATTTCCATGTGCCACCACTCTAATAAATGTTAACTCTGAGAAGGACATTAAGCATTTCAGCACTGTCTAGCATTTAAACACCTACATTGTACTGTCGTGCCAAAAGGGCCATCTGCAGCATTGACCAAGACAGCTAGGTCCTCATTAAAATGCTAGTCTTACATTCTACGTCACCAACCTGACACTTTGGGTTTCCCCGACTTGAGCAAGATCAGTCTTCTTGAGTTCCTTTCAGCTCTTCTTCTTTGCACACAGACTTTCATTTGTCTTCATTGGGAGCCAGTCTTCCTTGGAGAAGACTAGAATTCATGAAAAATCATGTATTCATTGTTTAGATAAGAAATTCCTCCAAGTCAGGGTTTGTAAGCATTTTACCCTCTCTTTCCGCAGTGTCCTATTAATGATAGGCTCTGAAAAAAAACAATTTTGACAATAATGCAGATGCTTTGATTGGCTAACTCTAAAAAGGGGGAAAGACACTAGAGGAAATGTGTCAGACATCTCAGGTCAGACAAAGTAGACTCTGAATCTGACAAGAAAGAACATTGTAGTGAGCCCACAGAGTTACCATTTTATATATCTTTTCCCCATTCCTTCACTTGCATTTTTTCCCCTAGGGGAGAAAGCAATTAGGTGCTGAGAAGTGAATTCTCATTGTTGAAGCCAAGGCCAAAATGATCCTTTAATCCACTGCTTTGATCCTGGCACTCTCTCTTCCCAAACTTATCCTTGTCTCTCCACATTTTTTTTTATTTGAGATTCCAACTAATCACATCTTTAAGGGTCTCCAAAATTTTCTGTCATTTAGTTCATGCCCTTCACCCAATTCTAGTATTTTGTTCAACTAGATCTTCCTTCTCTATCTTCCTCTTCCCAATCACAGAATTAGAGTTGGAAAAAATCCTTGGAGGCTATTGTCCCACGTGTAGTTTGACAAAAAGTCTCCTACCTTCACACATACATACACACACATACAAACATGTATAAAATAAATATAATATAGAGATAGATAGATAGAAAGTATATCATACACACACATTCACAAGAACTGTTCCCTCTTAGGACTAAGCACAATGTCTGGTATAAATCAAGTGCTTAATAAATATTTCTTGGTGTGTGTATGTACACATATCCATGTATATGCATATATGTACACATTATGCATTATATAATGTGTATATTTAAACACATATATGCTTGTGGTGCTAGACCATGATTTGCTAGATATATGTGTATATACATATACATTACATGTGTATTTTTGTGTATATTTCAATTAGTATTTAGACAGAAACTGTCTCCTTCTCCTATCACAATACACATATATACCCAAATGAGCTATCCCACTCGTACATCATCTACGTGTATACATTCACATATATATTCACGTGTATGTGCACCTATTTATATATGGGTTGTGTCATTTTCAGTCATGTCTGACTTTCTGTGACCCCATTTGGGATTTTCTTGGCAAAGACATTGAATTTATCATTTCTTTCTCCAGCTCATTTTATAGATGAGGAAATTGAGGCAAATAGTGTTAAAGTGACTTGCCCAGGGTCATACAACTAGGAAGTGTCTAAGGCTGAATTTGATGTCAGGTCTGTCTGACTCCAGACACAGCACTCTATCTACTGCACTCCCTAACTACCCTTACACCCAGCTATACACATACAAATTTATATATACCTATATGCCTATGTATGTATATGTATATATCTACCTGTATATGTAGGTATATATAGTGTATATGTGTGTTTCTGTATATATACATACACATATGTAGGTGTATATAATAGTTAAGTGAGCAACAGTTCATGCGCATATATTTGTACATATGTAAGCAGAGGCAGTTCTTGTCTAAATATTAGTTGGATTCTCTACACATGCATATATATATATATATATATATATATATAATGCATACATACACATACATATCTATGTGATAAGTAGTGGTCTAACATTATATTGAAGACCTTCAGTGAGGATCAGTGGAATACCTCTTCAAGGCAGCTTATTCCAATTTTGGACAGCTCTAATGGGACAGGTAGGTAGTTCAAGGGGCAGCTAGGTGCAGAGTGGAGAAAGTGTCAGGCCTGGAGTTAGGAAGACTCATTATTGTGAGTTCAAATCTGGCTTCACACACTTTCTAGCTATGTGATCCTGGGCAAGTCACTTAACCTTGTTTCCTCAGTTTCCTCATCTGTAAAAGGAGCTAGAGAAGGAAACTGCAAACCGCTACAGAATTTTTGCCAAGAAAACCCCAAAGGGGTCAAAGAGAATCAGACACAACTGAAAGCTACTGAACAACAACAACAAATCGTTAGGAAGTTTTTTCTTTCCTCAGATGATGTCCAAGTCTTAGCAACTTCTACATGTTGTACTTAGTTTGACCTTTTGGGTCCAAGCAGAAGATAACCTATAAAATTCTTGAAGACATCTATCATGTCATCCCTGGGAACATTGGAGTCTATTCTTCTGCAGGTTAGATGTTTCCAGTTATTTCAACAGACAAAAAAATGGCATAGGGCAGTTTCTTAATCTGTCTTAGGGATCCTTGCAAAGGCGTGGCTCCTCTGCCAAGAACATAACCTTCTTGATGCCAAGAAGTCATTATCCTGAGCAAAGCATCATATATTTGTAACTGGCAGAGACCCTGGAGGCCATGTCATTTATAGATGAGGAAACTGAGGTTAAGAGAGGTTTTGAGATTTGCCAATCAATTGTGTGTAAGTACATATGGACATATGCTATTCCCAATATGGGGAAGGGGAAGGGAGTATATACTAAGTGCTTTATAAATATTATCTTATTCTCATCTTAGCCTTACACCAACCTGGAGAGATAGATGCCATTATTAGCATCCCAGGTTTATAGTTGAGGAAACTTAGACAGAGATTAAGTGATTTTTCTAGGGGCTCATAGTTCAGAAGTGTCTGAGATTGGATTCAAACTTAGATCTTTCTGTCTTGGACTATATGATCCTGGCCAGTCACTTAACCCTGCTTGCCTCAGTTTCCTCATCTGTAAAATGAGCTGGAGAAGGAAGTGGGAAACCACTCTCGTATTTTTGCCAAGAAAACCCCAAATGGGTTAATGGAGAGTCAGACACAACTGAAAACTACTGAACAACAAATTGACAAATATCAGTTCTTTTATGATTGTTATTTATTTTTGGGTAGCTTGAAAGAAATGTGCAGGCTGAGCTGAGTATGATGGGATGATTAAAAAAAATAAAACTGTGGAGGGAGACATAAAAAGAAGTAATTATTTCATACAAATGAAGCATGAAAGGAAAAACTGATACAGAAGAGGCTTGCAGGGTGTGTAGTGCTGAACTTTATTTTTATTGGAAATGGGTTAAAGAGGGAACTATATATATATATATGCATATATATATATATGCATATATATATATACACATATATCCATATATATGTATAAAAGTATATATGTATATATATGTGTCTATATATGTATACATATACGTATGTATAAAAGTCTTCTAAATTGAGAAAGAAATAAAAGGGCAAGGGGATAAGGTGGGGGAAAGCATAAGAGAGGTACTCTTAGAGGGATGGGAAGGTTAAGGAATAGGAGGGTAAGGTAGTGGGTAGAAGTAAAACAGAAGAGTGAGGAAGGATAAACACTTGATACTTAGCTGTGTGACCTTGGGCAAGTCATTTAACACCAATTGACTTGCCTTCCCCCCTCCAAATACATTTTTTTAATTAAAAAAAATTTTAATAAAGTGAGCAGGATAGTAGGAAAAATAGGAAGGAGGAAAATACACAATAAGCAATTGTAGCTTAGAATGTGAATAGGACAAATTTACCCATAAAACAGAAATGGATATCAAATTAAAAATTTGAATTGAACAAATGTTGCTTTCAGGAAACATTATAAAAAATGAAAGAAACACACAAAGGTAAAATAAAGGGCAGGAGTAGAATTTAGTGTGGTAAAAAAGCAGGGATAGTAATCACGATCTCAGACAAAGTTAAAGTTAACTTTAATCAAAAGTGAAAAATAGAGAAACTACACTGTGTCAGCAATATTATTCAATATTGTTTTAGACTATTTAAAATACCTAGACAGTATAAAATACCTGAGTGTATGCCTGCCAAAACGGATGCATGAACTATATGAACATAAACATGAAGTACTTTTTTTATGCAAAAATTTCAGATCTAAGTAACTGAAGTAATATTTATTGCTCATGGGTAGGTAAAGCCAGTATCATTTTTAAAATGTCAACTTTGCCCAACCAATGTATTTATTTGATGTCATCCTAATTAAATTGCTAAAACAAATTTTAACTGAGTTAGAAAACATAATAACAAAGTTTATTTGGAAGAGCAAAAGATCAGGAATTTCAAAGAAACCAGGGGAAAAAAGATGTAAAGGAAGTCAATTCAGCAATATCAGACCTTAAACTTATATTATAAGGTAAGAGCATTCTTGAACTGTAAAAAGGATAATTTTGATTATTTTAAATTAAATTTTTCTTGTATAAATAAAACCTATGTAGCCAAGAATAGAAGGAATGCAGAAAATTGCAGGGGAGAGGGAAAGCTTTCACAGACAATCTATCAGATAGGATATGATCGGGTTGGAATATTGCTGTGGTGCAGGAAATGATAAGCTGGTTGATTTAAAAAAACATGGAAAGGCTTGGACTTAAGAAGGAAGGTGTTATCCACCTTCAGAGAAACAGATGAGAGGAGGAAATAAGCATAGAATGGTCTTACACGTATGTGTATGAGTGTATATGTGTATGTTTATAGATATCTACGTATATGTATAGACATATAACATATATAGCTATAAGTATACATAGATATACAATATAGTTACATGTATACATACATAGATATATATATATGTATACAGTTATATATGTATGCATATATATATAGAGAGAGAGATATGTATAGACATAGGAGCATATATCTATGCTTAATTATAGCCTTCTTTAGGGAAGTGGGAGGAAAGGGGGAAAAATAAAGTAAAAACTTCATGGCAAAGAATGACAAAAAACCAATAAAGAGACAAAGAAAAGCTGGGTAGCTCTGAAAATACTGTGGGGTATTTATTATATAGGAAAGGGGATGAGGAGAAGGGAAGATGGCCAGGAAGTTTTTCCTCTCCTCTGTTCTCTTCTTTGCTGCTGCCATTTCTGGGATAAGGTCTTCGTATACTTGACAGTTTTTCTTTTCTTTTCTCATTTCCTATTTTAGTTTAAAACTTTAAAAAAATATAAATAAATACAATGTTTTTTTTAAAAAAAGAATTAATGCTAGTTGACCTTCTCCTCACCCACATTGGGATTCAGTGCCTCGCTAACCACTTTTGTTCTCCTCTCTTCATTCTCCTTAGTAGTTAAAAAAAAAAGAGGAGCAAAATGAGATCTAAATAGTTCAATTTTTTCACTCTCTCATGTCCTTCTTATTTCCATGCTTCATCCTCCTGAGGAAACTTGATATTTTCCATCCGAGGCACCTTTCTTGCCCCTCTTGTTAAAAAAAAAAAAAGAAGGTTGGAACCAGCCTTCACAGGTCATTGACCAACAGCTACTTTCTGCCAAGTCACCCAAAACAAATTATTTCCTCAATAAAAGAGATACCGTTTTGCATAGCCTTCTTTTTGTTTCTTCTCAGTGCCCTGGCACATAGTAGGTACTCCTGAAATTTAAAACAAGAGACATCCTGGGATGGTTTATTGTAACTTTCAAGTTCACAACTTCCTCCTCTTAAACTTTCACCATGAGTCAGGCATTTCCAAATCCTTTATTAATTCCAGAGGCCATTTATTGAAAAGGAACAAACGTCCATGTCATCAATTCCTTCCCCTTGCAGAGCAAGCCTGGGAGGCTCCAGAAACCCACTCAGAGCCCTGGAATTTTGCAAATGTGGATGCTGTTTCTTTGCCACCAGAGATATGAGCTGAAAGATTTGCAGCCCTAGCGAGGTGGGAGTCTTTGCTTTGGCTGACAGCATCACAGCATTCAGATGACCTAAAATGGGTCCCCCACCACCACTTCTCTTTCTTTACCTTAGAAATGACCTTTAGGGGAAGTGAGCTGAGCTCTCTGGGGTCTTAGAAAATGCTTGAGATTAAGGATCATAGATTAAGAGCTGAAAATTTATTCAATCCATTCCCGTCCTTCTATAGATAAGGAAACTGAGATCCAAAGAAATGAGTGTCCCAAGTTTCACACAGGCTTCAGGTCCACGTCTCCCAACTCCATTTGTTGATCATCACTGAAGTTCAAGCACCAGTTGAATCTGTCAGAATTTGTCTTTCACCTGAACATGTTTTCCTCTGTTGAAGCCAATGAAAAATATCCAGGCTTGCTGGAAATGTAACCTAGCTCTGTTCCATGCTAACAACTTCCATTCATATAGCATGCTATGGACTGCAAAGTTCTTTGCACACACGATCTTTTTGGATCCTAAGATAACCACTTTTGGTGTCCTGGAGAAAACTCAAAGGCATAGAGAGAACCAATTGTTAAATTCTCAGCGTGGGCATTTATACCTCAGAAATCATCAAATGTTACAAATCAGAGCTTGATTTACTGTTCTACTGATTGTCCAGACTTGATAAAATGAAGGAGAAAATATTTATGATGCAGATTAAACTTAGAAGCATCTTCTGCATACTTTTTTGTTTTTTTAAAGAGAGCTAGTTAAAGATTTACCAACATGTTCCTGCTTATGAGGTATCTGAGACTTAGAGAGATTAAGTGACTCACCCATGGTCACATTTACAGTGAGTTTCAGAAGCAGCATTTGAACCTGTCTTCTTGCTTTCAGACCTATCAAACAACCACTGAGCCAGGTCATATTTCAGGCATATTCTACAAACCATCTTTGAGTGTGATAAAACTGGCTGGGAGAGCAGAAAGGAATTTTCCCCTTCTTCGCTGTCATTTTAAGAGAGTCTCTTGTGTTTTGGTTTGGGGTTTTGAATGGGGAGAAGATGAGGTTGGGAAGCATATCTTTGAGGCAGAAAGGAGATCCCATCAGCTCATTATGACCAGGTCATTTTTTTCTGTTTGCCTGAACATATCTTTGAACAACACTCTAACATTTGGCTGGAACAATTTAAAAATCCCAGCATGGCCAGTCCATGATATATGTGTACATTACACTGGACAAGCCAAGCACGACCTTCCATCAGACAGCCAAGTGTGCCTTCCATCAGATAGTCAAATGAGCCTTCCATTGAACAGCCAAGCATGCCTTACATTGTACAGCCAAGCGCACCTTACATTTTGGCCATTGAGTGAGAAGTGCAGTGGAGAGAACAGCTCTGGATGTCCCCCGTCAGTGCCAGGATAGGATATTTCTTCCTTTTCTTCCTCCTCTTTGACCTTATACCAGAAATGGCAGCAGCAAAGAGCAGAGGAGAGGGAAAACTTTCTGGCCATCTTTCCTTCTCCACATCCCACTTTCCTAAAGTACAGATTGGACCGTAGCATTCCTCTACTTAAAAAGTTCCATTGGCTCCCTACTGCCTAATACAAGCTCTTCTGTTTGGCATTCAATAGCCCTCCCAATCTGGTTCCAATCTATCCTTCTAGGTTTATTTCATATTACTTTCCCTCCTGGAATCCATTTTATAGCCAAGCTGGTCTATGCTTTCCCAGCGCTTGACATTCCACCTACCATCTCCATACTTTTTCACATGCTGGCACCCAAGCCTGGAATGTTCTCCCTCCATATCCATGCTTTTGGAATCCCTAGCTCCCTAAGGTTCAGCTGCAGTAATCACTTTCCTATGTGAGTTCTTTCCTCATCCCGCTTAACTGATGCCTTTGGAAATTACTTTGGAATATATATGTATATATTTATTATGTATAATATATAATATCCATATAATACATTGTATATATACAATATATTAAACATATGTAATATGTAATTTATTATATACAACATACTTAAATTTATATATACACACCTATATATTGTATTTACATATATATATACATGTATGTATGTTTCCTCTCAGTACAATACAAACTCCATGAATCCCAAGCACCTAGTACATAGTAGACCTTTAATTTATGCTTGCTTTTTAAATTAATTTTATTTTTTATTTTGAACTTATAGACCAAAAAGAGCAATCCCATATACACTGAAAAATCCAAAATGAGGATTATATATGAAGTGAGAATTTCTATAATCCTTGCTTTAATATGTATATATATGCTTACAATAAATTGAATGTTATTTTAGAAACTGTCTTCCTAGTCTGTTCTTCTTTCTGAACTTTATCTAGTTCTCTTCCGTGCATTAAAAAAAAACTGGTGCAATAGCCTTCTTTTTTTTGCACTACTATGTAAAACAAAACAAAACAAAAACAAAAACCTACCCTCCTCCCACCCTCTTCAATTAAAAAATCAAGAGAAATAAGAAAAAAATAAGTTAACAAATAAGCTAAGCAAAATTAATCCACAGTTGCTTTTTTCAAAAAATGTGCACCTCCTTTTTCACCTTGAGTGAATCTCCTTTCTTTCAGGAGGCATGTAATGTCCTTCATCATAGGTCCTCTGAGGTCATGGTTAGTTGCTGCATTGTTTTGAGTTCTTAAGACACAAATTTGTTTTTATTTATAATGTTGCTATCCTTCCAATGGCGAAGAATGCTACCCACATTCTAACAGAGATGGACTAAATATGCAGAATGAGACACACATTTTTGGACATGGTCAATATGGGAATTTGCTTTGCTTGACTATGCATAATTGTGACAAGGGTTATTTCATTTTAAAAAGATCTCTTTTGTTCTCTTAGGTATTAATATGGGAAATCCAGTTTTTTTCTTTGAGCCTCTTATAGTTATTACAGTGTTACTCTCCTTCTGGGTTAAGTTTTAGGCATCTTTGAAACTATGGTCTTTTTTTTCTTTAATACTGATTGGTATCTTCTGTGATTTACCAGTATCTCTTACTTTAGTTTTAGAACTGGGACTTTGTGTCAGAGCAAGTCTCTGTACTTTTGTGTGCCTTTGGGTAGGGTGCTTGATCTCCCATCCTGTATCACTTGGGTTCCTGAACTGGTTTTCATCTCCTGGGGTTATCCCTCCATCCAGATCTTGAATGTCCAGAATCCTCTATCTTTAGGGCTTTCTACATAATTGCCTACACTGCTGAAGTCATATGTTGAGATACCTCATCACAAGACAGAGTGCCAGTTATCTCAGAACGCATGGGTTCTCTCAGTCTGAATCCTGTTATGCCATACCCTACTAGTTTCCAAGGTCTCCACCCTGGAACTTTCTGATCACTTTAGGGTTTTCCTGGGATGCTGAGCCCTTTAGGCTTGGTTCTTCATCACTGGTTATACTGGGCAGCTTGATTTATTTGCTTGCCTACACTGTCATTGGATTTGCTGGCACCCTAACTGTGTATATGAGTGCAGTTTGGGGCTAGAAGAAGCCACTTATTATAGCTTCTCATTAGATTCATTGATTACTATTTAATCTGGTGTGAATTTCAGGTTTTTTCCCCTGGAATATGTATGTGGAAGTTGGACAATCTGCCTTCATTCAAACATCCATATTGGCCAGAAAATGCTTGTTGAATGGAATAAGTTTCCTGACTCTTTAGCTCCAGATCACCATTGTAAGTCAGTAGGAGAGAGAAAAGTGAAATGATTCCATGTTTCTATCTCCAACCCAGGCTAACTTCTCCCAACTCTCTCCACCCCTAATCCCTCAGCACCAATCTCATTGCCTGATGTAGTCTGTGGTCTTACATGCATATGGGAGACCCAATAGACACATTTTAAATAAGGAGTTGAAGGGAGGGATATCTTTTGGATATATCTTTGCCATCCCCCAGCACTGGTGGGAAGAAGAGGCTGGATAAGGAGAAAGGAATGTAGAGGGGGAAGGAAGAGGAAAAGGAAAAAAAAACCTGCCAGAGTCATTGGAATTTCCATTGCTGTCATCTGCTCCCAATCGTCAATAGTAGTGAATGGGGAAAGGAGGGAAAGGGGAAGAGAGGATATATGCTATTGTTTTACCAACCTCCCTCAGCCTCATCCCCAGCCTTGGTTTGTATCTTCTTACTGCTTCATACTCCACTAACACCTTCAAATTTCAACAAACATGTATTCAGTGCTTATTATGTGCTGAGGAAGACCTCCAGGATGTAAGGTGACTCTTCTAAGGTAGATGTTTAGGAAGCCTTGGACCTGGCAGGTTTTACCAAGCAAGAAACACTGAATGTTTCTTATCTGAGGACCAGTCTAGTTAGCCAGACTGTAAGAGCTCATCATCACATGAAGAAGTTGATTGTTTTGCATTCAGCAAAACCATCTATCACTACTACTACTACTACTATGACTGCTACTACAACTACTACTACTATTATTACTAATACTACTACCACCACTACCACCACCACTACTTCCATTACTACTGCTACTATGACCACTACTACTTCTATTATTACTACTACTGTTACTACCACCACTACTACTTCTATTACTACTATTCTGCTACTACCACTAGTACTACTTCTATTTTTGCTACTACCACTACTAGTACTTTTACTACTACTATTACTGCTACTACTACTACTACCACAACCACCACCACCACCACCAGTACCACCACCACTACCATCACTACAACTACTACTACTACTACTACTACTACTACTACCACCACCACCACCACCACCACCACCACCACCACCACTACTACTACTACTACTACTAGACATTATACAGTGTTTTCAGGTTTGGAAAACACTTTAAATCCTCAATCTCATTTTATCTCCCCAAGAATTCTGTGACATAGGGCCTACAGAAATTATTGTTTTCATATTTATAGATGAGAAAACTGAGGCTTGGAAAGGTATTCTTAATGTTGACTGCTGCCTAGCAAAGCTCCAAGAGAGATAGAATCAAACGCACATTCAATTCCTCCCTTTTCCGTCTCCCCCCATTATGGAAGAGTTTCAGAGACTTACTCTGTAAGCGGCCTCAGTTTAGTCCCTTCTCTCACCCAGCTAGTAAAGGTCAGAGGCAGAATCTGAATCAGGTCTTCATGGTGTCAACTCCCCACACCCCATTATTAGTCCATCCAGTCTTTCGCGAAGTGATCAGTGCTCTTTATCCATCCTCTGGAAACATAGTTGATCATTTAATTGATCAGAGTTATTAAGTCTTTTGTAATTGTTTATATGATACTGATATTTTAGTGTACATTTTTCTTCTAGTCCTACTCACTTCACTCTGCATCAGTTCATGCAAGTCTTCCCAAGTTTTTCTGAAACAACCTTTTTCTTCATTTCCTACATTACAATTGCATTCCATTGCATTAATGTACTGCAATTTGTCCAGCCCTTCCCCAATTGATAGACACCTCCTTGGTTTCTAGTTGTGTTTTTTCACTTATCTTGGGTTTCAATTCCACACTTCATTCCCCACCCCCACCCCCAGCCATGGTCTCATTCCTTTTTTGATCTTATTCTTGCCACCTGCATAGCTCTGAAAACCAACTGGCCAATCGATTTTTGCTGCCCTGGATATTCATTGACAGTTTCATCATATTTGGGATGCCATTGCTCTTTATGCTTTTCTTGCATGACAAAGCTATCCTTGGATATTCATCCATCATTGCATGCTCTTCCTTCGAGGTTCTATATACATCTTTTTAAAAAATCCAAGTTGATATATATATATATATATATATATATATATATATATATGTATGTATACATACACACACATATGTATGTATAAAATATAGCAAATAATGGAGTTTGAAAATTAAAAAAATAGATCTCCTAACTCCAAATCCAGTGCCATGTTGTTTCCTATGCAGATTTTCCTCTATTTGACTTTTCTAAATAGTATGGAGGGCAGCAAGGTGGTGCAGTGGATACAGTATCAGGCCTAAAGTCTGGAAGACTCACCTCCCTGAGTTCAAATATGGCTTCAAACACTTATTAGTTGGGTGACCCTGGGTAAGTCACTTCACCCTGTTTGCCTCAGTTTCCTCATCTCTAAAATGAGCTGGAGAAGGAAATGATAAACTAGTCCAGTCTCTTTGTTATGAAAACCCCAAATGGGGGTCACAAAGAGTCAGACACAACAAAAAAAGCAACTGAACAACAAAAAATAGTATGGACTCATATAAATGTTGCCCAAAAGTTTACACAGGAAGAGTCCACTATAATCATGACAACCCTGATCTTGCCCTTATTACTTGGGGAGGGAGATGGGAGTCTGCAAGAAACAGTTGATATTATCTTCCATGTGGTTAAGGTATCTTGCTTTTCACTGTAATTACGTTCCCCATGCCAGCCACCTGAGCCCCTATGCTATAAATCTCTGCTATTTCAAGCCAGATGACACATGAATCTGAAGCAAAAAGCATTTAACAAAGCTGAATAACAAGTGATAAAAAGAAAATGAGTCAGGTAGAAAGTGTTCTCAATGTGAATTGCTGCCTACCAAAGCTCTAAGAAAGACAGACTCAAATGCACATTCAATTACACCCTTTTCCCTCACCCTCCATTATGGAAGGGTTTAGAGACTTACTCTGTAAGCGGCCTCAATCTCAGTCTAGTAGCCAACAATCAATGTCCTCGTAGGAACTGGAGCTTCGTGATATCAGGGCAAGGTCCACGTCATCGGAATCTCTTTCCAAGGCACTCAAAATGATGCCCCCATAACACACCAGGATGAATCTATGCTCTCAGAATGATCTATATGTGACTGCCATTTCTTAACACCATCACCCCCTCCCATTTCTCTGCTTGTGCCTGTACTTTTCCAAACCCTTATCTTATGTCCCTGTTGTAAGACTTCCAATGCCTTCTTTCAAAACTCTATTCTGGGAGCCTTCCCTCAATCAGGGTTCTCATTGGATGATGTCATTACACTGTGGGTTCATGTATAGCCTTCTGGAAGATGCACTTCTCAGATAATTTTCCCCAATCAGCAAGTTGCATTCAGGCCAAAACATTGTGGAAATATGGAGTCTGTCCACAGTTACACCCCTCAATATTTGATTATTGTGAAACTTGTAATCTAGAAAAACACTTCCCAAGGGAGGATCAAGGATGCAAGGCCAGTGGCTCAGAGAGAGGCATGGAGAAAAAGGGCCAAGAAAACCTGCCCGTGATTGGCTGGTCTTTTACTATGGCCTGAAAAATAAGCCAGGCTCAGAGGGGTCAAATAAAGGACCCCAAAGGGTACAAAACCAGAAGATACAAGTTTTGAATAGGAAGAAAAGATAAGTTTTAAAAGTGATACTGTACTCATAAGAATATGACAGACTCACACTTGGGAAGGCCCAATATGGTGGTTAAGCTGTCTGGAAGTCACAGGGCCTCTTAGGAGGAGTGAGATCATAAACTTATCAAGGGACATAGCATAGTTCAGAAGCCAACAGTTAGAGGAATCCCTTTAAACCTTCTAGGACAGAGCTAATTGATTTAATTGGCTTGGATAAAAGTAAAGTAGCCTCCAAATTCCAGAAAATGCATTATCTAAACTTGCCAAGTTGAGCAAAAGCAGATAATCTAATAGGGAATACGTTTCTTACCCAGGAAGCCAGTGACAAGCACATTACGACTATAGCCTTGTGGTCAGAAAGTCTAGGATGAGAGTAGTTACTATACTGTCTGAATACCAAATGTCCAAGAGGGAGAATGTAGGATAGTGGAGGGAAGGAATGGGGAATGGATGATGACAAAGAACCATTCTGGACACAGGCCTCAGATGCTTATACCTTGAATTAAGGGATAGGGATTCCTATTTCAAATAGGTTTATTTGGAATCAAAGGACCTGTGTTCATATCTTAGCTCTCTGGGCTATAGTTTCCTTATCTGTAAAATGGAGAGGTTCAACTGGATGTCCTTTCAGTGCTGTAACCCTCTGGGCTATTAAGACAAAACTGAGGCCCAAGGAGCTTGTTAAAAGTGATCTTCCCTAGATCATACAAGCTGTCATACTGGGATTCAAACCCACATCCTTTGACTCTGCTACATCATACTCAAGAAATAAAAGGGAAGAACCAGTCTTGAGAGAGGTCTCCAGTTTTATACCTGACTTTCTCCTCAACATTGGGAAACAGACTCATCCTTCATTGAACTTTAGTTTCTCTGTCTGCCCAAGAGCTTTTCCATAAACTCCCTGCTTCATAGACATGTCATTATTATTTATGAGCATTTATATACAGCACATTATACTTTCAAAGTGCTTCAGAATCACTAATTAGCTACTCAACCTAAAACCCTAGTGTGGCAGGTCAGCAGCATCAGTTCCATTTTATAGATGAGAAAACTGAGAACATGAATCATTTTAAAGGCTTGCCCAAAGTTGCATAGCAAACCAGAGTACAGAGAAAACATCAGAATTCAAGAATTCTTGACTCCTGGCCAATGTACCAGACTAAAAGGCTTTATGTGGACTTTCAGATCCTGGGAGGGGAAGGCCCCAGAGGGAAAGATATGCCAATGATTGCAAGAGTTGGGAGAAATTCAACTGAATTCAATTCAACATGCTTTTATTAGTCCCTGTTGTATATAAGGCAATGTAGCAGGTATTAGAAAGACAAGGAAAAATTGAACAAGCATCTTACATTCTATTGGAGGAGAAGTTATAAAAATAGACAAGAACAGGTGAGAAGGAGACAGAGGATCATAGAATTGAGAACTGGGAAGCATCTTTGAAATAATCAAATTCCTACCTTTTAAAAATACACATGTGCCTATTGAAATTCTCAACCTTCCTAATTCTGCGACCCTTTAATACAGCTCCTCATGTTGTGGTGACCCCCAATCATAAAATTATTTTCGTTGCTACTTCATAACTGTAATTTTGCTACTGTTATGAATCTATCTGATATGCAGGATGTATTTTCATTGTTACAAATTGAACATAACCCAAAGGTTGAGAACCGCTGATCTAAGCCAACCTTCTCATTTGAAGAATGAGGAAACTGAGGCCCTGAGAGCGCAAGTCAGTTTCCCAATTTTTAAAGGCAGTAAATACCAGAGCTGGGATTCAATTCAATAAACATTTATTAAACTCCTACCATATACTGGGCACTGCACCAAGTGATGGGTTAAAAAAGAGAAAAAAAGACAATACCTGCCCTTAAAGAATTTATAATATAATGGATTCAAGCTCAAGTTTTCTGATTCCAAGGCTAGCACTCTTTCCAATACTCTAGACAAAGGAGAAAATGGGAAGAACCCAGAGTAGGAAACAAAGCTATCTTATATTTTTTTCTTCTACTTGAAGTGCTCAATAAACCTAAATAACACCATTCCTACATGATTTTAAAAATGTGATTGCAGAGAAGACCCGGAAACATATCAGCTGAGAGCACACCACCTGTATATAGATCCATCAGACAAGCTACCCTTGGTTCTAGGAACTCTATGGAACCACACGTTATTCAACTTCATAATTCATTAATTCCTAACAATGTGCTTACTTTCACTAGCGTCACTGGAAAAATAAAATTAATTTGAAGCAAAGACATTTAATGAAAGAATGGAACAAGAAAAGAAGTGGTAGAATATTTCTCTTGAACCAGGGTTATACTCTTTCACATTTACACACATCGTTGGTGAGAAGAATGTAGCCTGAGTACATGCCCAGAGAAGGGGCAACTCACTTCTCTTATGCATGCAGGATTATTGATGACTTTTGTCATGATGATATTATTGTTCTGTTTCTCCAGGTCTGAAAGGTACCATTGGGTGTGTAGCCTTTGCTAGAAGTTCCATTTGTTGGGAAAAGGATTCACATGTACAAAAATATTTATAGCAGATCATTTTGTGGCCAAAAATTGGAAATTGAGGGGATGCCCATCAATTAGGGAATGGCTGAACAAGTTATGGCGTGTGAATGTAATAGAATACTATTTTTTCCATAAGAAACGAAGACAGGAGGACTTTAAAAAAATGTGAAAAGATTTGAATGAGTTGAAGCTGAGCTAAGTAAGTAGAACCAGGAGAACACTGTAGCACAGTAACAGCCACATTGTGGGTTAACTAACTTTGATAGACTTAGCTCTTCTCTACATTGCAAGGATCTAAGCAACTCCAAACGACTCATGATGGAAAGTGCTATCCACATCCAGAAAAAGAACTATGGAATCTGAATGCAGATTGAGGCATACTATTTGCTCGCTCTCTCTCTCTCTCTCTCTCTCCCTCTTTGTTTTTTTTCTTTCTTGTGGTGCCTCCCATTGGTTCTAATTCTTTTTTACAACATGACTGACATAAAAAAAATTCCATTTGAATTGTCTTAGAAAGATTCTAAAGATCACCTGGCAAAATAAGGTACCAGACACTGAGGTTCTTTCTCAATCTTAGCTGCTAAGCATTCAAACTCTATGGCAGAGAGTGGAAGTCCAATAAACTGATCACATTGTTTGAATGCCAAATGTGTGTCTGCTTACACTGTTTTATGAATAAGACTAACACAGGGCGAGTGCTCACATGGAGATCAGAAGAAGCGATGCAAAGATACTCTCAAGGTCTCTCTGAGGACCTTTGGAATTGATTGTACGACATGGGAGACACTGGCAAAGGAGGGCCTAACATGACATGACTGCATCGATGAAGTTACTGTGCTCTATGAGCAAAGCAGAATGGTAGTAGCTCCAAAGAAATGTGAGATGCATAGATTTAGACACATCTCCACTCCAAACATTCATATTTGTGCCTGACCTGTGGTAGAACCTTCTGAGTTCATATTAGTCTGATCAGCCAGTCAGATACAGTGTATCTTGACCCTGACATACTAATGTCATTTTGATCCTCTTGGAGCATGAAGGACAACAACCAACTCCCCAGTTATCTTGTGGATGCTGTTAGGTACATACGTTCTGCTGGGAATTGCTTTCCTGCTCTCATAGTGGATGATGGGCATAAGGCTGCAGAGTTTCTCTCCACTACAAGCTTCTAGTGTTAGCTGGAGTTCTCCATTGAGGTAATACCTATTCCCTATGAAAGAAGTTTGCTCTTTGGGATATCTCTTTTATCTTAGAATTCAGTGGCTTAAGCTTCAGCCTATTCAGTGAAAAAAGCAAGTTCTTCATATACCTAGATATCAGATTAGCAAAAAAAAAAAAAAAGCCCTCAGATATCTTTTTTTTTTTTCATAAGGAGTAGAATCTGTGGGGTCTCTGCATCTCAGCCTCCAGGGATCAAGCTTTTGAGGGAACATAATAATATAATATTATATATATTATATTTATCTTATAAACAAGGTTAAGTAGAGACTTAACTCATTGAGTATGTTTTTAACTGATCAATGTCTCTGATCCAAACAGCCATCTGATTTTGGGTTAGCTATTCCTTAGAAATCTTGCTTAATCTTTTGTGATAATCTTGCGATTTAAATACCCATGACAGCAGAGGAGGGGTTCTGCCAGAGAGGTTCCCGGAAACTGTGTGGTCCTGAGGTCCCTATGGTTTTCCTGAGCACTGCCTCCTCCCCCCCTCAAGAATCTTTGGGTCTTCAGTGAAAATGAATGAGGTCAAAGTGTCAAGAAAACAACAAACCCCGCAAAAGTTAGCAAAGCCCCTGGAGACGACATCTTCCACCTCCATCTTTTGTTCCAAATTCCTACCTTTTAAAATACACATGTGCCCATTGAAAAGCCTCTCAGGTTTTCCTGAACCGCTTTACCGCAAATAAAGGTAATCTTGACATTTCTCACTCATTTACACTTAATGCCTCAATCTGCTTATTTTAAAAGTCTTTAAAAACATATCCAAGATGTATGTTGAGTCTCTTCTTGTTAATTTCTCAGTATAATTATGTCAGCCCAAGAGATTAGAGCTGAATCCCCAAATGAAATTGGAGTCTCCCCACAAAGGTCAAATTCAGTTCTAAATCTCAAGATAGAATCTTCCCAAATTCCAGATGGAATGAACTTAGTTCGCTCTCTGTTCAACCTCAGGATTTTTTTCCAAAGGGAGGGACTTGGGATTCTTGAAATGGGGGGGCGGGGTTTAAACAAATATATAAAATATACACAAATATGGAAAATTAAGTGCTTTTCCACTCATTCTTGAATAATGTTTAAGTGTGAGCAAAATAACAACTCCTCTGATTAGTGGTTTTCTTACTTGCTCATTCTGTCATCGTGGTCATGGCTTCTGCTCCCTTCATGGCAACGAATCATATGATTAGTTGACTTCGAGAAAGACAGCAAACAGAAAACAAAACTATTTTTACAACTTTTCAAAGGCACCAAGAGCACTTAAATACAACACACATGCACACAGAGTAAACCATAGGTCTTTTCATTAACCACATTATATGGAAGGGAATTGTCACTCTAAAAAAGAAAGAAAGAAAAGAAAAACCCTTCTGGGACTGAACCATTTTGTTCCAGGGTTGCTGACTTCTGCACTGTTGAAGGCCAAGGACCACACAGAAAAGTTAGCTAGTGCACAGGACATTCTTAAGGTGGTGTATTGTGAGTGTCAAAGGCAAAGAGTTCTCAGAATTAAAGCTTCTACCACAAAAATGGCACAGAATGAGGAAGGAAGTGATAGTTCTAAAATATTAGAGCTGGCAAGGGCCCTAGAGGTTATTTAATTCAGGCCCCTTATCATACAGATGAGGAAATCGAGGTCTACAAAGTGAGTGGAACTTCAGTGTTTCAATGCAGTTCTGTTTCTACCATACCTTGCTAGATGGTGAGGTTGAGAGATTAATGCAAATATTTAAATAATTGTGATGACAGTAATTTGTATACTTTGAGCATTAGTGGTCTAACTTACTGGCTGAATGAAAGAATACAGTAAAATCTTTTATCACAGTTTTTTATGTGCCAAGAATACAAGAAGATGGGAGGTTGTTCAGAAAGTCACAGGAATATTGAGTAGAATCTTAGGGCATTCCATTGATGAGTCCTTTCCACTAGAAGGGGGAGTGTCAATTTCCAGTAGAAGGGGAAGTGTCAAAGAAGAGGGATGGAAAGTGAGGTAAGGGGTGGTGAGCAGGAGATACACAGGAGCAGAAGATGGTCAGGACAAAACATGGCTGGAGGGCTGAGTTGGGTCACATAGTTAACTCTTACCACTTAAGGAGAGCCCAGCCCCAAAGCAGGATTGATTTAGCTTCTCCAGATAATGCTTGCCAAACTTTTCTGATCTCACAACCTTATTAGCAAAAAAAAAGTTCTTGAGCACTCCCTCTAATATATATGTACATTTAATTTGGAATAAATGATATAATAATTTTGAACACTATAAAATTACACAAAATAGACATTTTAAAAGGATTACATACAAGCAAAAAAAATTTATCCTAGGGAAGGGGTAATCAGAGCAGTCAAGTTTGTTGACTAGAGGTGTGACATAGGTAGAAGATTGTGTTGGGAATATCATTTTGGCAGCTTTGTGAAGGATGGGTTGGGAAAGGGAGATAGAGCAATGGTCCAGGAGAAAGGTGATGAGGCCCTGAAGGAGGGTGGCAGCCATGTGAATTAAATGAAGAAAACATATTCAAGAGATGTTACAGAGATAGAAACAACAGCTGGTAAGAGATTGGATAAATGAGGCAAGGCAGAGTGAGACATTTATAATGGTAGTGGGGTTGTGAACCTAGATTACTGGAAGGATGGTAATATCCTCAAATGAGAGCAAAATTCAGAAGGGGAAAAGAGGTCTGGGCTTGAGGAGTGAAAAAATGTAATGAGATCTCATGCTCCCCGTTCATGTCTGTTCATCCTGGGTAACAGTCACTGTCCCACATGAAATAAAAAATGGGAATGGGCTTTTTATTCACCTGCCACTACTGGGCAGCACAGGGTCCATGGAGATGTACCTGTTATAGTTATCCTCTGCTGTTGGGCAGCAGGGTATAAGAATGCAGGGGGAATTTTGCCTGTGGAACTTCTGAGACAAGTGCTTGCATTAGGGGGAGGTTTTTACTGCCTTGAGGAGTTATTGCCAGGAGCAGAAGGGGAGCAGTTGGGAGACTACATAGCCATAGGCACAGTGGAAGGACCATTGGACCTGGAGTCAGGAGCTAGCCTGATATTTTAATTGCATGACCCTGGGCAAGTCACTTAATCTCTATCTGCTCAGTTTCCTCAAGATAACAACAACACTTAAGTGCCAGGGTTGTTATGAGGATTGAATGAGTTCATATTTGTAAAGTACTTAATATAGTGTCTGATACACATGAGGCATTATCTAAATGCTTGTGTCCTTGATTGGAGGGGATAGAGAGGGGGGAGTATCCTGTTAATGGGAGAAGGGGAAGTGGAGCTGGGGAGATAAGCCCTATGACTGGCTATGGTGGGGAGGATCAGATGCAACCTCTATGGCCACCTTCTTATTGGTTACCCTTTGGGATCATGTCATAATTCTTTTGCCATTGTTCACATATGACCTTGGAAAAGTCATGCCTATTATATACAATTCCTAGCAAGTTGCACAGCTTAATAAATATTTGCTGAGTCAAGTTGCAGTTATTCCTCTTGGAGGTTTCTTTTTTTGAGCTATGAAATTATTTATACTTTCTTTTTTCTTAGAGTCTGATACAATAAAAACTGACATTGACATCACGCATACTTTATACCAGGCACTGTGCTAAATGCTTTAACATGATTATTTCTCTTACACCTCACAACAAACTTACAAGGGACGTGCTGCTATTATGCCCATTTTTCAGCTGAAGAAAGAAGCTAACAATAATAAAAATAAAAGTAAGTCTTAAAAAAAACTGCTATATCTTTCACTGTGCCTCTCGGAAGAAATGTGGGACTCCAAATGAATCCAATAAGTTTTTGTCGAGTGCCTATTTGAGTCTGTGAGGAGATATAAAAATAAAATGAAAAAAGTTATTTATCATTTAGAAGCTTAGAATCCACTCACCTAGGCATATTATTGTAAAAACAAATTTTCATTGACAGATAATTATAAAAGCAGCTAATAACAGAGGCTTCACTTGCCAACAGGTCACAATTTGAACCATGTAGGATTAATCACCCATCCTGAGGAAACAGAAAAGGCTAGAGTACCATTCACAGAAAGTCAAGGGGAAGGGGGCTTTAACAGATACTTTTCTATTGAAGTTGTGAAGAAAAATATTTGAAGATAAAAATATGAATTCAATCCTCTGGAATATTCTGAAGCATTCTGGAAGAAAAAGAGGACCCTTTTTATAGACCAAACAATAAAGAAACAAATCTCCAGGTAATTAAACTCCTGGAGAAGCCATGTCAGGGCAAAACAGTTGATATGCAAATCAATAAGGAAATTCAGGTAAAGTGCTTAGCTTGGGAGTTTTGAATCACTAAGTCACTAAAAGGAGAATTGATGTTAGTGCTGTTTAAGGTAAGTAAAACAAAAATCAAGCAATCAACCAACATTTTTGAGCACCTGCTGTATGCACTGTGCTTATACTGGAGATAGACATATAGATGGACTAAATCCTGCCTCAAGGAGTTAACCTTCTATAGAAGTAGAACAAACATACTATATATGTAGATACGAAATAGAGAAAAGATAAATGCAAGGTAATTGTTTTGTGAGGGAGGTGAGGCAATAGTTGCTAGGGAACTGGGAATGATGGTAGCATGTCAGAGATCTCATTGGAGCTTTGACTTGAGCCTGACCAGGGATTCAGCTGGAGGAGGATGAGGAAGGGTTTCATTCCAGGCACGGGGGACATCCTTTGCAAAAGCATGGACATGGGAGATGGAGGATAAAAAGCAAAGAACAAAAAGAAGGCTAGTTTGGCTGAGCCAAAAGGGAATAATGTATAATACCAATAATATTTACATTACTCCCCTCTGGTTCATCCACACTAACCTTTTTTCCCGTTCTTCACAGAGGAGTGTATGTATGTTATTATAGATTTCTCCCCTTTACACATTCTTTGTTCTTGCCAAATTGTCTGAAAAGCTTGGAAGCCACGTTGAGACAAGCTTTAAATTTCAAACAGAATAGTTAGTATTTAAGCCAGTCTCCCCTGTTGGGAGCCACTTAAGTTTATTGAATAAGGGAGTAACTTGTGCTTTAGTCATTTCTCTTTAGCAGCTGAATGGAGGATAGAGTGGAGAGGGGAGAGGCTTGAGGCTGTAGGCATGGATGATGTTGGGCTGAGACTATCTCAAGAAGTGGAGGTCTAGACCTGGGCGTGTGGGGGTGGGGGGATGGGGTTGTCCTAAACATTACTCCATAGGTTTGGAGAGATTCGTGATCATCTCAAATGGAGTGGGAGTGGCACTTACACATAAAGAATACAGTAATTATAAATAATTTTTTGTATATTCATTAAAATAGACTAACCAGGGGTCTTGAATTCAGAATGGTCATCTCAATCATCGTGAGTTAGAGACATTTTGATATCCTGGTATGAGGAATAAAGCATATGCTTAGAAATAATGTAGTCCAATCTTCTCATTCTACTGATGAGGAATCTGACAACCAGAGAGGCTGATCAATTGACCTGTGGTTCCCTGTGTAGTCAGTAGCAGAGTTGAAACTGAAATTCAGATTCTTCCTTGATAATATTGAGTAAATAAACCTGATTCTGATTTGTTCTTGGTAAAAAGGCTTGAGTAGGCTGGCAGATGGAAGCTTTATGTTTTCTGCCGTCATTCGCAGAGCACCATTGTTGTTATTGCTCAGTTGTTTCAGACTCTCTGTGACGGCATTTGGGGTTTTCTTGACAAAGATACTGTAGTGGTTTGCCATTTCCTTCTCCAGCTCATTTTACAGATGAGAAACTGAAGCAAACAGGGTTAAGTGACTTGCCCGGGGTCACACAGCTAGTGTCTGAGGCTGGATTTGAACTCAGGAAAAGGAGTGTTTCTGCTTCCAGGCCTATCACTCTATGCACTGTGTCACCTAGCTGCCCCAAAGCACCATTTTGTAGGGTTATCCCTCAGATCAAGTCTGCTTTCTGCGGCTTCCCAGGACTGTGACCACTCTTTTAGAGTGAGACTTCTGCCATGGGCCTTCAGCAACATCTTCATTTCTGTTTGTAGAAAAGGAAAGGGACCTTGTCTTTATATCTTTCCATGTTGTTGAGTTCCTATATTTCAGATACTTAATAAATATTTTCCCAATGAATGTAAATGACACTGTAATTTGTCCTGGTAGAACATAAACCATAGGAATGATTGATGTCAGGGTTGAGAGAGGTCTTTGAATTCATCTAATTTTACATATAGGAAAAACGAAGCCCAGACAGACGAAGCAATTCGTCCAAATCCTAGAGTAACTTAGTGGCGGAGCTGGTGCCAGAAACCCAGTCCTTTGGCTTCTGGGCTAAAGAAGTCTGGTTTGGGGGGATTATTTCTTAGATCTCCAAGTAAACTGTGGCCCTCTCCTGAAGCGGGGCCAGCTTCTTCCCAGCCCAGGGGCTTCAGTGTCATTCTTCCCGTTTGTGTACATTTGAATCTTTTCACTCTTTCCAGGAAGCCATCACTCAATGCCTGTTTCTTTCCTCCACCCCCTCTCCCTAACCCCTTCCTATGGAGTTCATGGATGGGATGCAAGGAGATAAGAAAATTCCTATGTGGGGTTCCCACATGAACCAGGTTTATTGTCTTATCTGTTTTAATAATGAGGAGAGGACTGAAGCCAAACTCTCCCATCTCCAACTGTGCCCCCCTCCTCATTTCCCTCTCTCCTACACATGTTGTTATAAACTAAAACTTACTGTATATTATTTCTTACTAAGGTGGTTCTGTTTGGAGCTAGCATCAGTATGAAGAAACATCATCAGAAATAAGAAAGACAGGTTTATTCCATGAAAAGTAAACATCACACACAGAGTTGTATAATGGATGCTGCAGTAGCAGCTGGTATTATGAAAAGAAAAAAATAGATTGATTTTTTTTTTTTTTTTAGAAATTACAGTCCCACCCTTTTAGTTACACCACCTTATATAGGTGCTTTATTTCCCTTGGACTTCACCCATGCAACTTGGCCACCCTGTCAAAGAAGAAAGCTCTTACCAGCAGCCCTGCCCTCCAATTCTATAAATATGGTGCCTGACCCTACCTGGATCTGGATATGAAGGTTATGAATGAATATGTGTGGGGAAGCATCACTGTAATTGCTTATGTTTAAAAATACATTTTGGATGTTTGTTCTTTTTCTCTGAACCTGTTTTTTCAAAGGCACACAGATTTATACACAAACATATCCCCAGTGGAAAGAGTATAGGACTGGAAGTTGTTTTTAGTCATGGCTGACTCTTTATGACCCATTTGAGGTTTTCTTGGCAAAGATACTGGAGTAGATTGTCATGTCCTTCTTTAATTCATTTTAAAGATGAGGAAACTGAGGCAAACAGAGTTAAGTGACTTGTTCAGGGTCACACAGCTAGTAAGTGTCTGAAGCTGGATTTGAATTCAGGAAGATGAGTCCTCTTGACTATAGGCCCAGCATTCCACATAGTATGGCACCTGCTTGCTGTCCTGAGATTGGAATTCAGAGAACCTCAGCTCCTGGTTCTGCCCCTTTCATCTTGTATGACCCAAGGCAAGTCCCTCTGAGCCTGAATATCCAGCCCAGGGGCTTCAGTGTCATTCTTCCCATTTGTGTACATTTGAATCTTTTCACTCTTTCCAGGAAGCCATCACTCAAAGCCTGTTTCTTTCCTCCACCCCCTCTCCCTAAAATTAGGAGGTCCGATTAGGTGATTTCAAAGATCTCTTCCATGGCTAAATCTATGATACCATGACAGTGAATGTTCACAGTTCATAAGTTTACACAATGTGAGAGTAAGTAAAGTAAGGTGGGGAATCCCCAAATATTTTCTGTGCAAAAATCAATAGAATTTTTTAAGGAGGCTGGTACAAGGGTTGGTGATCAAGGTTCCATAATAAATCATTAGGACTGGCTTTTGTTTTTTTTTTAAAGAACACTCTAAAATTCAGCTGGGAACACAGTGGGTATTTTTTACAGTTTAAATCCAGAGATTAGAGTCAATCCTTGCTACAGGTGCACTTGAAAATCTAGCTTGAATTTGTAGAAGTTTTAAAAGTTTCCCTGAACTGAGTCTTGGCAAGAGGTTTAGGTCTCAGGTTGCACTAAGAATATTTTATACAGTTTTCATTTCTTTCTAAAGAAAGGACCCTTTATTAACAAAATCATTTGATAAGGTGCCTAATTCTTAGGCCTTCTGCAGAGAAACTCATCAGCTCTGGGTAGAAAAATAGATAGGTTCCACAATTAGCTTGGCTTGGGCCTTCTTCTGATGACAGGGCTAAATTTAAAGGGGATGAAAGCAAGTTTAGTATGAGCCAGCCTCATAGCGCAACAAGGTCACATAGGTGAGATGGGAAGCCTTAGAAGATTAACTGAAAAAGACTCATGGCTAGAAAGGGCTGCGTCTGGACCATATCTGGGTCAAAATGGATTTCTAATCTCTGGAAATCACAGTTCCTATTCCAGGGCTACAAACTCTGTTCTGTGAAACCCCATGGGGCAAAAGTCTGTGTGGCCTGATTTTGACATGGAATTAAAAAAAAAAAATTGAAGGTCTTCACCTTCAGAAGAGGAAAGTCTGATGCCTTAAAAAAAATCTGTTAATTAAAATAATTTTTTAAAAAAATGTTTCCTCCTAAGCAATTCTTCTAAGTAGAGTTAATGCTTATTCTTTCCTTTTTTAAGAGGAAAAAAGACGTGTCTGGCCTCCTGGGCATTCTGTTTAGGTGTCATCAGATTATGAGGGTTTTAGAAACAGATTGTGTCTCATGCCCTGCAAGTCAGAGGCTCTTTAGTGGGGATGACTTTTCCTTCTTACCACCCACATTATGTTATGAATAACGTGGAGTATTTTAAATGCCCTGGTGTAGTTTGAAAATAAAGAGCCAATCCTGAAAACCCAATTATCCTTATTTATTTTGAAACCGACACTTTGATCTATTTTAAGACTTACATAAAGCTTTATCTGGGTATCTCACATAATCCAATGCATACCTAGTATGGATCTCTCTTTCCTATTTCCTCCTCCCCTAGCCCTTACTCTTTCCACTTTCTTTTTGAAGCAGAAAAAATAAAATAAAATAAAAGGTGAAGAAAAAATAGGACCAGAAAAAGAAATCAACGGAGGAATTTTGTTTATTATGATTGGACAGCTGCTGTTGGTCCAGCAAGGATTGTTTCATGTTTTATTTTGATTTAAGAGATATCAGTCTGCCAACCATAATTTTTGCAATTCAGCTTTTCAGGCAGAATGAGATGACTTTAAAAAAAAGATGGTGTACCCTGCAAATGTCATGTGCTATTGTTTGTTAGATTTTCCTTCTACTGCATCATAAATGATTGATTTGACATTCAATTTAATAAATTCTCATCCCTTTTTTTTTTCTTTATCAGTTTGGCCCAAGTCTACACAATAAACTAAGTTTGTCAAATCAGCTACAGTGGCCAAATTACATCTGGTTAACAAAAGAAGAGTGCTGAGGAATACTTTTTGTAGAGGTTTCACCTGATGGAGGCCCTTCACCTGCTATTAGTTTTGATTTCACTAAACAGTGTGCATCATTTCACCTGTTTCTATGATACCTATTTCTGGAAGGCCACCATTTTGGGTGATACTTTGGAAAAGGCAGAGATAGTGTGCCTGAATTCTTGAACTTTCAGGTCTTGCACTGAAGGCTCTAAGTTTCATTTTCATACATCGGCTTGAAGTTTAAAATTAAAGCATGGCATTATGGCAGGATCCTAAGCCCACAAGGGCCAATGTTTCTCATGTACTTTGGTCTGAAGAATAGACACTTGGCCATGGGGATTCCATTTTTATGAACCAGATGCTCTTAATTCCTGAAGTGCTAAAGGACACATGTGGTATCTTACATCTATTTTGGGAGGTTGGTTGGTTTAAGGATGACAAATAGAAGTAGCCCAAGAATGATATTTTCAAGGATGTGTTACATTATCAACAATCTTTCTGTGAAGGGGTGTTAAAGGAACTGAAGAAGGTTTATACTATACAGTTGCAGGATTTCCAAACAACAGTAGGATGATAGAGGCATATAGAATTTGAAGTGCTCTTACAGGTCATCTGGGTCAATCCCCTTATTTGATAGTGGAATGGGCTTTACTTTAAGTTAGGCAGGAGGAGATGGTGCAAGCTATACATAAGATCCAAGAACATATTGGGGTGGAGGGAAGACTTTCTGTACTATACTACCACCCATGCTTGGTTTGGTCATGGAATTTGAGCAAAACAGGATGGAGATAGCTTTGTCAGCATTCTTGTGGTTGAGCAAGTAAGCTCCATAGCTGGTAAACAAGTAATGAACATGACATTAAAGTCTGAAGCCTATTATAGGACCCTTCTATTAAAATCTATATTTCTATGTGACTCATACAAAGTATGGATTAATACATTGCTTATTCTTTATACCTATTATGAGGTGATTGACTAGATATGCATTGTTAGATATTAAAATAATTACTAACAATATTACCCCTTATAAAATCATAATGAACTAATACTAATTTGATTTTAAGTAGGGGTCCTCAATGACTCATTTCTCTCAGAGGATAACAGTAACATAGAACATAAACATATCTCATAGGATTATTGTGAGGATAAAGTGAGATAACATGTAAAGCCACTTTCAAGTCTTAAATCCATATTTAAATGTTAGCTATTATATATAACAAACATTTTGAGTTATGTTTTTTACACAAAAAATGGTTATCCCCCTCCTGGGGACCTGTTCTAGTAGGTTCATATTTTACTTTATATTGATTTGATTTTTTCTTTGATTTCTATGGAGAAAGAGTATGGTGCATTCGATGACCAGAGTCAGGAAGACATGCATTCAAACTCCATGGTCCTGGGCAGGTCATTTAACACCTCCAAACTTGTTTTCTCATCTGGAAAATGGGAGTAACAATACCTAGTCCGTGCAGTTCTTGCCTCACAGGATTATTGTGAAGATCAAATTAGATAATGAATGTAAAGCCAATTTATTACTTCTGCTCAACTCATCAATGATGTAATATGCATATGGGTAATATCTTCTTCATGAAGAGATTAGTATTACTAACCCATTAGTCCTCTTAAAATAGTCCTTTTTGGTAGATGCCAGGAGACCTCTTTATTGATGGAGAAACTGATCCATGCATATGACTTTTCCAAAAGCATGCTGCTGGTCAGTGGGATCCTTGAAGATGGCTTCATACTAACCGTTTGTATTTCCTTCTTGGTATTTACCCAAAAAAGCATAGCCTCTTTGACATCCTTCAGAATTCTTCTATGAAATATGTGACCCATTTTGTACGAGCAACAAGGAAAAGATAGATGGGGGAAGGGAGTAGCACATCTTGCTCTTCTGAAATCAGGCCATCTTTTCTGTGGCATCAAAACATGATTTTATCTACAAGAGCAGAAATAAAATTGCAATACTATTTTTACAAAGTAATAACTATACCTTGCATAATTAATCTTTTTTTAGAAGATGGTATAAATAACTCTTAAAAACTGCCACTGATTCCTAGCTAGCTTACAAATAGAATATAATTTTAAGGTTCCCAAGTTAAGCATTGAATCTAGGATGGCAGGTAGCACCATCAATTCTACCATTTATTTCTTAATTCATTGTGTAATTTATTTTAATCTATTAAATAAATATTAAAATCATTATTTTAATGGAAACAACATCAAAAATCGATACCAATAACTAAGGTTGCTTAGTAACTATTTACACTGAAATTAACTAATTTTAGAGAGTATCATAGCACCTTTTCAGTCCTTTTTCTGAGTGCCCATCAGGGTACCTGCTTCTCCACAATCCTGCCAATGTCAAATTTCACTGTTTTTTAAATATTTTGCCAATTTGAAGGATGTGGGGTGGTAGTTTAATGTTGTTTTAATTTTTCTCTCTATGATTATCAGGAGGGTCAAGATTTCTTTTTCCAGTGATTATTAAGAAATTGTGTTTCCTCTTTTGAAAATGGTCCATATCCTGCCCTTTTAACATATCCTGTACTTCATCACTTTGTTTCTCTTTCATAAGTTCTATGGACAGAACAGCTTGGAGAATTGGGAGCAGTTCAAATCCAGCTTAGGTTGCTAGTGAATAAAAAGCCCTTGCCATCTGAGAGTGGCTTTGATGGGCTCTGTAAAATGAGTTTGTAGACACCCACAGCACAACTGGCAGTCTCAGCTGAGATCAAAGTCTGCATGTGACGTAGATGATGTTCCCTTAGGTCCGTGTTGAAGCTTCTTGGCACAACCCACTTGAAGACTTTCCATTTTTGCTACCTGTGCCATGCTTGCCGGATAACACCCTTACCTGCTCTGGGCCCATGGAGTCAAAGAGGGCTTTCAGCCTTCAGGGCTATTCTTTGGCATGTAAGCATACTTAGAAACTATATTAAGGTGAAAACGAAGCAAGCAGAAGATTGCTTTTCCTGCTCCACATCATCCCTTTGTTTATTCTGGGACGAAGCTGTCTTGTTGGCCATTATTCATCTCCTCGGCTGAAATGATTTTAAAATGTTATATAATGAGGCAGTGGGGTTGGCAAATAGGGGCCAGTTTGGTCTGGGGCCCATCTGGCTATCAAACATTGGTGTTAGCCAAATCCTCTGCCCAGGGCTCTGCAGAAGAGTTAAGAATATGTATTTATTGTTCTTAGACCACTTTTCTCCCTCTTGCCAGCAGGCTCTCATATGCCAGCAAGAGCCCGACCTTGTAAATGTCTGGCATTTGGCATGGAAAAGAGCCTGTTTTATTGGAGAGACTGCATTCATTTGAATAAAGACTTGCTCCCAAGCACCTCATGAAAGAATTTTTTAAAATGTTTTTTTAAAAACAACCAAAATAAAGTGAGTATTGTCAGACATTGTCCTTGGCCTTCTTTCTGCAAAGGGTGTAGAACCTGGGAGGTCTTGCCCCACTCAGCTGCTTGGCCTGGCATTTCCCATAGGGCAGAAAGGATTCTCCTTGGGCAGTTGGACAAATGTTTCCTGCTGTCACCCTACTTGCCACCATGGAGAGATTTCCCTCATTCTAGTCCAAGTTTCTTTTCTGATGCTTTGAGAGCCCGAAGACTTGGCCTAGGGAGGCATGGTGGGGTGGCCACTCCTGCTCACCCCCTCATCCTTGGGTAACCAGATCTTCAGACATAACAAACTCAGATCTCAACTTTCACTTTCTAATCTGGAGACAAAAACTAGATAGAGATAAGCTGGGGAAAGCCTCAAGATAAAGGAACAGTCACACGTGGAAGCCAAGGGAGGGAGGTTTAGTGCCTTGCTACTTAGAGAGCTGGCGAGGTGCAGAGTCAGAGTACTCTTTTATGTGGGCAGAGGGACATTCTTGTGGCAATATGAAAATGGGGAATAATGTGGAGACCAGGGCATGCTCAGCCCTGACAACTAGAGCTTCAAAGAACCGTGGAATTGGGTGAGGGGAGAGGCCCTGCAGGTGTGCAGTTAGCAGGAGGCCAACCGAGTTACTGGGAATGAAGACAAGGAAATACAGAGAAAGCTTTAGTGGTTACTGGAACATCTGCTAGTGCTGAGCACAGGGGCTGGAAACAGGGAAACAAAGAGGGAGCTTGACTCAAAGTGGCTTGTTCCAGTCCTTGTTCATAACGAAGACTGACTGTCAACTGTGATAAAGGGCAATCTGGACCAGAGGATGCCTTAATCCGATTCACTTCAATTCAACGTCCAGCTCAAATGCCACCCCTTGTATCAGGCCTATCCTTGTTTCTCTTCCTCCCCTTCCTCATTCCTTGTCTTACTCTCTCTTTACTTTGTTTATATTTTGGTATTTAAATACACTTGCTATGTATTTTGGCATTTCCCTCAGCGAACCAGACTTTTTCTCCTGTCCCTCCATCCTTCTGCTATGTACCAGTTCCTCCTGGGGCCTGGCCATTATGCCCCTCAGCTCCTCCTGCCCCCACCCCACCCCTCAGCTCCCTTTCGGATGTCGTTTCCTCCAATTAGATGTAAGCTCCTTGAGGGCAGGGGCTGTCTTTCCATGTGCTTGTATTTGAATTCTCAGTACTTAGTACATTGTTGCTGTTGTTCAGTCGTTTTTCACTTGTGTCTCATTCCTCATGACCCATCTGGGCTTTTCTTGGCAAAGACACTGGAGTGATTTGCCATCTCCTTCTCCAGCTCATTTTATAGATGAGGAAACTGAGGCAAGCAGGGTTAAATGCTTTAAATGCTTTGTCCAGGGTTACACAGCTAGTGAATATCTGAGGCCAGATTTGAATTCGTTGTCCACTTGTAATCTTCCCTAGCCTTAATCTAGCCTTTTGGTATTTACTTATCTGTCTAATAGCTGTTTCTCCCCAGCAGAATGTAAACTCCTTGACAGAAAGAATATTTTTCCTTTTGTCATTCTATTTCCAAATCACAGAAAGCTAGTGTGGGACAGTGGACAGAGAGCTGGCTTTGGAGCCAGGAAAGCCTGGATACAAACCTTTCCCTCTTACACATAATAACTGTGTGACATTGGGCAAGTCACTCAACCACTTAGGATTCTGCAGATGTGTCAAGCATATGACCAACATTTTTTTTTCTAAGTTAACATCTGGCCCTACAGGGATCTTTCTATATAGAGTAATGCCTCCTTTTAAAATTTGGATCCTCTGCTAGGTGTCTCTCTAAGACTAGAAGATGCCAACTTGAATTAGTAGAGGCAATTTCCTCACCTTGGTGTCTCCTCTACCAATGAAATCCCAGATCTGCTCTCGGTTCTTGGATACCCTTAAGAAATTTGACTGAATTAAATGAACACATTCCATGATTTCCTCCTCCCTCCTCCATTCAAAAATATTTTCTCTTCCCTCAATTCCCCAAGCACATTATTAGGATCTCCCTTTTGGCTCCAATCTCCTTACTTTGCATGGTTACACTTATGTGCATAGTGAGGGCTGTCCCCTATATGTAACATGGAGGTATCCCTCACATTTAATATGGGGCATGGAACGGGTGGTTCAAAGAGAGATACAATAATAGACGTGTTTAGTTTCTCCTCTTCTCATCTTTCTCCAAGGGAGATTTCAATTCCTGCCAGGAGGGAAAGTAGAAAATTGGGGTCAGAGGCTGGCCCCTCTGCTCTCTTCAAGGAGAGAGTGGATACTAAACCAGAATTAGATCTGTCTACTCCCTTAAATATTATTAGTCTAGGTGATGTGATTTTCAGGTTCAAGATAACTTTTGATGATTATTCCTTACTCTTCCTGTGGAAAAGGAGAACCACAAACTTGTTATCAAAGTCTTGATTACTCCTCCAAATACCAGTTCTAGAATGAATGAGACTCCCTATACCAATGGTTTTGGGGACTGGAGTTACATCTGATTTCATATTTGGACCCCAGTCTACCTAGTATCCAGCTATTAAAGTGTGTCCTGAGAGCAGGGACTATTTTTCCTTATAGCCCCAATGCCCAGCACTCTCTATGTACCTTACGCATAGTAGGCATTTAATAAATTCTTGATGGATTGGAATGGAGGGACTTTACAAAGCTTAGATAAGAAACAATCCTCTAGCCCTCTGTCTTTCTTTAGAACTTACCACTAATGAAATGTGAGCCTCTTATTCTTTCAAGATCATGGTTGATCCCTGAAAATCATCTCATATTTTTATGACTTTTTAAAATGTTTTCAAACTGTTTCACTTCTGCTCTCTGAATTCATTTCCTGTGAGAGAAGTAAAGATTTTACAGATTGAAGAAAGTAAGGACTAGAGAAGTTAATTTAATCATTACCATAGATTAAGTAAATGGCCATACTTAGAGCTAACCTGTAACTGACTGCATTTGGTTTGTTAAATTTGCATGGTTCTGTCTTTGTATCCGCAGCACCAAACTTAGTGTCTGGGACGTGGGGACTTGATGGATGCTGACTGATTGCTTGGGAAGCAAGAGAACCATCTCTGGACATGAGGCATTAGCTGGAGAGTTTACCCATAGCCAGTTAGCTTAAAAGAGGAAACTAATCCATTTTCATTGTTTCTGTGTGGCTCAAGAAGGTTCAACATCCACCTGGAAGGATCAGTTTCCATTTTAACTGGGTCAGCAGAGGCAAAATGAGAAAATGAAGCAATTTTATGAGGAGTTCGGGAAGGGGAAAAGGAGAAATGTACTGACAAATATGTTCTACTTTGGGGAGAGATGAAGGTGCAGGTATTTTCAGACCAGGTCCGTGCTGATCAAAATCCCTGAATCTCTTCCCCTTTCTCCATTTACTTTGTCTTTATGAATGAATTCAATTTAGGTAAATGCAACACACAACTTTTTGTGGTAACTTTACTAAGCTCTGGAGGAGGTACAGCGGGTAAAGAAGGCTGCCTCCTTTTGTAATGGAGCTCAGAATTCAGCAAAGGGATCAATCACTATAATAAAATAATGCATGTGTATAAGAGGGGGGTCAAGAAAAGTGGAAGAGAGAGGTCTTTATTGACAGGGGATCAGAATAGACCTCTTAGAATAGCTAGAGTCTGAGATAGACCTTAAGGGGCAACTAGGTGGCACAGCAGATTGAGTGCTGGGCCTGCAGTCAAGAAGACCTGGGTTCAAATCTGGCCTCATATACTTACTAGCTGTGTGATCCTGGGCATGTCACTTAATCCTGTTTGCCTCATTTGTAAAATGAGCTGGAGAAGGCAATGGCTAACTACTCTAGTATCTTTTCCAAGAAAACTCCAAATGGGGTCATGGGGGGCTGGACATGACTAAAAATGACTCATTAACAACAACATGACACTCTATATGGTTGTGTGCATGTGCATGTGTGTGTGAGAGAGAGAGACAGACAGTGAGAGAGAGAGAGAGAGAGAGAGAGAGAGAGAGAGAGAGAGAGAGAGAGGAGAGGGGAGAGAGGAGAGGGGAGAGAGGAGAGGGGAGAGGGAAGAGAGAGAGAGAAGGAAAGAGAGAGAGAGAAGTGGGGGAAGGGACAGACAGAAACAGCCAGAGAGACACAGAGAAAAGTCACTGGTGGCCAGGGGGTGCCTTCTAGCATTCCAGGGCATAAATAGCCTGAGCAAAGGTACAGGGGCAGAAAGTACCAAGGGAGTCAAAAGAAAATTATAAGAAAACAGCCCTTTAGAAAGCTAATGGGTCAATTGTTGTAAATTAATGCTAGTGATAAACAAGCAAGACTGAGAACTCCAGTTTGGAGGTGTTCTGGTTGTAGAATTTCAGAGCTGTTGCCTCTGCCGCCCTACTTCATTGCTCAGCTGAGCATCACAGTTTCCAAAGATGTCAGCAGGAGTTGTGTGCCCTAATGCACCATGATTTGGGCCTGAAGTAAACACAATTAAATCTGTCTCCAGGGTAGGACTGACCTATAAATCAGGACGACATTTGTCTAGTGGTTCCCATCCTGTGGTGGAGAATATTCTTCCTTCTCAGGTTTTGCTGGCTGTTACTGTCTTTAGCTTGAGCTCCGTCATGGCTGGGAGGTTCTTAAGTAGGGGTGATGATTGATAACAAATATGGAGGGTAATGGGTAGCCAGTACCAGTGGGAGCATTGGTCTGCTACACCCTAAAAGGCCAAAAGTCTTATACCAATTACCTGTTGCATTTTATTCCTGCTGAGGCTTCTAGCTGTGGGTGTAGAGAGTGGAGCCAAATCTAAGCTACTTCATTCTCCCAATCCAGTTCCATGGATAGGGCTCCATTAATGATGGTCAGGCTTTATTCTAAGAAGAAACATCTCACAATACAACTAGTTGCCCAAAACAAGAACAACAGCAAAAAAAGGATTCCTCTGTGGTTATGGCTCCACATCAATACCTAAGGACATTTAAGGTTTAGCCAAAGAATTCACAGAATTATGGATCTCCTATCCAGAAGATCAGAGGATCATAAACTGGATGATGAAAATAATAAAAGAAGAAAGGGACCTTAGAATACAGCCACTCCAACCTCATTTTACAGATGCAGAAACTGAGGCCCAAAGGATGAATGGACTTGCATAAGATCGAATTGTTAGTAATAGTGAGTTTTAATCTAGATCTTATGACTCTGTGTCTCATGCCCTTTCCACTAGGCCATGCTGTTGTCACAGATTCAAAGGGACCTTTTCTACGAAGCTTTCCCTGATTCTTCAGGCAGTAGTAACCTCAGACCCTTCCAAATCTCATAAAACAATGTGTTTGTATCTCATATATATTCATAGTGTTTTCTTAAGAAATACAATAGCTTATATTGGTATAGCATACACATCCATCCATCCATCCATCCATCCATCCATCCATCTATCAATTGATCTATCTATCTATCTATCTATCTATCTATCTATCT
>CM053592.1:73617828-73657600 GCA_028646515.1 Pseudochirops corinnae | reverse complement strand
ATGAAACTTTTCTCAGTATGAGGATGGTTGAAGGGAATATAAATGTATATATATCTATACATACACATATGTCTATATAGGAGAGTATATATGCATATGAATACATATGTGAGTTTGTGTATATATGTGTACAGTATACATAGACAGAGGGCACAGGATCAATTGAATAGGAAGGGATGATATTTAAAAGGTGAAATTGAGAGGTGAGAGAGGAATATAATGAGAGGAAACAGGGAGAGACAGAATGAGGTTAATTATCTCATATAGAAGAGGCAAGGGATGACTGTTACAATGGAGGGGAAGAATAGGAAGGCAAAAGGGAATGGATCAACCTTACTCTCATTGAATTTGGCTTAGGGAGGGAATGATATACACTCCAAATTGGGTATCTTGCCCTATAGGAGAGTAGGGGGGAAGGGGATGAGAGAGGGGATGATGGAGGGGAGGGCAGGTTGTGGGGGACAGTAGTTTGAAGCACACACTTTTGCAAAGGTACAGGGTCAAAGCAGAGAATAGAATAAGTGGGGGGAGGGATAGGGTGGAGGGAAATGCAGTCAGTCTTTCACAATATATCCACTATGGAAATGTTTTTGTGTATCTACACATTCACAACCTATATTGAATTGCTTATCTTCCCAGTAAGGGTGGGTGACGAGGGAGGAAGGGCATGAATCTGGAATTCAAAGTTGTAAAATCAAATGTTTAAAAAAATTATCATCATCATCATTATTATTATTTTTAACATGCAACTGGGAAATAAGATATACAGGCACTGGGGTAGGGAGATCCATGTTGTCCTATTGGAAAATCACAAGGGAGTATGGGGGAGGATATAGGAGAGAGCAGATTGGGGGAAGGGGTATACAGTGGGATTGCTATTTTGGGATGGTGGGTAGGGGAATGACAGGGAGAAAATTTGTAACTCAAAATCTTGTGGAAATGAATGACGTAAAATAAACATAACACTTAATTTAAAATTTAAAAAAGAAAAATTTGAAAAAAGAAAAAGTATTTGTTGAAATGAATCTGCTACTAGTGACCATGGGCAAGTCATTTCTATAGAGTTTGTTTTCCTTATCTGTAAGTCTGAGGGAGTTGGATTAAATCCTCTGCACCTTTATAGTCAATATAATTGACTTGCCATGACTATTTTCATGTGAAATTGATCAAGACATTATTTATTAAGATCTTACTATATGCCAGGTACCTGGTTAGGCACTTGTGATATAGAGACAAAAAGAAAACATTATTATTGGGGAAGATAACATGTGCATATATGAAAATATTCACAAAATAAATCAAGGAAATTTTGTGGAGAAGAGAAGTAGTAGCTGAAGGATCAGGAATAAAATTAGTAGGTATCATATAATTTAGAGTTGGAAAGGACCTTTGAGATCTATCTATCTTCCCCTCTCATTTTTACATTTGAAGACATTGTAGTCCAACAAATTTAAATGACTTGGCCAGTTTTACTTAGATGGTACATGGTACAATACAATGATAAATCTAGTACTCTTTCTATCACAGCTGCCTCCTTATAAGGTCTATGAAGAACTTTATATATACATCATCCAATTTGACTTTTACAATAAGCCCATAAAGTAGGCAGTGTAAATATCAACATTCCCATGTTACAGAAGGGAAAAACTGAGTCTCTTAGTGAAGTTAAGTAACTGTTTATCTCAAGTCATATGGTTCATAAAAGTCAGAGGAAAAATAAAAGAAGTTTGAGACATCTGTGAAAAGGAACATAATAGAGGAAGGTCTTTGTCCATATCCCTGAAATCAGTTATAAGTAGTTTCCTACTCTGTCTATGTAAAAGATCACTCTTGGTCTGAAACATGAGGTGATAAGGTCTCCTTCAAACCTTTAATCTCACTAAAAGAATATGTCTTCCTGATGGGTTAAAACTATGAATTTAATATTCAAAAGAGAGCATCCTGGATATTTATAAAAAGCTACCAATCTCAAGATTTTCTAAAGAAATCTTTTCTGTGCTAGAAGATAATGGTTAAAAGTATGCTGTTGTGGAGAATTGTAAATAGAATTGCTACATATCTTTGGCTTACAAATTATAGCATTACTTCTTGTAAGTCTCTAACATTCTTGATTTTGCTCCAGCAAAACAGTAATTTAAGCAAAGCCTAAATGTGTAAAAAGAATATATAGGAAGGCTATGAACAATTTATTAATAATGGTAGGACATTTTCTGTACTGCTTTTAATGCATTACTTAGGACTATGTTGATTCAGCATCAAAGTTCTTGGAAACAAGCCTCTTACCAATATCTAAGATCTTGATGTTGTAATTGAACTAGAAAATGTAAGATTTCCAGTGTTCCTGCTGAGAATTCTTCTCAATAAATGTATGTTTTCCACTGGGGAAAAAAAGAAAATTCATACTACCCTTTGCATAGACATGATCAGTAGAATGTAAACTTCTAGAAACAGGGACTATTTTATCTTTGTACTCTCAGTGCCTAGAAGAGTGTTTTGAAATACTTAATGCTTGTTGGATTAAATTAACTTGATGAATTTGCTTTAATTCCTTCTCTTCTGATGAGTTTCCTACCTCTCTTGTTTATTGGTGGATCTCCAGACTATACAGGCAGTGCCACCAGTAATGATTAGAGGAAATTAATTGACATTCAGATAAAGACCATTGGAAATGCATAGGAAGGGGGAGAATTTGGTCTAAGCCATGACCTGAGAGGAACCAGATGAAACAGAGGACTCTTTGGAATTTGAGAACATGGGATCCCAACATCCTATTCCTGAGTGACATAAAAGAGAAATGAGAATGTTTGGAGCAGAATTTATGGCCTGTAAAGTAGAAATCATCGGAAGAATAGAAAACTTGAATCTTCAGTGGCAAGACTTAGCAAAGAAACTAAAGAAAGGACAATTTATTTGGAAAGCAATGAAAAAGAAGTGAAGGCTAATCTAGGAGTGGAAAAAAGAAAAAAAATTGACAGGACATGTAGAGGCAAACTAAGGATTAGAGATGAGTGGGGTACACTCTCTGCACCCTCTGAGAAGATTCTTCAGAGTGAGAAGGGAGAGAAACTATCTGGAAACCAGAGAGACTTTTCTAAGAATGGACAGACCTGAGTCCTGGGTTTACACAACCTAGGACCCTTCCCCTCCTTCCCTTGCTATTATCAGCATTAGGCCCCTTTCAGGAGTTTTAGACCTCCACCCTTGTAATACCACACCCTTAAAAGCATTAGGCCCTTTTTCAGGAGTTTTTGACCTCCACCCTTGCTTGTGATCTTTTTTCCTCCCTTGCATAAAAGGACATGGATGATACCTTGGCTCCCTATCTGACCTCCCTGCCAAAAGGAGATAGTGGTGGGCTTCTTTGTTATCCACTATTGGGTTAGATTTCACACCAAGACTGAGAGCCCACCTCCCAGCCAATGGGAGAAGGGACAGACAGGGGGAGGGGACTTGACTGCGTTAGGGTATAAATTCTTGTTCTGTCTTTTGTAACAAGCCTCCTCTCCTTGATCCTTGCCATGGAGAGGACTGCCCTCTTCCTGTGGGGGAAGAGAATAAAACTTCCTGTTCCTTCCTCAAGATATCTCTGACTTTTGATTTTTCTTGGGTAGAGGATTTTTGGGGTCTCCATACTCTACACAGAGATCTCCTAGAGTAATATAAGAAAAAACAAAAACCTTGAACATCACAATGCAAGAAATAATACAAGAAAACTATCCAGAACTTCTGAACATAGAAAAGAAAATGCCACTTAAATACATGCGGCCTCTAGAAATAAAACAAAAGCAAAAACAAGGCTTCAGACTCCAAGACATGTAGTAGCTAAATTTAACAGTTCAATCCAGCAACAACAAATTCTGCAAGAGACCAGGAGAAAGGCCTTCACATATAAAAGAAAAAAAAAATTTGAATAACACAAGACTGCTCTGCATCCACCAGAGAATGAAGAAGAAAATGGAATAATGTGTTCTGAAAAGCAACAGAGTTTGTGATGCAACTTAGGGTGATCTACCTTGAAAATCTGAGCTTAAATATAAATGAAAAAAAGAAGAGAGAGAGCCTTCCAATAATAAAGAGGTGTTTGAAACATTCTTACAAAGAACAATATACTTGAAGAGGTTATTTTTCTCATATAGATCAGTCAACAGAAATGCAAGAGGGATGAATTAATGAATCAGCCAAAGGCAGCAATAGTAACAGAGTGATGGCAAAGACACCAGTAAGAAACTTCTTTCTAAGTGCATCCAAGAAGACAGGAGTGAAGGCAGAAGGCAGATGAAAGTAGTGGTGGAAAGTTGGACCTGGAGTATTTTGGATAAATACTAGAGACTATGCATTTGCAGATGAATTAATGACTTTTAGGACACTACATTACAAAATGGCAGGATGCATGGAAGAAGAATGGGTAGGTAAAGGATAGAGGGGAGTAACTGTAATGCCAAGCCAAGGCAAACTCCAAGGTTTGGAATCCCAGCATAGTAAATCTATTTTATTCAGTGACAAATTAAGGCAACAGAGAAAAATCAAAATACAGTGTAACTTGTTCATTTAGCAAGTATGTTCTCAATTCAATCCAAGTACTACTCCACCCCTGGACTGTACATTCCTTCTGTCAGTCAAAGTCTCTCTTCTCAAACTGATATTAATTTCCAATCATAAACAAAGTACATTCATTTGGAGTCACAGAGCACAAAAAGTCAAAAGTTTCCCACCCCTGGATCACAACTGAATTACAATATCATCCATTAATGCCAAGAACTTTCTCAAAAGGGGCAGGAGAGCACAAAAGGCATCTACCCTTAAGCTACAACAAGGTTAAAATATCATCACAGCATTGAATACCCAAGCAGAAGTCTTTTCTTCATCTTGACAGGAGGCAAGTTCTCAGCAATCTCTGTTCCTGGGGACACAAAGCTTAACAAAGCCACAAGATACATTGCCAGTGTCCTCATCAATCCACTCTCTGCCTGCAGAACAGTCCCAGAACCCCTGAAAACATCAGCAAGGCCCTCTTCCAGGATTTCTGTAAACATACAACAAGAAAATCCTTCTTCAGGGCTTCTGAACCAACAGCAAGGTTCTAGGACCTCTGCAACAATAGCACTGTCCTTCACCAGCAGACAAATCTGGCAAAACAACATCAAAACAGACAGACAAAATGCTGGCATCATAGCCATGTGTCCTCAGTTCTTAGCAGCTTTGGTGGCAGTTCTCAACAGTCCTGGGCAGCTCCAACTGGCCTTCAGTAATCTCTCTCTCTCAGCAACTCTGGCCCCCCACAAATCTCCTCTCTCTCTGAAAGGTCCAGAAATAATGAGCAAACAACAACAGCAAAAGAACTTTACTATAAAAAATTACTACAGTGGTAAGGAAGACCAAAACATAAATTCAGAAGAAAACAATGTGAAAACAGCTACAAACAATGCATCAAAAATAAATACTAATTGGATACAAACCCAACAAGAATTCCTGGAAGAGTTAAAGAAAGAAATAAGAGTGGTAGAAGAAAAATTTGGAAATGAAATAAGAGTGATGCAAGAAAATTATGGGAAGAAAATTAACAGCCTGGTTAAAGAGGAACAAAAAATATACTGAAGAAAATATCGTCTTAAAAAACACAATTAGCCAAACGGTAAAAGAGGTATAAAAGTTCACTTAAGAAAAGAACTCCTTTAAAACAAGAATCGACCAAATGGAAAAAGAAATACAAAAGCTCACTAAAGAAAAAAAATCCTTAAAATTATGATTAAGCAAGTGGAAGCTAATGACTCCATGAGACATCAAAAAATAATAAAAACAAAAGAAAAAAGAAAAAAAAGAAAAGAAAATGTGAAATATCTCTTTGGAAAAACAACTGACCTGAAAAAGGAATCATAGAAAGATAATTTAAAATTTATTGGACTGTCTGAAAGCCATGATTTTTTTTTTTTAAGCTCATAGCTATCATAGTTCAAGAAATTATACAGGAAAACTGCTCTGATGCCTTAGATCTATAAGGTAAAATAAAAATTGAAAGAATCCACCAATCACCTTCTGAAAGAGATCCCAAAATGAAAACTTCCAGGAGTATCGTAGCCAAATTCTGGAGTTCCCTGGTCAATGAGAAAATATTACAAGCAACAAAGAATTCAAACATCAAGTCAGTCAAGATTGCCCAAGATTTAGTAGCTTCCACATTAAAAGAGCAAAGGGCCTGAAATATGATATTCCAGAAGGCAAAGGAGGTAGGATTACAAGAGTAACCTACCCAGCAAAATTGAGTAAAATCCTTTAGGAAAAAAAAAAATGTGTATTTAATGAAATAGAGGCGTTTTAAACATTCCTGATGAAAAGACCAGAGCTAAATGGAAAATTTGACATTCAAACACAAGACTCAATAGCAACATAAAAAGATAAATATGAAAGAGGAATCATAAAGGATTCAAAATTAAGCTGTTTATATTCCTATATGGGATGATGATACATACAACTCCTAAAAACTCTATCATTTTTGAGGAGGTAATTAGAAGGAGTCTACATAGAGGGGATGAGTGTGAACTGTTTATGTAGGGATGACTTAAAAAAGTAAATAAAGGGGTGAAAAAGAAGGATGTTCTAGGACAAGTAGGAAGAGAAAGTTGCAATGGGAAAAATTTTCTCACATAAAAGAGGCACACAAGGAAGAACTTTTACAATGGAGGGGAAAATGGGGAGAGGTGGTGGGCAATTATTGAACCTCACTGTCATTGGAACTGAGGCAAAGAGGAAATACACACACACACACACACACACTCAGTTGTGTATATAAATCTATCTTGCCCAACAGGGAAATAGGAGGGAAAGCGGATCAGGGAAAAGGGAAAAGAGATGATAAAAGGGAGGAGAGATTAAGGGAATAATGGTCAGAAGTAAAAAAGAATTTTGAGGAGGGACAGGATTAAAAGAAAAAGAGAAGAACAAATAAGAAACTGGGATGGAGAGAAATACACAGTTAGCAATCATAACTGAATGTGAATGAGATTAGCTTACCCATAAAACAGAAGTGAATAGAAGAATGAATTAAAAATTAGAATCCAACCACATGTTTTTTACAAGAGACATACTTGAAACAGAAAGACAAAGAATTAAAACAAAAGTCTGGAGCAGAATCTAATTAATATGCTTTAGCTGAAGTAAAAAAGAAAGGGAAAGCAATAATGATGTCAGACAGAGCAAAAGCAAAAGTAGACCTAGTTAAAAGAGATAAGGAAGGAAACTACATCTTGCTAAAAGATGCCATAGACAATGAAATTATATCAATTTTTTTCACAAGTTTCCCTAATAAAGGCCTTATTTCTCAAATATTAGAGAGAGTTGAGCAAAATTTATAAAAATAAGAGCCATTCCCCAAATGATAAATGGTCAAAGGATGCAAACAGGAATATTTCAGAAGAAATCAAAGCCACATTTACAAGTCACATTTTTAAAAAATCACTATTTATTGGAGAAATGCAAATTAAAACAACTTTGGTGTACCACCTTACCCTTATCACAAATGACAAATGTTGGAGCAGATGGGTGAAAATAGGTACACTAATGTACTGTTGCTGCCAATTAATATAAGAAGAAACAATAAAAGAGGAAATCCCATTCTAAATAACTACAAAATGCATAAAATATCTGACGGTCTATTTACTAAAACACAAAAAAATTCTATAGATTCAATTATAAAGTGCTCCTTAAAGAAATTAAGAACAAAAATAGCTTCAAGAATATTCACTACTCATGACTAGGCTGTGTCAATATAATAAAAATTACAGTTCCACTAAAGCTGATTTATACTTTTAATGCTTTCCAAATAAATTATTAAGGAGATACTTTATAGAACTTGATAAAAGAGCAAAATTCATTTGGAAAAGCAAAAGATCTGTAATGTTAAAAGACATTATGAAAAGAGGTAGAGACAAAGTGGAAATAATGCTTCCAGACTTCAAACTGTATTGTACAATAGCAAGTACTAAAATCATCTAGTATTGGTTAAAGAATAGAGAGACAGATAAAAGGCATATACTAGACAAAGGAGAATCAGAAGAAATGGAACTCAGTAATGCAAAGTCTGATAAAATGGAACTCAAATCTCCTATGGAAAAAATTCCTTATCTGAAAAAAGCCTCTGGGAAAATTGAAAAGTAATCTGACAGAAAATGGGCTTAGATAACACCTTATACCATATTCTACAATATGTTCTAAATGGATATGCAACCTTAATGTTAAAGATTATACTATAAAAAATTATATGTGGTATATGAATATATTAGAATAACAGATCAAATACCTCTCAGAATTATGGGCATTAGATGTATTCTTAATCAAATAAGAGATAGAGGCAATTGCAAAATATAAAGTAGCTATGTTTATTACATAAAACTGAAAGTCTTCTGCACAGATAAAATACATGTACCTAGGATAAGAAGGGAAATGGTCAGACGGGGGAGAAAATCATTGTATCAAATTTCATTGATAAGGGTTTTATGTTCAAGATATATAAATGATAGATAGGGAAGTAGATGGATTTGTTCTTGTTGTTGTTTAGTCATTTCAATCATGTTCCCCTCTTCAGACTCCATTTTAGGGGTTTTCTTAGTAAAAATACTGAAGAGGTTTGTCATTTCTTTCTCCAGATCATTTTATAGATGAAGAACTGAGGCAAACAGGGTTAAGTAACTTGCTCATGGTCACACAGCTAGTAAATGTTTGAAGCTAGATTTGAACTCATGAGCTTTCTTGATTACAGCATCACTGCTCTATCCACAGCACCACCTAGCTTCTAGATGATAGATGACAGATAGAGAGACGATAGATATTAATAGTCATTCCCCAAATAGATAAGTAGTTAAAAGATATTGAACAAACAGTTGTCAAAAGAAGTGCAACATATTTACAACCATATGAAAAAATACTCCAAATCGCTAATAATAATAAGAATTCAAATAAAAACACTGAGGTTTTACTTCACATTTGACAAATTGACAATTACAAAAAGTGGCAAAAGTTAATGTTGGAGGGGTTGTGGACTGATTGTTCATGTTCCATCAACATTGCTGAACTATGGTGGAATGATAGTGGGACTATGAAGTGATATAACCATTTTGGAAAGCACTTTGAAATTATTCAAATAAAATGACTAACATATCCATATCCTGTGAATTTAAGACTCCATTACTGGGCATATACCCTGAAGGAAGCTATCGATAAGAAGTCCTCATATTCACCAAAGTATGTAGGAGCACTTTTTGTTATAGTGAAGAATTGGAAATAAAATAGACGTCCATCAATTGCGGAATGAATAAACGAATTGTGGTAATATGAATATAATGGAATATTACTGTGCTGTAAGAAACGATGTCTGATGAACATGGAGAAGCACTCAAAGATTCATATGAACCTGATGCAGAGTGAAGATAATATGCATGCTGACTACAACAGTATAAATGTAAAGAACAACCATACAATAAAATCAAAAGTGATAATTTTGGTCAAAAGTAAAGATCATTTTTACATTATAAAAAGAACAAGAATGGCTTGAATGAAGAGATATGAAAGGACATCCTCAGCCCACTTCTTCATGGAGGTGTTACACATTGCACATATTTTAGAACTTTTCCAATATATCAATCAATTGTGATGATTTTCCCCCCTTTTTTGTCAAAAATACTTTTTGTTATAAAGGATGTCTCTATGGGAAAAGGATAACTATGATGATATAAAAAAAAAAAACAGAAGACATCAATAAAAAAACTCAATTAAAAAAGAAATAGTTATTAAATGTTTTATAATGACAATTTTATAAGTTCACAGATGCCAGATTAAGGATCCCTGATCTTGGGGCTAAGATTATCATATTTTCTTTTGCTTATGGAAAAATCCAAATGTATCTTTTTCTATTCTTTCTCTGCCCCATGCCTCAGAAAAAGGAATAATGTCTTCTGTCTTTTTTTAAGGTGAGGAAACTCTAAGTGTCTGTCTGAGCTAGTACTAACCACCCAGCTAGCTTAGTCAGTCACTAGAACACAGGTGGGAAATCTGCAGCCTCGAGGTCACATGCAGCCTTCTAGGTCTTTGGGTGCATCCTTTTGACTAGTCCAAGTTTTATAGAACAAGTCCTTTTATTAAGGGGATTTGTTCTACAAAGTTTGGATTCAGGCAAAGGGCCATACTTAAGGACCTAAAGGGTCACATGTAGCCTCGAGGCCACAGGTTCCCTACTCCTATATCTGGGTATTTTGCATTTATCTGATATATTGACATATATGAAAAAGCAAAGGGTTACACTAAGGAAGTATACAACCTAAGCGCTAGCTGTGTTTTGCTGGCAGCAAAGAAGGACAGACCCTTATCTCTCCCTCTGTCTTTTTTTCCTGAACCTGAACAGGAAGCAGGATGAGGCTGGTTATCAAACACTCCAAAGTTCAGTTTAGACTTAGGGGGCTCTGAGCTAACTTTTTTACTAGGCAATAAGAAACACAGTACCTAGGCCAATCTAGCAGTTAGACTTGGTCAACTCACCAGTCATCTCCAGATAATTTCTTAGCATCCTATCAGTTCTGATTATCACTGTCCATGGCTAGGGAACAGATGGGTTGTGTGCTTAACATTTGAATGCCTGAAATGTTACCTCCTCTAGTAAGAGTGGTAATCCTAACACAGACCATCAAGGACACTCTTTAGTAATCACTCTCCTTGAACAAATGGAATTTTTTCCTTCACTCATTGCTATTCAACAAAATGCTCAAGTTATTAATTTAATTTGTATATTTGTTCAACAAGTATGTTTTTGTTTAATTTGCATAATGCTCCCAGTACCTCATGGGAGCAATTTGAGTAACAATGAGGGTGGTCTATCAGTTCATGGATAACATGGACTTGTCATCAGGATAGACCTGGATTTGAATCCTGGCTCCAACCCTTACTAGTTGTGTGATCCTGGACCAGTCACTTAGATTCTCTGACTCACTGAACTTCCTCTAAATTATTACATTATATATTATTGTCATTATTATTATATATTATATGTACATTAAATTATATATCCTTAAAATAAGGATAATAAAACTTTCACAATCTACTTCACAGGGTTGTTGTGAAGAAACTATTTTATGAATCTTAAAGTGCTATAGAAATGAAAATTATTAGTATTAGTTTTTATAGGGGGGTCCTTTATGTGAAAACTCCCAACCCTGCTCTTGCTGGAGAAAAATACCAGACCTGAGGTGCTCACTCTTATTGCTCACTCTAATTGAATAAAGGATTGGATGGGGCACAGAGGCAGCTAGATGGTACAATAGAGAGAGTGTTGTTGGAGTTGGAGTCGGGAAGATGTGCATTCAATTCCTGTCTTAGATACTTAACTGGTCTCTGGGCATAACACTTAATCGCTTATCTTCTATTTCTCCATCTGTAAAATGGGCTAATAATAGCACCTACTTTATAAGATTGTTGCGAGAATGAAATGAGGTAAAATGTGTGAAGTACATGGCAAACCTTAAAATGCTATATAAAAGCTCACTATTATTATTTTTCTTACTACTGTTATTGTGGTTGGATAAGGACAGAAGCAACTAACATTTATTCAATTGACAGCTAATATTCAATCAACTCATATGTGTTAGATATTATGGTAATAGTAACTAGAATTTAAGATTTCAGCTAGTTTTAAGGCATTGAGTTGAAAGTGGAGGGTAGAGGGACATGGTCAGCTCTACGCTTTAGGAAAATCACTTTGGTGGTTCACCAAAGTGGGGAGGCTTGAGGCAGAAAGAACAATTAAAAAGTTATTACAATAATTCAGGCAAGAGATGATGAAGGTCTGTACTATTATGAATGAAAAGTCCAAGAGACATACTTTCTGGGTAATTAATAATTTATTAATTATGGCTAGCAAATAATCAATAAATTGAAGTCATTGGTTTCTTTCGTAACCAAAAAGGCATCTGGAGAACGTCTAATATTTAAATACCCAGGGGAAGAGTGAGTGTTCCCAGCAAACAGAAATCGACTCTGATAGGTTAGCAGTTAATGAGAGAATGAATTATGATTAATGAGAAGTGGGCTTATTCTAATAAGAGGCTGTGGGGCATGACTGATCATGTCACTCTGAAACAAAGAGACATCTCAAGCCAGAACATTTCTGCCTTTGGTGATCTAGATGAAAGGGCCCGTCTATGAACAATGAATAATTGTGTGTCAGAATTCCACCTAGATACAACGGTCTGGAAGGGGTGGATTCTTTGGTGAAGGTCAGAAATGTCTTCGAAGGATTGGTTTTTGAATGAGGAAATAGAAAGAAAAAAGAAAGACCTATATCTGCCCCATTCCCCCAATATTAGTAATTAGTTATTACTAACAATTTCTCTTAGTACCAAAGTAATGGCTACTGAGTGAAGAGAAAGCAATCAATGTACGTGAGAGATTTTATGGAGGTGGCACCAACATGATTTGGTAATAGACTGGTAAGGAAAAACACCATCTCTTCATTTGAGACTAGTAGAGGAAATGTCAGAATGATGCAACAAGAGGAGGAGCTCTTGGCAAAAGGTCTTCAGTGAAGTATGAGAGAGGGGATTCAGGTGCTGTCCTTGTCCCCATTTTAGAGCTGAGGAACTGAGGCAAACAGAGGTCAAGTGACTTGCCTAGGGTCACCCTGCTAGTAAGTTTCTGAGGCCAGATTTGAACTCAAGCCTTTCTGATGCCAGACTCAATGCCCAATCCACTACATTACCTAGATGCCTCTAGAATGCTAGAATATATGGAAGGCCTTATGTGAATTCTGAAATTTCTGAAATCTTAGGACTTGGTTCCATGGAACTATTTCAGACTAGCTAGTTTGTGGTCAAGAAAAGACAGGACATTTCTGAATGCTTTGGTCTCCAATCTGGTCCCAGCCTTGTTACTTACTACCTGTGAGAACTCAGACAAATCCCTTCATCACTCTGGGCCTCAAGTTCCCCATTTACAAAATGGCAGGGCTGGATGAGATGACCCCTGAGGTCCCTTCTAGCACTAGATCTCTGGGCCTCTCCCCATCAGATTCCAAGATGTGTGCCATGTACCTCCAGCACAGTTAAATGCCTCTCTGTAATGCCATGGAACAGAGTAGGAGGGAACTCAACCTGTCAGAGCCACACAGATTTATACCTTGTAATAGCTACCAATGCGCCGCAGTAAAATTTTACGTTTCAGCTAAATCACTAATGACTTTCAGGCCAGGGCCAGAAATTTTAAAGTATGCTTATAAAGGGAGATGAGAGCATGTACAGACCAGCATTCTTAAGAGAGGTGTGTGTGTGTGTGTGTGTGTGTGTGTGTGTGTGTGTGTGTGTGTGTGTTTCATTTAGGATTATGGGACACGTGTTCATCATTTTTTGCCATCTTGATTAAATATAATCAGTCTTTGGCAAGCCATCCTTCCATTTCTTGGACGGCGGGGTGTTTTTGCATTTTCACATGGGTTATCCACAGATTATTTTGTTGCCTTATGCCTGTACTCCAAGGGTGGCCAAACTTTTTTTCTTTATTTTTATTTTTTGTACATATTGGGCTGCACAGTGATTTACAGATTAAGACCCTGGCCTGTCACAGTACCAGCAGGGATGCTGTTCTCTCTCGATGACACATCTCTCTGCTTGAAACCAGTGGCTCTCTGCTTACCCTCTCATTAGAGTGCTTAGCCCACATTTCCTTTCTGGCACAGAGCATGCTCTTATTTCCATGAAATGCTGAATTTGCCTCCTGCCCCCTCCTGCTTTTGCCCCCCTGCTAACTTATGAAAATGACCCCTGAGGAGAGTAGCAGGTGATGGGAGCTGCTGGGAAGGAGAGCCACATACATGGAACTTTCTCGTCCAACTGAGAGGCCTTTCAGAGCCCCTGAGGACCTGGCCCCAGGAGGCCCATCACACACAGAAGTGACTTCTACTGTTCCTTTCCTCCCCCCTGGGCCTAATTTCTCTATTGGTTTACTTTGATATTTCTATGGCTTCCCCTTTCCCCACCCCCTTCTTCTGAACAATCTCACAACACTTTATAACAATATATACTGCAATCTAAAAGTGTCCATGGGAGACTGGTAATATTTACCACCCACTCACTCTCTCACAAGGGGAGATGCACAAAAACCAAAAAACAGAATTTAGTGCTATTTAGTGCACATATTCCTATATTGATAGTCATGGGTTTTGGTTCAGACCAATGATTTCAAGGAGAAGAAGTGGAAAGAGCTTTGAATTTGGGTCAAAGGATGTAAGATAGAGAGTAGCTAGGTGGTGTGAGAGAGTCTGAGGAAGAGTACAGGACTCAGAAAGATGTAAATTTAGATCTTGTCTCAGAAACGTACAGTTATGTGGCCCTGGATAAATCACTCATCTTCTTCTAGGCTTAGTTTCCTCATCTGTAAAATGGAGTTTGGTCTTGATGACATGCAAGGTCTCTCCCATTTCTCACTCTATGATTCTGTTTGAATCCTGGTCCTTCCACGATTACGTGTATGGCTTTGGGTAAATCTCTCCATTTCCTTGGGCTCAATGTTTTCATCTCTAGGAAGAAAAAGAAGAGGTATTTATTAAATACCTATTATGTTCCAGGAATTATGCTAAGGGTTTTACAAATATTATCTCATTTGAGAAATAAGGTGCTATTATCCTCCCTATTATATAGTTGAGGAAACTGAGGCACAGAGCGTAACTGACATGTTCAGGGTCACAGAGCTTGTATTTTCCCAGATAGGACTGATGCTCAGGTACTCCTGTCTCCAAGCCCACTGTCCATCATATCACATAGTTGTCTTTATAAAATGAACAGATTGAACTTGACTTCCAAAGTCCCAGGCCTAAATCTAAGGTGTGGGAAGATCTTCCACAGAGGCAGAGCAGTGACTTGTCTGACTTGAAGTACTGAGAAGAGTTGTGCCAGAGACTGTCCTTGAACTCGTGCCTTTCTGACTCCAAGGCTAACCCTCTGTCCGCTGTGCCATGCTCACAACTTTACTGATTTGTCCTAGGACTTTAACTCTTCCCTTTTTATCTTGAGTTGTCCAGAAGCTCACATCCCCTCCATATTTGTTTCTAATATTAAATTTTCCTGGTACACTTAACCAGAACTATTTAAAGGACCATTTTGTAGTATCCTTCCCCCTCTCCCATCCTGCTTACCATTTTTTAAAAACAGATGAGGAAATAGTAGAATGTAATTCCCTTGAAGAAAGGGGTCATTTAATTTTTTTCTTTCATATCCTCTAGACATAGACAATGTCTTTCACTTAGTAAACACATATTGAATTGTGTCCCAGAAAGATTAAGGAAGTTGTCTTAATTTATCCAGGTACTAATTAGAACTAGAAACTAAACCCACCTCTTTTATCTCCAGTATTCTTTCCTCTAAGTCACAAACTACAGCTACTTGGTTCTGTCCTTCATTAATTGATTGATCTCATGGAAATTACTTACCTCTCTGGATCATAATCCCCTCATACGACGGATGGCTGTATTGAGGTAGGATGTGCTAATACTAAATCTTATGACCTTATGTCCATATGCCATTATTGCAACACAAATCCAAAGATTTGATGATCTATGGAATAGTGGAAAGACCACTGACTTTGGAATAGAATCCAAGAAAACTTGGTTTCCCAATATCACCTTGTCTATGGTGGTATATACCACCTGTGTGACCCTGGCAAAGCACTGAGCACTCAAGTCTCAGGCTCTTTAACCTTCCAATAAGGGATTTACACTAGATGGCCTCTGAGGCCCTTTTGAGATTTGAATCTGCAATGAATGCTGTTAGACTTCTAATTCTGAAATTCAATGATTTTTATCTGTATCTTTAAATCAGTAAATAAATATTAGCTGCCCACTATGCATGAGATATATCTTGATTTCTCTCATTTGTATAAAAAAATGGTCATGACCACATTGATCTCAATGAAGAAGTAGCACTGTGATGTCTTGGACAGACTGGACTTTGTATTTCCACAGAGAAAGGAATAAACTTAAATGGCTCTGATGCTGATGGTGTAATACTCATTTTGAGTGCTAGGGTCAAATGAAAGGTAAATAGGTTCTTTCCCTATTTCACTGAATGTCAGAGCTGGATCCACAAATCCCAAAAGGATCTGAGGATAGACTTTGAGGGTTCCATGAACTTGGAAGGGGGAAGGGGGAAAGTTAAATCTTTATTTCCATTAACCGCTAACTGAAAATTATCATTTTAATTATTTAAAAACATTATTCTAAGAAGAAAGCTATAGGTTTCACCAGACTATTAAAGAGGTTCTTGGCCCAAAAAAAAAGATTAAGAATTCTTGATCTAAACCAACCCTCTTAATTTTACAGATGAGAAAACAGAGGCCTCAAAACAAGCAAAGGGCAAAATCAGCTAATTTAATGGAAAGGATCATAGATCTAGAACTAGAAAGGGCCTTCAAATTAATGCATGAAATGATAAGGCATTTATTAAGCACTTAGTAGGCTTCAGGAGCTGTGTTAAGTGTTGGAGATGCAAACACAAGCCAACAAGACTCTGTCTTTTTTTTTTAATAATTATTTTTCGTTTTCAACATTCACTTCCATAAGATTTTGAGTTTCAGGTTTGCTCCTCCTCCCCAAGACAGTGTGCAATCTGATGTAGGCTCCACATATACATTCACATTAAATATTTTCATATTAGTCATGTTGCAAAGAAGAATCAGAACCAATGGCAGGAACCAGGAGAAAGAAGAAGCAAAGCAACAACAACAAAAAAGGAGAAAATGGTATGCTTTGCTCTGCATTCAGACTCCAGAGTTCTTCCTCTGGATGCGGATGGCATTTTCCATCGTGAGTCATTTGGAGTTGTCTTAGATCAAGGCACTGTCTTTAAGGAAAGTAATTACATTCAAATCGGAGAATACAGCCCATAAAAGGGAGTTAGAAAGGGGGTGCGGTACTGTGGCACTGTTTGGAATGGCCAGGAAGTGATGTGTAATCCTGTTTTTTGGCAAGAGGAGGTGAAAGCTCATCTATAAGGGGAAAGCTCAGGATCCCAGGGAAAAGAATTCAAGATGGGGCAGAAAGGGGAATGGCTGATGTCGATAGTTGGTATGGAGATGACAGGGAAGGGAAAAAAACTACAAAGAGGTCATCTAGTGAGTGAGTGAGGAGCAGATGCCTAGAAAAGAGAAAGGTAAGTGATTTTGCTCAGTTTATCTAGGCACTAAGTGAAGGAAGTGGGATTTGAATCCAGATCCTCTGAAACCAAATCCAGCACTCTCTTCTGTAGTTCCATTGCTTTCTAATGGTGATAGACATTTTCTGTCAGATAGCATGCGCTTCTGCTCTCCTGGCCCAAGATTTCTCTCAGAGTGTGGCAGTACTAATGTATGGAAACCCACGCTTACTGACGTTTTACTAGATGAGGAATGGACATTTTTTACCTTCACTTCATTGGTGGTATTTATTTGGCCCAGCAAGAAGTGATTTTATTTGATATCATTTGTTCAAAAAGTGAAATCAAAAAACTGTTTTTTGAATTGCTTCTGTGTGTTGGGGCATCAACACTGGGAACATAAGAACAACATCATATATGAGATTGAATTTCAATTCAATAAATATTTATTAAGACCTGCAATGTACGTATTGTAGAGGGAACATGTTGTTTTTGTTGCTCTAATTCTGTCCAACTCTTACTCTTCAAAGGTATTTTTTTTTTTTTGGCAAAGATACTAGAATGGTTTGCCATTCCCTTCTCCAGCCCATTTTACAGATGAGGAAACTGAGACAAACAGGGTAAAATGGATCCAGGTTCAGGATCACACAGCTAGTAAGTGTCTGAGGCCAGATTTGAACTTAGGAAGATAAGTCTTCCTAACTCTAGGTCCAGGGATCTATCCACTTCATTACTTAGTTTCTCCAAGAGGCAGACTGGCTAGGGCAGCTAGGCGGTACAGTATATAGAGCACTGGCCTTAAAATCAGGAGGACCTGAGTTCAAATTTAGTTTCATTCACTTACTAACTAGCTGTGTAACCTTGGGCAAGTCACTTAACCCTGATTGCTTTGAAAGGAAGGAAGGAAGGAAGGAAGGAAGGAAGGAAGGAAGGAAGGAAAGAAGGAAAGAAGCAGCATGGCCTATAGTAAATAGAGTGATAGACTTTGAATCAGGAAAAACTGAGTTCAACACACTTACATATATTGAGCTACGGACTAACAAATGATAATGGGCCAGTCATAGCATTTAAGAGATTTAGACAACTCCCAGGACTTAACTACTAAGACAGAAATGGATTATAATTTCTGTTGATAAAAGCCTCTCCATTTAGTGCCCAAATCCTTTACCTGTTCATAAAGCATTGTGCTGAATGCTAGGGTGGAGTTCACAGACTACATCCCAGGGAATGTGAAGCATGAATGAAGAAGTTTATGTCTTTTCTAAGGTGTAAAGGTAGATTAGTTGCTAGTGGGGGAACAAGAAAAGAGGGAGAGAGGGAGAAATCATGTTATCTACCTCGATTTTAGAAAATAAATGTTCAGCCTTTTCTCCCCAGCTCGGTGTAGGACTTGACCTTTTTTCCTGTCTCCTTGCCTCCTTCTCTCTATCCTGTACAGCCCTGGTGGTCTGGAAATGGTGGCGTTGGTGGCATGAGGATTTATAACACTCTCTCTACCAAGTCTCTCAGACTAGCTGTGTGTCTCTTGTAGTGCTTCTGATCTGCTTACCCTCTTGTCAGCTCCATGGTAACCCTGTGGGGACTCCCCTATTGAGAGTTGTTCTGTCAGTGAGGTTTACTCAGCTGTTTTAACTTTAGCAACAGGGCATCCAAGTTCGTCCTTTCTCTAAACCACCAACTGCAATACTTTTTTTTTTTTTTAAAGAATCTCCGGGCTTAGCCTGAAGTGTGCTGCTGAGCAGTATAATGGGATGGTAATACTAGAGTTTCATATCTTTCACAAAAACTGAGAAAACTTCATATTAGAAGCTCAGTGAACAGGACTGAAGGTCTAATTCTGTGTTTGGTATTGCAAATAGATCATTGTTACTAAAGATGTTCAATCCTACTAGGGTTGGGATAGTCTACTCTGGATCTCCTCGGTATCCCTAATCATAGAACTGGGTAAGTCAAGACAATGCAAATTTTTCTCACTTTTCTTAGAGAAGGAAAGAGTAGCATTGGTTTCCACTCATAGGAAACTTCAGAGTAGTTGGTCTGACATCATGGTCATTTGTCTGGCCTCTTTAGTGGAGACAATTTAACTTTGTATAAAATGAAGAATTCTTTTTCAATGTCATGACTACCATCTCCCAGAGATTTATATATACTTTATCACTTTAATATTGCTTTTGGAAGCTTTCTAGAAGATTGAATATCAGTATGATATTCTATCATTATACTTATCCAGAAGTCATACTAAATCAAAGTATTTGATCAAATATGATCACAGGATGAAGGTAAAGCTTACAAACAGCTTGTTTGCCTGCAGGAAAGACATAGTGAGAACTAAGATATCAAAGAAAAGGCTACATCTGAGTATGTTAAGAGACTTACTGGCATCCTGAAAGCAAAAGTGAATAAGAAGAACTCATTTAACATAATTAATACCTATGCAATAAAAGTTTTGATACATATTTTTGCAACTATAAAATGGGCTATAACAGATTTGGAAAATATCGTAACAATAACCTATACAATATAAATAAGGCCTAGGGGCCATCATTCTTAGATAGTTGTAGAAAGACTAATACTTCCTTACCAAACAAAAGAAGATTGGTAGACATTCTTAGAGTATGTAATACACATGTAAAAAGCCTACAGAGATATTTTTGGAACAAGCAGATATGAAATCTACAAGCAATCTTTAAGACTGAAATTTGGAATTCTGAAGTAGATTTGTCAAATATAACTAAAAGTGTTTACCTTTGGATGGAACCAATGTAGGGGTTCAGATTCAAGAATGGAACCACAAGGTTGTCCATGGGCACCATCCACGTGAACTCAGTCAGTAATATGTTGACAAATAAGTTTAAAAAATGTATGACTTGTGTAGATTTACACATGGAAATAGAAAGAAGAGTTTATGATGACAATCCAAGACCAGATCATTGCCACCAGTAATTATAGAAGGGCTATATGTCATGATCTTGAGCTGAATGATCAATGTAGATTATGCAAGGAATCCCTTGAAACTATGCTACACATCATCGTAGGCAATAAAAAATTAGCACTTACCAAGCACCTAACAATTACATAGTGACTAGAATTATAGAATATTAGAAACTTGCTATCTTTCATGTACTGACAGGTAATGGAGTCTCATATTACAAAGATGAAATAGTGTGGAAAAACTAATGTTAAAATATACTCGACCTAGATCATTATTACAGATTGAATGTTTGTTGTCCACAATCACCCTGATACAGCCTTAGAGGAAAAAAAATTGTCTTAGTAGATGTTTCCACCTTAAATACTCTTAATTTTAAAGCAACATTGAACAAAAATCTTTCCAAGTATAAAAGGCTTAGCATGAGAGATGACTTATATATCATTCTTTTTAGTCTGTCTGTTATCGAAATTATGCTGAGGATGCTTTGTAACAGCCTACAGAAGATGAGCTTACATTCTAATATTTTTATTCAACTATAAAAAGTAGGGTTTTTTTCATCTATACTATAGTCCAAAGAATATTTAATATAAAAGAATAGTAGTAGACCAGTGATTTTTTCAAAACTATCTCTATTAGAACCCCATTAAAAATATGAGAATGAGATGGTAGTAGTAATACCTTTTATTTTAAATATATTTTTAAATTTATTATTTTATTTCTATTCTCATAACAAAACTATGAAATGTATATGTATATATATATATATGCAAATATGCATATATAGGTGCATATGTAGAACCTGGGGTTCAAACCTGGTGCATTTGTATCATTCTCCTCATTGGTGAAGAAAAAGATTACTTAGAGTGCCATGCTCATGGGAAAGGTAGAACTGGAGCTTGGAAGAGGAGGCATTTTCTTCTGGCTTCCAGCTTTGACTTATTTCCAGGGTTGTTTTTTTTCCAGAAGATGTCCCTAAAGGGAAAGAAAAACTTCATAAAGAAACAGTCTGATACAGTAGATGCTATCTTGACATATCCCTGATTTCTAGCTTTCCTCACTAGAGATTTTGAGGAATTTCCCTTTGGGTAGGCAAACAAGGTATTTGTTCTCTCTCTCACTCTCCCCATTTTTATTCCATGACTGCCTCTCTCATCATGAGAAATGATAATGTATTTAATGGAAAAAACAGTCTTCTGTTTATCTCAGGTTTACCGAAAGAATGATATATCAGAGGAAGAAAATGGATCCAGATTTGCGATTCTTTTCGATGTAAGAGCTGAAAATGCATGCTTTCAGAATTTTTTTCCTTGTGATTTGAGAAGGACAAACCAGTAGTATATTTAGGAAAGGATCTCTTGGGATAGTTTCATTCTTTATTCTTCCCCCATCACCTAGCATTATGCCTGGCACATGGTAAGTGTTCAATAAATGCTAGATAATTGGTTGACTTTGAGAATAACAATTCCATTTTAAATTTAAAACCATTGTTGTTTATTTTTTAAAAGACATATTACATTTTATTAAAACTATTTTAAAAATTAATCTTTAATGTCACAGTTACTGGTTTTACAAGATAAAGTGTAGGGAAAGAGTGGATGGTATAGTGGATAGTATATCAGTAGGGCCAGGGTTTTTTATAAATTATATTTTATTTTCAAACAAAGATCATCCTTCTTGCCCTCCCACTTCTGTTCTCCTCTCCACCCCCAATGAGAAAGCAAGAAAAACAAAACCCCCTTCACAAACATGCATAGTTAAGCTGAGCAAAGTATTTAATTGACCATGGCTTAAAAAAAAGTCTCAATTTGTGGTCTGAGTCCATAGTCTCTTGATTGGGAGATGGGAAATATGTTTTATGAGTCTTCAGGAATTATGACTGGTCATTGTGTTGATCAGAGTTCCCAAGTTTTCTCTTTCTTTCTTTCTTTCTTTCTTTCTTTCTTTCTTTCTCTTTCTCCCTCCCTTTCTCTTCCTTCCTTCCTTCCTTCCTTCCTTCCTTCCTTCCTTCCTTCCTTCCTTCCTTTCTATATATTTTGTTTTAATCTTTCAAGATACAACTTCTCAGAGGTAGCTAGGTGGTGCAGTGAATAGAGCACTGGCCCTGGAATCAAGAGGACCTGAGTTCAAATCCAGCCTCAGATACAATACAAAAAACTAGCCATGTGACCTTGGGCAAGTCACTTAACCCCAATTGCCCTACCTTCCCCCCTCCAAAAAGCAAAAAAAAAAAAAAAAAAAAAAAGATACATCTCCCCAGGCTCTCCAAGCTATAGTTCTTGGGAAAGTTTATCCATAACATCACTGGAGCTCCTGTCTTAGAGTTTAACTCAGTTGATTGGTGGTGACAAGAGTATGTGCCTACTAGCTCTCCTACTGCTAGTGGTAATATTTAGGCTACTTTCCAGATCTTTTATCGTTCATTTTATAGTTGCAAAAGTATGCATTAAGGCTTCCTCTGCATAGGTGTTGATTGTTTTGAATGAATTCTTCCCTTTTAACTTCAGTTTCATCATGCCAGTTTCATAACATATCCAGACACAGACTCTTCTTTGATATCTTTAATTCCCTAAAAGGCAAACAAAATATTTGTAAACTTTACCTTCATCCTTTATCCACTGGTTCAATATGATTTCTAGATGAGGATGAAGATGATTGGTTTGCAATCTTCTAAGGAGCTTTCAAAAGCCATGATGTTTATAGAGTATATGTGCTCTCTACAGGAAGAAAATCTCTGGGAGATCATAGTCATGAATAGAGTCATGTCTACCATATGGCCCAAGATAATAGGTGATGCTTCAGTTTCACATCCAGCCATCCACCAAGACCATCCCACCTCTGGTCTACTTTACACATGTATGCATTCTATTCCTCTCTCCCCCTAATGTCCTTAGAACATCACCCTTCCTTGTAACCACTATGTGACCAAGAACTATGTGTTATTTCTTTTACTGGAATGCAAGTTTGTTAAGGGCAAAGATTGTCTCTTTTAAGAGTGCTTAGCACAACGCCTGGCAGATAAATAATTTGTTTTTGTTGCTCAGCTGTTTCTGTTTTATCTGACTCTTTGTGATTCCACTTGGGGTTTTCTTGGCAGAGATACAGGAATGGTTTTCTATTTTCTTCTCTAACTCATTTTACAGATCAGGAAACTGAGGCAAACAGACTGAAGTGATTTGCTCAGTGTCAGACAGCTAATAAATATCTGAGACTAGATTTGAACTCAGGAGGATGAGTCTTCCTGATTTCTGACCCAACACTCTATCCACTGTGCCACCAAGCTACCCCAGTAAGTACTTAATAAAGGCTTTTTCGTTCATTCATTCATTCAGAGTCAGGAGTCATTGATTCCATTCCTGATCCCTGCAATAATTCACTGTATGAATACAAGAAAGCTGCTGAATTCTACTTTCTTTAACTGTGAAATGAAGACAATAATCTCGCACTCTCTCTCACAGTGTGTTGTGGAGAAAGTATTTTGCAAACCTTAACACATTCAGTAACTGCAATTTATCATTACATAGAGCCTGGATCTCCCAAGGGTACATCCCTTGCTATGGGCTTCCCAAGCCCATACCTCCAGATCACAGTATAAAACCACCCTAGGAAATCTGACACCAAAAAGCTCGAGTTAGTCCCAATAGCCAATGGTTTTTCTTGGTCAGAGTCAAGGTATCTTGTAGTTTCTGATTATCCCTGGGATAAGTCCAAAACCAGTTTGAAAAAATAAAGCCTAGATCTGGAAGGGGAGCTGAAAAAAGACCTCTAAAAGCACGTCCCACTACCTTATTTTACCAACAAGGTAACTGAGGCTTGCTCAGGGGAGCACAAGTAGTAGTGGCACTCAGGTACTCTCACTCTAAATCCAGGTCTCTTTTTCCTATACCATGCTAGGCCTAAGGATACTCCCTTCCATCTCAAATGTTGAACCATGAGGCTAGGCTTGACCTAGAGAGGTTGTAAAGAATGCCTTGACGTAGCCAGGACTTGGCTTTCTGTCTAGCAGATTTGTCCTCCACTGGATATCACCAGTACCTAGTAACCATTAGGCAGGTCACAGCTAAATGGAAGAATACTTAGAGGAGGATGATAAGGATGGTGAAGGATTTTGAATTCATACCATATGAGAGTCCGTTGAAGGAAACTGCAGTATTTAGTTTAAAGAAAAGAAGCCTTGAGAAGGGAGGATGTATGATAGCTGTCTTCAAGTATTTGAAAAGTTATTGTTCTCTAAAGCAGAGATTCTCAAACTAAAAAAAAAAAATTCACATCAACATCCTGGAAATCTACTTTCTTTAACCTTTTAATGTTTGGATTGTTTTTTTTTTTAATTTGTGTCATTTCAAAAAATATAAAATATTTTTTAAATAATGTATCGTAAATTTAACAATTTATTGCAAATTTGTGGGTTTTTTTCCTGCATTTAAATTTTGGTGACACAATATTGCCTCACATAACCATATAGTATTGTATTGTAAACAAATCATTACATGCTCATATTCCTGCAGATGCATGCTGGACTTCCTGATAATGCATGACCCTCTAGACTACCAACACTTTCTTGTTAAGACCTGTTGGTGGACTTGACTATTGATCAATTATAACTTGCATTTTGTGTGTTTATTTGGAAAATAATGTAATCATTATGACTTTAACTCTGTTACACAACAGATGAAACATGTATGAACAGTTTTTGAAAATTTTCTTCTCTTCTTTTCTTGTGCTTCCACTGCCCCCTTATTTTTATTCAATGCCCTCCAAGTGAATCTGAGGCTACTATAACCCCTGTGGATCATTCCAGCACCTCCCAGGGGATGGTATCACCCACTTTGGGAACCTATTTGAGGGATTAGTCTAGCATTGGGTGTGGAATCAGGGAGACCTGAGTTCAAATCCCATCATGGACATATTAGTTTTATGAACCTGGGCAGGTCACTTAACTCTTCTTTCCTCAGTTCAATATCTTTATCTGTAAAATGAGGGGAGTAGACTTGATAACATGTAAGTCTATAACTGCAAATCTAGGATCCTTTGCTTGGCTCCAGTAGACAGGTCTAGGAACAATGTATGGAAGTCCCAAAGAGTTAAGTTTAGGCTTGGTGTAAAGAAAAAACTTCCTAACAATTAGAGTTCTTCAAAAGTAGAATGAACCTCCTCAGGAGATGGCACAGTGCCTGGCACATAGGCATTGTTTAATAAATGGTTATTGGTTGATTGATCACGGGATGTCTTTAAGCAAAATCTAAAGGAGCCCTCATCAGCCATGGTGTAGAAGGGCTCCTTAAAGTCAGTAGCATCCAAGACCCCTTTAAACACTGAGATTTTACTATCTGTAAGCCCTTACTTCTTGACTCTGTTCTACTAGGAAACTGCTCCTACCTGAAAGCTTCATTTTAAACTTTGACATCCTGCCCCTCAAACCAGTCCAAAGCCCTGGAGAGAGCAACCAGGTAAGCACTAATCCATTTCACAGGGTTGTATTGACTTCTTTGGAAATTGGGCATTTTGCACACGCCAGAAAGTCAGGGGAGATCCATGCTTTTATCCCATAGATTCATAAGCCTGATTATTAATACTTTTAGGAAAAGACAAGAAATTGCCATGTGTTAAGGTCAACATAATCACACCCAGGCAAGAGGAAGCCAGAGGTTTCCATTGACTATTTGAGAAGGGAAAAGGTGACAGAGAACTTTTCACCATTTTTTTTCCCTACCCGCTACCAGTCTCCCTGCTAAAATTTCTCATAAATAACAGTTTAATATTAAAATTAAAAGACTCTTGGAGAGTCTTAAATTTAACAGAAATACCAGAAGCACAATAAATAAAACTCAAAGTAATTAATGGGCTATGAGCTAAAGCTACTGAAAATATTATATATATTCACTGGAGTCAAATTTCCTGTTAGGAATGATAATAGGAGAAAGAGCTGACTTTGATGTGCTGCCAGGGGCCCCCACAATGGGGATCCCATTCACTGTGATGTGGGCACCTGGCTCACAGATCTCAGAATGCTGTGTGGTTTCCCGCAACCAAATTTCTGAGGGAGCCAGCACAGGGGGTGGGAGTAGGAAATGTGTTATCTATAAAAGTAAACCACACACAAAAAAAGTCTAAGTGCCACTCGGCCTTGATTCAAGCTGTAAAAACCAAGACACTTAGCATAAAATACCATAACTTGTCTGCAGTATGGCAGACCACATGGAAAGCAGTAATGCCGTATGGACGCTGCTTATGTTTTGGAGGCAAAATGGAGAGATGATGGTGGAGTGGTGGTTGTGGAGAGGGCATGTGGAATGGGACTAGGAGGATGGTATACTGAACTGAAAGCTCTGTTCTGATCTTCTCTAATTTAATTCCTGACACACACCATGGAGAGTTCTGCTTGGATTTGATTGCATGTTATTTAAATAGAGAGCAGAGCTGTTACTAAGATAGGGCTGATGATACCTGAGGTTGAGGTGAATTTGGTCTCCAGAGGACATGATTCCTTCCTGGTATAATGTCTTCTGAAACTCTCCCCCATGCCACTATCCTCTTCTCCCCTTGATGACTCCAATTTTTTTTCCTCAGCTGAAATACTTACTACAGAGATTGTTTAGTTGTTGTTGTTTGTGTTATAATTGTATCACTGCCTCATTCAAGGGTCTACATTGAAATTCATATTTTTCATTAGTCATTTTTCAATGGTATAGTTATCACCTTTTTAAAATTCTTTTTTTCACTTAAGGAAAAATACCAAAGCTATTATCAATTAACAAGCATTTATTAAGCACCTATGGGAGGTAATGGAGATACAAAGGCATAAACAAAATTGTTCCTTTTCTCAAAAAGCTGACATTTTAAAGGGAGAGACAATAGATATATAAATAAATATGCATAAAATATATGCAAAAGAAATACAAGATGATTTTTTTTTTGGAGGGAGGTGGGAGGTCAGAAAAAATTTGACGTGGAAGGAAGCGCTTGAACTGATTTTTGAAGAAAGTTACAGATTCTAAGAGGCAAAAATGAGGTTAGAATGCGTTCCTTCTAGGATGGAGAGATAATCTATGCAAAAGGATGAGACAAGTGAGAATGATTAAGGAGGGACAGTATATGAAAGACAGTACTGTAGAAAACTTCACATTGAAACACAGAGTTTTGTACTCAAGATGTGAGCATGGGCATCATGGAGCTAAAGGAACCAACTTCAACCAATTCATCTAGTTGAATTCCCCATTTTATAAACGAGGAAACCAAAATCCAGGAAAAGGAATTGATCTAGCCTAGATCCTACACCCTGAAAGAGTTTAGTTTTAAAACAGAAATTTTCTGACTCCTAACTCACTGCTTTTTCTTTTTTTTCTTTTCCTTTTTTTCCCTCTCCTTCCCCTCCCTTTCTCTTCTCTTCTTCCCTCTTTCCTTCCTTTCCTTCCTTCCTTCCTTCCATCTTTCGTCTTTCTCTTTTTCTCCCTCTTTTCTTTCTTTTCCTTCCTTCCTTGCTTCTCTCTCTCTCTCTCTCTCTCTCTCTCTCTCTTTCTCTCTTTCTCATGCCATTTGAGTTTTAATAATGACAATTACAACAAGGGACACAGGTGGCATAGTGGATAAAGGCTCTGGGTACAAGTATGGCCTCTGACATACTGGCTCTGTGACCATGGGCAAGTTCACTCACTTTTTACTGTCTCAGGCAACTCAGCATAACCATGGGTTACAGACAAGTGGCCAAACTGCATGAATAGAAGGAATTTCCAGATTGGGAGCTCCCCATGCTGATGAGATCACTAGTCTAGACCACCCCCCCATCCCCAAACCCCAAACCTAACAACAGTAATAGATCATTTATATGGCATTTTTGCACAACAACTCAGAGGATTTAAAAAAAAATAAATAAGGAGTATGTGTGATTTTCAGTGGTAGCTTCTCTTTTATGTGTTCTGAGCTCCTGTAGAAATCAAAGGGGGCCTTGTATGTTTAGGACACTAAACTCAAAGTTTGAAGTTACCACTGGATAATTCATTGCCAGGTTCAATTTGACCTCCCATTTCTACACCTTTTTCCTCTCCCCCCTTGTTCTTCATTTCATTTCACCACAGGTAGAACCTTACTGCCACTGATCTGTCTTCCATAACCAGATAAATGCAATGTCCTATTTGTATCAGGTTAGATTTATGGGGTTATATGAATACTGTCTTCGGGAATAAAACGTCAGCATTTAGGAAACTTTTCTGAATAGCAGGCGAGTACTAAGGCCTGCTGTTGTTTACACTTCTCTTGAGTTCTTTAGCTTCTCTTCTCACATTTTAAGACATGGTCACATTGGGATGACCCTTTTGTGACATTCTTCTAAACAATAATTTTGTGATTAAAAGATAGTTGACTGTCTTTCAATATACCTATATTCTTTATAACTATTATCTTCAACTTTACTGATAAATAGGTTTGCAAGCAATATTTTGTGTTCTGTGGGTTCAGTACAGTTGAAACTTTTTAAAAAATGAATGATTTTTAGAAAATTGCGAATTACAAAATAATCAGTAATCTCAAACATTTCCTTATTCAGACAGGGCTAAAAAGAAGGATTTTACGTGAACATTTTGAATCTATTAAATACAACTTATTTTTATATTCAATTTAACATAGTAGTACTAATATTGCCTGGGGTGCATAGATACAGAGAAACCTGAGAAAATATATAGGAGGTCATCGCAGAGTTCCTATATATATCTCTAAGTTGTTTTCCTATATACTATTGTAGTCATTGTCTAAGCAGTTTTTCTGATTTTGTTCATTTCATTCTGTTCATACAAATCAGGTTTCTTTAAATCTATCCCTTTTGTCATTCCTTAGAGCAATAGTCCATACATTACAATAATATTCACATTATGTTCATATACTATTTATGCATATTAACAATAATTTCTTAAGCTGTTCTCCAAATGAGGATACCCACTTCATTTCTAACTCTGCTAAAATAGAGTCCTTTCCTTCTACCTTTGAGGCAAATACCTAATAATGGTATTACTGGTTCAAAGGATATGCCCAGTGTACTGGGTTTTTTTGTGTATATTTGCAAATTATTTTCCAAAATGGTTAGATCAAATCAGTTTCACCAAAAGTTCCTCCAAAAGTTGTCATTTTTCTTCCTTGCCCTTTTTGACAACATGATGGATGTTAGGCCATTTTTTTATATAGCTATTGATAGTTTTGTTTTTTCTGAGAATTTCCTGTTCATAGTCTTTGATCATTTATCTATTGGGAAATAACTCTTGTTTTTTTTATATATTGATATCACTTTCCAATATATCATGACTACAAGGTGTTTATTAGAAAAAGCTGCTGCAAACGTTTTAATGTTTTCTCTTCCAATTAGCTACATTGCTTTTGTTTGTGCAAAATCTTTTCAATTTTATGTAACCACAATTGTCCAAGTACTACTGAGTCTTACCTAAATATGAGGACCCCACTTGGAAAAAAAAAATGAAAGTAGATTGTGTTTGTAGTATAAAAAAAGGGAGCTAAGGTAATACAGAGAGTAGAAGGAAATAACAGAATTGCAAGAAAAATGATTGCATGATCTGATAACAAGGAAGGATCAGACCAAGGGAGTTCAAGAATACATGAGTCTTAGTTTTTAAGTAGCAAATACCTGACTTGTTATTGAAAGAGAGAGAGTAATTATCAGTCAAGGGACAGAGAAGGTATACTTCTTGTACTTTTGCCCCTCCATTTATTTTTCTTTGCTCTAGTTTGTGTAGTGTTGATTTATCTTTTTTTTCTGAGAATGCGAATTTATCACTCACTTTTTGTTATAATTTGTTGTTGTTATTCAGTCATGTTCAACTTTTTGTGTCCTACTGTGCATGGAGTTTTCTTGGCAAAGATGGTGCGATGGTTTGCCATTTCCTTCTTCAGAGGATTAAGACAAACAGAGGTTAAGTGACTTGCCCAGGGACACATATCTAGTAAATGTCTGAGGTTTGATTTGAACTCAGGTCTTCCTTACTCCAGGTCTGAGTCACTTAGCTGCCTCCTATTTTATAATTACTATATTTTACATATTGTATACACACATACATAATATATAATAAAGTAACATGTGTATATATTATAAATTACTATATTTGTTATGCTGCTTAATTTTAGCTATGCTGATCTCCTTTTCCCATTGGTGAATTCCATTTTATATCTTCATTTTATAGAGGGTCTCAGAATTGACCTTCATTCTCCACCTGGCCCTGTTTCTAATTTTCCAGACTTCAATATCATGCCACCCTTCCACCTCCCTTTCACTTATGGGTGCTGCCTTTCCCCTTTAAAATGGAAGCCCCTTGAGGGCAGGAACTGTCTTTCTTTTTGCTAGTATTTGCAATTCCCAGTGTAAGTGCTTAATAAACACTTGTCTTGCCCTGCCTACTAGCTCTGCCTTGAAAGAGCTCTGGCATATCCTTAGACTCTGGCATGGTTTTATGGGCGGCCCTAATGATCAATTGCATGCCTGTCAGCTGAAAATCACCTACCTAAGTTCAGAGAGGCTCAGTAACAGATTGGTAAGCACTTATCACAATGCCTAGCATATAGTAGGAACTATAGAAATATTAGCTATTATTAAGTGATTTTTCTTTGAAACCAGGTATACTTAAAGTGATATAGTTACCATTAAAATGATGAAGCCAATGTAGAGGTCTTGATGTTTACTCTCTGATATTAAAAATCCCCTCCCATGTTTTGCATTTCAGTGCCCTTCATTTGAAATCCCAGTATTCAATGGCATATGGGAGAGGGCATAATCTTGCTCCTTCTTGATTTTTTAAAACACTGTTTTTTTGATACCTTTTATTTTTCATCATCTTTATTTCCCAATATTTACCTTCTACCTCTACCCAGTGAATCATCTCTTCTAACAAAAAAAAAATTGATGGAAAGGAGAAAAACTGCATTTCAGCAAAAGCAATTGTGGGAAACAAAAGAAAGGAATTCTGTTTCCACGGGACTGAAAATCACTCCCATCCCTGAGTGATAATGGGATGTAAGTCCAAGGAAACTGGTTCTAATCAGATCTGTGACCTAGAAGAACAAGGCTTCTGATCAGGTAAAAGTTCAGAAGCTTGTATGCATGCTTAACAAGCTATTTGAGGAGGACATGAAGTAGGAGGTTCAGGAGGTTGCATCTAGCCAATGGAGAGCAAGGAAGGAAATTCAAATCGGTAACAGCATAAAAACGTTACATTTGTCTGAGCAAAGCCTGCTCTCCATTCAGGAGGTACCCATTTCTAGGAATAAAGAATAATTGGCTAAAATACAATGAGAACTTTCCTAATTTCACAATGAATATTGTTCTTTGTTTAGAGTGAGTGTGTTTCTCACACATATGAATGATTACATTACAATTCTCAAACATACAGAATGATTACAAATTACAAATCAACATATGAATCATATTTGATGGTACAAAGAGGGGAGAGCGGTGCAATTTCTTAATTCTTCTCCAAGGCTTGGTTATAATAATTATACAGTATTTAGGGTTCTGCTGTTGTTCCATATGTTATTGTAGTCATTGCATATCTATATCTGTATCTATATCTAATCTATATCTATATCATCTATATCTATATCTATATCTATATCTATATCTATATCTATATCTATATCTATATCTATTGGCTGGCTCTTCTTTATTCATTGTACATTAGTTAATAAAATTCTTCCTGTCTATGTCTTTCTAAAAATTCTTGCTTTGGTTATTTCTTATAATAAAGTAGAAGCCCATCATATTGATGGACCAAAATGTGTTTAGACATTCTACTTCCCAATCAATGGACGTCTTTGGTATCCTACCTAGCACAGTGCTGTCCAGGCCCTGCTAGCTGAGGCTGCTAAGCATCACCAGTCTCTTTCTTTAACCTGTCTTCACAGTTTGCCCGTGGTTTGTTATTCTGAGGTTGTCTATTTCCTCATTAGGTAAATTAGGCTCTCAGTTATTCAATTCCACCCTTCACCTCTGATTCCTGGGGAGGCACCCTATTTTTGCCTAGTCTAAGGGAACCCTTCCAAAAAGGGGGGAGAGAGTAAAAAGGTACGCAGAGTGGACACATGAATCAGGTATGAGACAAACAGGTAGCATTATTCCTACATATAGAAAAAGGCATAAAAAGCAGTAAAGATTTATAGAATGATTACAATTCATTGAGGGTTTAATATTTAAGCTGTACTGTGACATTTGCAAATGACTTGTGATTGATATATATATATATATTATCTATTTTGTGTTTAACCTCTACTGAGTACAGCACAATCCAAACAAAGTAGGCTTTTTTATTTAGTGGTTTCTCTTTCTATAGTTGAGTCTTTCTCTCTCTGCCAATCTGCCAATCTCTTAACTGTTCTGTCAGTAGATAGTCCATTACTTGGCTCCCCAGGAAGAGGAAAGATGCATTCTACCTTTTGAAATCTCCTAAGGCTCTGCATCTAAAGAAAAGAACATACAATTTGGAGGTGGGTGGGGAAGGGCATCCTTCCCTACTCATCCTCAGGAGTTCATAGAGTCTTTCTTTACAATTTAAGGTCAGTTAGAAGAAGAGGCCTGAGGGGCAGGGATTGACCCTTTAATGGATCCATGAAGTTATGACTTAGCAGTCAATTAAACCAGTTCTCATTGCCCAAGGAAACAGAGGATTTCTGCACCTGTTCTTAATAGGGCTAGAGTTGGGGGAAGGACCCCTCCATCACATATTGCCAAAGAGGTGTTATATACATATGGGAACTTTCTTTTGTCTTTAACCTCCTTGGGGGGGGGGGGCATATTCCTAGCAGTAGGATCATCAGGTCAAAGAATATGGCTGTAATTTTAATTGTTCTTTTTTTTTTTTTTAGCATAATTTCAAATAATTTTCCAGAAAGACTGGACCAATTACAAGCTCTACCAAAAGTGTATTAGTGTGTCTTCATTTCTGTAGCTCCCCCAATATTGACTATTTCCATCTTTTTTCATCTTTGTCAAATTGCTGGTTGAAAGTTTAGAAAGGTTTTGGTTTGTATTTCTGTTACTATTAGTGATTTGAAGCATTTTGTAAAGCATGTTTCACACCTGAAAACACTGTGTAATAAAACCTCATTTTTGTATAGCACTTTCAAATTTTCAGTCTCTCAATGTCAGCTATTAAGATTACTCAAGGATTTCACAACAACTTTGACGACCTTTCCAAGGTCCAAGCAGAGTTAGGAACTTCTGTGGCCTTGAATGCTTGGGAACTTTCAAATCAGTGAGTTCCTTGGTTTCTATATTAATGTCACTAGCAAATGCTCCATCCCCTGTGGTTGTTTTTTCTGTTTTATTTTAAAAAGGATTCTTCTGTGAAATTCTAATGACCAACACTGGCCCCAAAGAAATGATAAAAGTTAGAATATACCTCCCTCCCTTTTTGACAGAGATGAGGCACAATGGATGTAAAAGGCTGTGTATAATGTCAGAGGTGGTTGATGTGATGTTGAGATTTGCTGTACTGTTTTTTTTTCTTTTTAATTCTCTTGTTATAAGACAAGGGTGTGTGTGTGTGTGTGTGTGTGTGTGTGGTGTGTATTGGGAAATGCTAATGATCCCAAACCAAAAGATATTACTAAAAAAAATTTAAACTAAAAAAAAGTCTTCATCTTATTCTTTCTGTTAAAACAAAGCCAAGGCACTGCTTTGGGACACATTGTCCATGCTCTGTAGATAGCCAATTCTCCCAGCTGACTGTTAAAGCTCACCCCTCATGCTCCCACAGGAAAGATGAATAGTAACACTTAGTAATTTTCAGTGGCATGCCGACAAGGCAGCTATGAAAAGAATTTTTCATTTGGTGCCTGCACAAAGAGTGTCTTGTGAAATTTGGGAGTGAGTTTTGTTTCTCAGCTGGAATAAGAGCCCACCGGTTTTGTTCTTTCCTTTCTGTCGTACAGAGGAGTGCTGCTCCTCCTATAAGCTATCCACTGTGCGCCTGAAAAAGATTAAGATGGTCTCCAAGGGAGGTAAAGGGAGATTTTTCATCAGAATTTATTACTGTTCAAAGCTGCCATCGAGGCTCATATTGAAGGCCACCCTTTGTACTTCGACCCATGAAAATCGCTAATACCATGACCAATCAGGGACGTCGTAGGTGTTCTTCAGAGATGGTTCCAAGCAAGACCACATTGAAGCAGCCCTTTAGTGGGAGGGCTGGCGGCAGTGTCAGGAGGCAGACTCAAGTTACTTTTACATTTAATGGATGGATTTTTGTATCCAGGTCATAGTGTCTTAAGAAAAAGGTCAAGGAAAACCCTGCTTTGACAGTGAAAAGAAGACCTTGGAGAGATGGTCCTGTCCTATGATTTTGTACAATGGACCAGACTTTCCATTCACACCAAGAAAATGACTCTGCCTCCCTAGAAAATGGTTGTATCTTTTCCTTGGCTAATCTTCCTCATCATCCTTTGTCACTGCCTAACTTGGAAGAAAAGATAACAGGGTTGTGTGTCTCTCTAATGTACATAGTAAAGCTAGCACTGCGGTTGAGGGAGGGTATTCCCCAAACAGGTTTTGTATGAGAATTTGAATGAGCAAACATTTACCAAGCGCTTACTCATGCTCTGTCTTAGGTACCCAGGATGCAAAGACAAAAATGAAAAAGTCCCTGCCCTAGAGAAGCTTACATTCAGGGGAGACAGCTGTAACCAAGAGTTATGGGGTAGAGGGCAAGCAGTGTGGAATGTCCTCTCAAATCAACCAAAATTTATGTTGACTCCCTTTCAAAAAAATCCCATTCATTTCTGAACATATCTTTCCCTCTCCTCTACCCAGATAACTGCTCTTGCAATGAAGATTAATTAAATAAAGAAAAAAGGAAAAAACGGTTCAGTAAAACCAATATATTAACTGTGTTTGACAGTAAATACAGCCTTCAACATCTCATAATTCCCCATCTTTGCAAGGAAGGGAAATATATTTTCTCAGTTCTCTTTGGATCCAAACTTGGTTACTATAATTACAATTTTCCGTTTCATTTAATTATTCTTTTCACTTATATTAATGTAGTCAATTATATGTGTTCTTCTAGTTCTGCTAATCTCACCCCATATAGGTTCATAATATGTCTCCCTACGTTTTTATGAATTCCTCATATTTATTGTTCATTCTGGTGCAGCAATATTCCATTGTATTCATGTTGCAATGTTGGGAGTGGGTTGTTTTGGGTTTTTTTGTTTGTTTCAGCAATTCTCTATTAGCATCTACTTTCTAGTTCTTTGTTAGCATAGAAAGAACTGTTCTGAACTGATTTACTTTTACAGACCAATTTACTTGGAGGGAAAGATTTCAGGAAGAAAATTGAGACCTTGGAATAGGAAGGAGACAGAGACACTATCACACTGCTCTTGGGAGTGGAGACTCTTCCACTGCAATGATGCCCATTTCTTGGGAGGAGGGCAAGGCATGTTTGGGTGTGGGAAGAGCTTCCCTGAGAAGATGAGTGAACTGATGATAGCTCCCTATTTGAACTAATTATTCTTGCAAACTAGGAACTAAGCTCAGTTGTTTGCACCCACTTGGACTATAAGTGATGTGATGTTCGTTTGATGCTTTGATAAAAAACTACACACACACACACACACACACACACACACACACACACACACACACACACACACGAAAAAATATGCCCATATCCACATACATGGGTGTGGGTCTGGGTGTATGTTTTTGTGTGTGGATGTAATTGTCTGTGTGTTTTCATGTGAATGAAGTAATTTCAAGAGAGATAGAGCAAAGAAAAAGAAAATAAATTAACTCACAATGATTTATATTAAATCCATAAAATAATGGCTTGTGGGTGACTCTTAAAGTCAGTTACTGGATGAATGGCTCAGTGGCTTGGGATTTCTCTAGGCTAGTATTAAGTGAACAGACCTGTGAAGCTTAAGCTCTAGAGCTAAGTTGTGAAGACTTTCAAAATGAGAGGTCAGTTTATTTACATAAATTCACTGTCGTGTATTTCAGAAATCACAGTTCTAAAGATTTAAATGCTAACCATTAAATCTTGAGAAGAATCTGCATTTTAAAAGCAAGCCACAGTAAATCATGAGTAAATGGGGGGTAAGGAAAGAAGAAGAATGTTCTGCAAGCAGGCATAGGGAACTAGCTGCAGTTGTTTTGAACAGGCTGAATGAAGCAGAGAAGATGCTCAAAGGCTAAGGGGGTCCTAATTCTTTTTATAGAGTCATTAATTGGCAAAGTGCATAATAAAGTAGTTGAACCATACTCTAGATTTACTGAGGGCCGTAGCCACATCTTTCCAGACGGACACATGGAGTGAACTAGACCTTTGCAGAAAGAAAAGCAAACGTCATCCTTCATGACTCAGTGGCCTTGGGAGGCAGTAAGCATGCTGGACTGGAGAGTATGTTGGGTTTAGAATCAGCAAGAACTGGGTTCAAATCCTGCTTTTGACATTTAGAAAATGTGTGACTGAGGGTTAATCTTTTTTTTTTCTCTCTGACCTGCAGTTTTCTCATTTGTAAAATGGGGCTAATAGTACCTGTCAGCACCTTTCAGACATGTCTGAGAGACTCAAGTGAATAAACGAATGAATGAAACATTTATTAAGTAGTTACTATTTGCATAACGATGTGCTAAGTGCTGGAGATGCAAATAGAAAAGTGGAGACAGTCCTCTCAAGGACTGTCACATTCTAAAGGGGGAAATAATACTTAACTTTTCTTTTCTTTTTTTATCGTTCGAGTTTTTTTTTAATTTTTATTATTTTTTTAAATTAACTTTTATTTATTTTTAGTTTACGTCATTCATTTCCACAAGATTTTGAGTTACAAATTTTCTCCCCGTCTTTCCCCTACCCAACACCCCAAAACAGCCATCCCATTGTATACCCCCTCCCCCAATCTGCTCTCTCCTATATCCTCCCCTATCACCCCTCTGCCTTTCTGGCAGGGCAAGATGGATCTCCCTACCTCAGTGCCTGTATATCTTATTTCCCAGTTGCATGTAATAAAGCTTAACATTGCTACGCAGATGTCAGTTATTAATTTTAAAAATTTATTTTATTTTTAAATTATGGAATAAATCAAGCATTTATATAACATAGTATAATAAAAAGTTATTATTTAAAATAGTACAGCAACATAGTTAAAAAAAAATCCCCTAGACATCCTAATTCTTCTGATTTTGAGCTATTGAATGGGTTGTCATTAAGTACATTTCTGTTTTAGGATATTCCAAAGTCTAGAGATTTCTAGGAATTTTATCACTTATAGTGGAGAGAGGGACAGCCGTGAAATGAAGAAGACATGAGTTTATGTCCTGCAGAGTTCTGACTATTATTAGTCATGTGACTGCAGACAAATCACTGAGCTTCTCAATACCACAGATACGTCTCTAAGACTATAAATTACAGACACATTGCCGTTTTCCTTAGCGAATGGAATTTTTACACTGAGTTTCCCACTTAGATAAAATCACCCATCTGGATTTCTCTTTGACACTTTCCAAATCATTTCCAGCAAGAATTTTGGATGTGGAGGGGGGAGAAGAAGTAACAGTTAATTGTTTTCTCATATGTAAAATGACAGAGCTGAACTAGATGACCTTTCAAATCCATTCCATCTATTAGAGTCTATGATTTTATGAATTAGAAGGTTGAATTAAATGGAGATATGGCAATGGGAAAATTAGCATATGTATTTGACTAGAGCCTTTGAAGTCTGTAGATTTAGAGATGGAAGGAACCTCAGAAGCCAGCAAGTTACAACCCTCTTATGTTACAGATGACAAAAGTGGATCCTGTGGAGGTTAAATGTCTTGCTCAAAGTCACACAGGGGTCAGAGACAGACAGCATTTGAACTCAAATCTTCTGATTTCAGAGCCAAAGTACTTTCCATTCTATTGAGATGCCTTAGGTGACTAGCGGGGTAATTTATTGATATGGTGGGGGAAGATTTTTCATAATAGTATTAGCAGCTCCAAATCATAGTTACAAAGCATTTTTCTTCCTAGCAACTTTATTAGAGTGTAGTGAAAATATTAACTCCATTTTACAAGTGAGGAAATTGAGGTCTCACAACAGAGAGACAGAGACAGAGATAGAGACAGAGAGACAGACAGAGAGACAGAGACAGAGACAGAGAGATAGAGATAGAGTGACAGACAGAGAGTGTGTGTTAGAGATGAGACTTTAAACTCATGCCTTATTGATTCCAAGGAGAGCTTTCTTTTTACTATGAAATATAGCCTATTTTGTGGCATCAGAAATGTCTTTGTGTATGCATGTATGTGTGTGCGTGCGTGTGTGTATTATATATAGCACTCACTATGTGCCGGGCTCTGCTGGGCTACTATAAAGTACACAGAAGGGAGGAAAGTGTGAGAAGACTGGAAAGGTAAGAAAGAGAACAGAATGAAATGCTTTAGAAGCTAAGTAGAGGATTTATATTTAATCCTGGAGGTAATAAAAATGAACCACTGAAGTTTATTGAGCACAGGATGATATGGTCCCACCTACTCTTTTGGAAAATCATTTTGACTGATGAGTGGAGAATGGATTGGAATGGGGATAGATTTGAAGCAAAGAGGTCAGTTTGAAGGTAATTGCAGTAGTTAAAGCAAGAGAGACAGAGACAGAGAGAGGTCAAATTGGTAGTTGTGAATGTTAGAGACTGGGTGTTAGCCTCAACAATAATAAGAAAGTTTGAAAAATGGGAAGAGTTGAAGGAGGGGAAAGAAAAGGGGGAGGAGGAGGAAAAGGAGGAGGAGGAGGAGGAGGAATTAAGGAACCCTCTTTTGGCTATGTTGGATTTTAGATACCTATGGTACTGTCATTTCAAAATGAAATGAATTCAAAGAGACTAAGGCTAGATAGATGGAGATGTTGGAATCATCAGCAAGGAAATGATAACTGGCAATTGAGGAGATTGCCAAAGGAAATATTGTAGAGAGAAAAAGAAGAGGCCCATTGTAGACACTTGGGCCACCCACACTTCAGTAGCTCAGCAAGGATCAAGATCCAGCAAAGGAGAATAAGGAAAAGTCAGACAGGTAGGAGAAAAACCAGGAGCAAGTAGCATCCTTCACACTTAGGAGATAAAATATCCAGGAGGAGATAGTAATCAACTGTGTCAAATGCTTCAGAGAGATCAAGAAGGATGAGGATGGAGAAAAGGCCATTGGATTTGGCAATTAAGAGGTCACCGGTAGCTCTGCAGAGAGCGGTTTCAGATATATAATCCCCCTCAAAGCACATCCTGAGTAAATCAATTTAGTCATCTCTGGACCATGTAAGAAAGCATTTTCCTTTTTTTAAGTGACTAAAACACTTTAAGAATTGCAAAGCACTATCCATGTGTTATCTCATTTCATCTTCACAGCAGCCCTGTGAGGCAGATGCTGTTAATGCCTGAGACAGGTGCTCTGATTTGCCCAAGGTCACCCAGGTAATATCTGAGGCAAGACTGAAACTCAGGCCTTGCTGACTCCCAGCCTATTACTCTCTCTTACCCACTTTGTCACCGAGCTGAAATATTATTTATTTTGACTTATAAAGAACAGAAAGAACGAAGTCACAAAAATTCAGAATTCAGAAAAATTTTTTAAAATATATTTTGTCTGTTTTTCCCCCCTTCTGCTCTCTTAAACAAAATCAGTTCAGTATTTTTATGGTTATGATAAATCAAAGTAAAGCATTT
>CM053592.1:73592715-73617728 GCA_028646515.1 Pseudochirops corinnae | reverse complement strand
TATGTGTATATATGTATTTGTGTGTATATGTGTAAATACATCTATGTAAAATCATTCTATACATACTTCTATTTATCAATTCTTTTTCTAGATGCAGATAGAATCTTCCTTCATATGTCCTTTGTAGTTAATTTGGGTGTTTATAATAATCAGAATGATTTAGTCTCTCAGAGTTGTCCTTGAAACAATACTGCTGTGACTGTATACAGTGTTCTCCTGGTTCTGCTCATTTTGCTCTTCCTTATTTCATGCAAATCTATCCATGGTTTGTTTTTTTTTGTAATCAGTAAACTCATTATTTCTTACAGCAGAGTAATATTCCATCAAGATCATAGATCACAACTTGTGATCCATTCCCCATTTGACAGGCACCCCCACAATGGGAGCTGCTACAAATATTTTAGAACATATAGGTTCTTTTCCTTTTTCTCTAATCATCTTTGGAAACAGACCTAATAGTGGCATCTCTGGGTCAAAAGTTATAGGCAGTTTAATAACTCTTTGAGCATATTTCCAGACTGCTCTCCAACTTTTTTGGATCAATTCACAATTCCACCAGCAATGAATTAGTGTCCCAATTTTTCCATATCCCCTCCAACATTTGTCACTTTCCCCCTTCTACAATTTTAGCCAATTTGACAGGCATGAAATGATATCTCAAGGTTGTTTTAATTTACAATTCTCTAATCAATAATGATTTAGGGAATTGTTTTCATATACTATAAATTATTTTAATTTCTTCATCAGAAAACTGCCTGTTCATATCCTTTGACTATTTATCAATTGGGGAATGACTTATATTCTCATAGATTTTACAAAGTTCTTTATATATTTGAGATATGAGACCTTTATCTTACCTGAGAAGCTGTTTATAAAATTTTTCCCCAATTTTCTATTTTTCTTCTTGATCTTGGCTACATTTGTTTTATTTGTACAAAACCTTTTTAATTTAATGTAATCAGAATTATCCATTTTATACCTCACTCTGCTCTCTATCTCTTATTTATTTATGAACTGTTTACCCATTCATAAGTCAGATAAGTAATATGTTTCATGTTCTTCAAGTTTTTTTCTAATATTTCTTTTCATATCTAGGTCATGTAACCATTTTTAAAAATTAGTTAATTTATTTATTTTTAGTTTTCCATATTCACTTCAGTAAGTTTTAAATTTTCTCCTCCTCCCCAAAACAGCATGCAATCCAACATAGGCTCTACATATACATTCCTATTAAATGTAATCATGTAACCATTTTGACAATATATGGATAAATGGTGCAAGATATTGGTCTATGCCCAACTATTTCTCATAACATCCCTGTTGTTTGGGAGCATCAGCATCTTTCAGGCACCCAGGTTTAGAAATTCATAGGTATCTTTAGCCTCTCATTCTGCCTCAACTGTCAAAGTAGTTGATTCTACCTCTACACTCCATCAGTCCCCTTCTTTCCATTCACATGGTCACTACTCCGGTTCAGGCCTTCCTCATCCCTCATCTTGTCTATCCCAATAGCCTCCTCATTAGACTCTTATCTTCTACTTTCTCCTCTCTCCAATCCATCCTTTACTATAGACACCAAAATACATTTCCTAAAGCTTACCTCCCTGTTTGCAAGGATCTTCAATGGTTCACTCTTGCTTCTAGAAGCAATTGGAACTCTTCAGAATAACATTTGAAGTGCTTTAAAGTCTGACTTCACACCATTTCCCATGCTTATTTTACATTACCCCTCTTTGCATACTTTATATTCCAGCCAAATCTGACTTTTGGCTATTTCCTGAACTGGCTACTTCACTGCTTTCATATAGCTATGCCCTTGGACAAGCTGTTACCCATGCTTGGGATGCAAGCCCTCCTCAGCTGGGCATCTTTAGAAGCCCCAGCTCCATCCTAGAATGAGTTCATTTGATTACCTCTACAGGAAACCTTTACTGATATCACTACTTCAGATTATGTTTTATTTATGTATTTAAATGTCATATACTCAGTAGGCTGTAAAATCCTTGAAGGCAGAGACATTTTTTTGTTTTGTTTTTGTATTGCCAGTTGCTACCTATCCCATGTGCTGTATCATTGACAAAGAAAGCTTTTAACACATGCTTCTTGGTCTGGATTGGAAACTACCAGATGACCTCCAGGGGTGGGTTCCTCCCTCTGACCCTCAATTCTCATAGCAATATTCCAGGGTCTCTTGCTTTCATCAACTTGAGCAGCTGAAGATACGTTTTCTCCTTTTTGTCTCAGACGCGAAAACTCCTAGTTTTAACTCTTCCCCTAATGTTATATGTTACATAGCATAAAGTCCTATATGGTATGATAGTTATATATGCATATATATTTAAATATATGCATATGTCTAAAGCATAATTATAACTCTGAAGTAACAGTTATGTAACTGCTCTAACAGTTATAAATCGACCAACTCTTTAATTAAATGCCAAGATAGAATTTGTATGTAAGAGATATTTTAATTTGTAGCCAAAATGAATTCCTGGGGCAAAGCTCTCCTCTCTGATCTAATAAAATCAACCTCAGTGAACGAACAAACATTACTTAACAAGACATCCATTCTCTTCTATCCTGTTTCCTCATATAGCAATTGGGAAAGGATCAATTTAAGTCCCTGCTAGCTCATAGAGTTTCTTCTGGCCTACATCTATGGGGAAACAACCTGTCCTTGGGCCTGCAAGCAATCATTGCAAACAGCTAAAGTGATTGGCTAGTCTTCTGTCCTGCCTCCCAGTCATGATGTCTAGGTATTGTCCCTGTAGCCCGTGCTTTAGACACCCAGGAGCAGGAAAGCTGAGGTATGCTCTTAGAGAAGGGGTATCTAGCTCAGGGATTGGTTCCCCAATGGCCCTCCAGCTGGTTAGGCCTGTGGTTTCTCTTAATTAGCCTGAGGTTTTCTTGGCTTACTCTTAGTTCTTTCAGAAATACTCATACCCCTCATCATTCAAGACGGCCTTAATAGGTGTGGTACATTCTAGAGGCTTTTAAACTCAGTGGGGATACCTGTCTCATTGTGGACAGAGTGGACATTTATCCTCTGGACTGCATTTATTCACTAATTATGTGTCAGCTCATTTGGATTTCATATACAACAATAATTAATCTTGAGAATTTGTAGCCTAAGTACAGGCTTCCTGTCCCTTAGAAGCTAGTTCTGTTTTTTTCTCCGAAGCAGGCAAATCTTTTTTCCTAAAAATTAAAATTACTTTCCCCATGCCCATCTGTCTCTTTCACCCTTTTTCTCTTTGTTTTTATCTCTATGGATGCAGAAACACTCTGGACATTTAAAGGATATATGTGTTTGTGGATGTGCGCCTGTATATTTATAAACAGGGCTGGACTAGAAGGGGAGGAAAAGGTCCCTGGTAGAACTGTGTGGCCAGAAGGAGCCTCTTCCTGTAAAGAGGGCCCCTGGACCACACAGAAAAAAGCCCCATCTCCCTCCTCCAACCAGGAGGGCCCAACCAGAAAATGCCTTTGACCCTATATACAAACATACATTAAAATGTAAAAATACTCATTCTGACTGTTTCTGTATATATTTGTGGGTTCAAGATTTCCAAATAGTCCTATCTGGTAGAGGTTTGAGCTAAAATTCAGAGACGTGGCTCCATCACATGACAATTATATGGCTTTAAAAACAAAAGATAAGCCAATTTCTCCCTCTGTGCCTGACTTCTCTGATTTGGTAAATTTAGAATACAGAAACACTCAGAGTGGCATGTTACTTGGCCCTTCTCCTCTCTCATTCCCCCTTCACCCTGTCTTATAGGAAACCTGAATGTGACATCATTGATGTTATTTTTTCACTGTGTGAATATATCCCGGAAGACAGGCACCAAAGTATATAAATAGAGGTCTTAGAGTCACAAAAGCCTCCAGTTCACCAATTAGATGACCCCAGGGCAGCTCCCTAAGTCTATATTTCTAGGTGAGTTATTAATTGGCAACAGTTGAGGGAATTTCCATATCAGGAAATCACCAGTGACTCAAAAGTCCAGGTTTAAAGGAACAACAACAATGCTGTATAGCTAATTTGTGTACTTACACATGAATTTTATAATGTGAAAAATCAAAGAGATTTCCTTGGGGAAATTATATTCGGGGGCAGCCTGTCAAAGCTTAAAACTGCATTAAGACTTCTAGGATACCCCGTTATATACCTATATACCTATTGTATATAATGGGTCCCATTTCTGACTTGCAGGGTTCCTAGAACACAGCCCTTATGACACTTTCTTAGCCAAAGATCTGTGAGGACAGACTTGATCAAAATTGCCCAGTCTCCCATGAACTTCAAGCCACAGTGTCCTTTGTTTATTCCCTGAGTTATCTGCATCTTGAAGCTTCCAAGGAGACGGGAAGCATGGGACTGACTGGTCTAAGGGAATTATCATAACAGGAGTAAGGAAGATCATACCACATGTGAGACAAAGGTGTTTTTTTTTTTAAAGGAATGGCACCGGCTTTTGTATCTCTCTCCCTATGGAGATGGTTTCCCTTTCTTTTAGGTTCTCTGATTTCCAAGGGTAGAACCTGAAAGTGGTTAAGTCACTGATGAGGCTTGGTGGTCAGGCTGGTAGTAGTAGCATTGGGAAAAGACAGTTAAAATATAGTTGCTGTGTAAGCCAAGGACTCAAATGGGGGCTTCCCAGGAATTTGAGAAGGAAACCACTCTGACATTGACAAATGGTAGGAGGCAAATATGATGAGTTCAGAGAGTCTGCCCACCCTTTTCCCACCTGCAACCTTGAAAATGGGACAATAAAAGTGTTATCCTAATCACAAAAGCCTGCTGGTGAGACAGTTTGAAGACATGCATCAAAGAGTGGAGGGGGACCAACGGGGAGGAAGGAGAGGCTGAAATTCTAGCCCTCACTTAGAATAGTTAATTGTCACTGTTTCTTTTATTTTCATTGAAGATTCCACTTCATTTATATAGAGTGTCCCCAAAGTCCTAGTACAGTTTGCTTAAAACTATACTGAGACTTTTGTGACATGCTGTATGTGAGTAGATAGATAATACTTTCAAGGTCATATGACATTGGTCTAGAGAATGACTCTATGGGAAGGGTGGCTAAAACTATTTGATAAATTATGAGTTATTGTTGGCATTTTCTAGACCTCAAGATTAAACAGAAATACAGAAGACACCGAAAATGGAAAGCTTGAGGATGCAGGGACCATGGAAGTTGGCGCACTGGTAGATGCAGGGACCATGGAGAATGCCCATATGCACTCGTTTGGTAGCAAGTAGATCACTGAAGGTAGGATCAATCACTAGAACTGCTTAGGTCTATACAATGGAAGTCAGCTGGTGCAGCTCAAGTTTAGAGCGCCGCTTGGTGGTTTGAGAAGATATTGCACCCAGAGAAGGTCCTTAGCCATCCTCCCCTAGTGTCAATGTAAAGAAATGGCCCTGAATGTGGGCACATACCCTTTCCACTAAGATACGTGAAGAATTTGGATTGGCCTCAGAGACACACTAAATATTCTGAATTATTACTAAGCATCCTTATTCTTTCTAAGTGGCACACACATATATCAACTGTGATGAAATTGGTCAGGGGGTAACTTGTAGATGAAAGTCTGAGCCTTACCATCTGGTAGTTTTCATTGCCTTGATTCAATTCGATTCAATTCAACAAGCATTTATTGAGCATTTGCTCTGTGCAAGACACTGAGCTGAGTGCTGGCAAAACAGGTAAAACTTGAGTTTGGGAAACAGCTAATCGTGTAGTTGGTCTGGAATGGAGAATTTATGAAATGAAATGTCCAGAAAGGTAGGTTGAAGCCCAGTAACAGAGAGTTTGAAATAGCAGATTGAGGAGTTGAAGGTTTCTGGTCAAGGGAGGGACATGGTCAGACTTATGCCTTAGAAAAATTATTTTAGTAGCGTTTTGTAACATGGATTGGGGAAGGGAAAGGATGAAAGCAAAGAACAGGTTATTACAATTGTCTTGGTAAGAGGTGATGAGTGCCTAGACTAGGGGAGGGGCTATATCAGTGGAGAAAATGGGACAGATATTATAATGATAATACTACTTGACATTTATATTGGACATTAAAGTTTGAAAAACACTTTACATACATTATCTGATTTATGCTTCACAATAACCTTGCAGATAAAAAAAATGATATTACAGATGTTATATTCCCTTTTGAAAATGAGAAGATGGAGTTTCAGAGAAATTATACGACTTTCTCTTGGTCACACAGCTAATAAGTGTCAGAGACAAAATATGAACTCAGGTCTTGCTGAATCCAAGGCCAGTATGGAACTGAAAAGATAGATCAATTGATCTGATATTAGATAGAAGAGGTGACATATGAATGAAAGAGGGAGTGAAATGAGGAATGAAAAGCATTTGTTAAATGCTTTCTAAGTTTCAGATACTATACTGGGTGGTTTTTGCCCTCAAGGACCTTGCATTCTACTGGTGTGTGTGTGTGTGTTTTCAGGAAAGGGCTGGGAAATCACCAGAATATTGAGTGGAACCATAGGGCAGTTGATTGTTAGACAAGCAATGAGAGAGAGACAGAAAAACAGACAGGGAGACAGAGACAGAGACAGAGAAACAGAAGGAGAGAGACAAAGAGGGACAGAGGCAGAGGGATGGAGACGGAGACAGAGAGACTATGCTAAGTACTGGGAATATAAATACAGGAAAGTAATAAAGTCTCAGTCTGTGCATTAAAGAAACTAACATTCTAACTGGGAAGACAACATGTGTCAAAGTACTGGAAAGGGGGAGGGACATTACTTGTAGGTGAGAAGACTTCCTGGCACTTGTATAGAAGCCTGGGTCCCAGCAAAAGCTCACCTATGGAAGGGGTACCCAGAGATTGAGTCCAATTTTCCAGTGAGGAGATCATCCGAAAATAGGGCCATGGTGAGGACACTGTAGGGAAGTAGTCATTTATTTACTGTTCCCAGAGCAAGAGCTTGAAGAGGAGTAGGAGAGAAGGTTATACGCTGGTAGCAGGGTAGTTTAGCAAGATGTCTGGAGTAGATGGACCTGAAGCATGGTCTGGGGCTGATTAAAAGTAGATCAGTTAAGTTTGCACATATTTTTACTAAACAAGACAATTCTTGACTCTTAGAACAGAGTTCCAAAACAGTAGTTTAACCCCACAGGCAGGATCTCTATAGATCTGGCCTGTAGGGTACTGGTCTAGGTAAGAAGGAAGTAGTAACATGGGAGATGGATAAGATAGCCAGGGTAAATAGTTAGTTATGACATTAAATAAAATAAAAACTTGTTGGATTAAAATAATTAATGGCATTTAATTTAATGCCATTAATAAATAAATAAATAAATAAAAGTTCATTGGATTAGAAAAAACTTTTTTGGATTGAAAAAGAAAGTCAGTTATGACTCCTAGCTTACAAACCTGACGCAGTAGGAAGATAGTGGCACTCTCAACAGAAAAAGGGATGTTGGAAGGAAGGGCAGATGGGAGAACATGGCTGGAGATAATCAATTTCTTTTTGGGTATGCTGAGTTTGAGATATTATATGGTGCTTCTAGTTGGGGGCAGTCAACTATGGAAGACTGGAAATAAGGAGAGAGATTATGATTAGACTTGGAAGTCACATGAATAGGGAAGATAATTCAATCCATAGGAGTTGATGAGATTGCCAAGAAAGAGAGACAATAAATAGAGTAAAAGTTCTTAAATTTTTGCTGTCCTGGACCTCTTTTGACAGTCTGGTGAAGTTTATGTACCCAATTGAAGAATGAAGGTGCTTTTTTTTTTTCCTTAATTCATAATTCATTTGTAATTGAAGGAAATGCTCAATTTCAGTTAGAGGTGAGTGAAAATGAAGTACATTTTTCCCATCCAAGTTCATGATCTTCCAGAAAGCTAACCACAGACCCTTTGTGGGTCTGTGGACCCAGAGTTAAGAACCCCTGTTATTTTGGTTGTTGTTTTCATCCTTCGTTTTCAAAGAGGACCAATGGCATAATGAGGGTGACAGTTTGACTTGCATGTGAATTGGATTTAAGTGAGGCAAGGCTGTGCAAAGTTATCAACCTCACTCTCTCCTCCAGTCATTGGAGTCCAGTGGCAAAACAAAAGTCAACATGACTGGTGATGGCTCCAGATGCAGTGGATGACCTTGGCCTTTTAAAATTAAGGTGTTTCCCAGGTCTCAGTTTGTCTGAGGAACTACTGGTATATAGAGAGAAGAGGAAGTATGAAAGTCTTGGAAAATATCCATTCTAAGACAGTGAGAGATGAATGAGGATCCAGCAAAGTCATGCTGAGTAAGAGCAGTCAGGTAGGTGGGAGATTCAAGAGAAAGTAGGCTTGTGGAAGCCAAGGGAGGAGATATATTTAAGAGGAGAGAGTGATTGATCAACAAAGCCAAAAGCTGAACAGAGGTCAGAAAGATAAGAACTGAGAACAGACCATTGAATTAAATGATTACAAGACTTCTGTAACCTTGGAGAGCTCAGTTTCAGTTAAGTGGTGAGGTCATAAACCCCTAATAAGAGTACAGCAGTATTGTAGGAAACAGAGACAGAAACAAAAACACACTCTGCCTTCAAGGAGCTTAGGTTTAAATGAATATGCATGTTAGAGGGGAGCATCATCCCTGCTTGATATTAGGAAGTTTTGCTGAGTAAGAGTTGAAGAAATGGTTGGTTCATTCCCCTGGTAAGAGAATGACCTTTCAGAGATGGTTCATAATTTCTATCCAAAGTTCTAAATCAGTACTTGCCTTTAACGCAAAGGAAAGGAGAACTAGACTTCTATTTTTTACATTTTGTAATGTTGAAAAAAAAAAGACACATGGGGCTCATTCGTGGCAGATTTTGTTTTTGCTGAATGATAGTGCAACAAACAGCCCAGATGGCAAAGTCTCAGATGCTTAGCAAAGAATTGGGGGAAATAAAAACATGTGTCTTCTGTTCATTTTTCTTTGGGGGCAAAATATTTTTGGACACCCTCAGCAACATCATGAACTCAGTCCATAATGGTGCTGTCTGTGAATTTGGCAGAACTTGGCAAAACTTGATACAGTTTTGCAAGCTGTAAAGGAAGGAAGTGCAATTCTTTCAATAAACTGGAACTTCATCAAGTAGCAGTTGCACCATCTAGTTACTGCACTTTTCCAAAATTTGAGACTCTTCTTTGTGACTCCAACACAATAGGATTTCCTTTAAGACTTTCATGCTCAGAAGCCAGAGCTTGTGCCATTTTCATTGGTGGACCAAATGATTCCAGAAGCAATAGTACTATTGGTTTGATTACTATATGCCCAGATTAAGTGGTGGTGGTGGTAGCAATAATAATAGTGGTGGTGACAGTAATAGTGGTGGTGGTGATGGAGAGAGTCACGATGATGATGGTGGTACAAATGATGTTGATACTGGAAAGATTTACATTAACTGATGCAAAGTGAAATGAGCAAAACCAGAAGAACAACATACATAGTAACAGCAATATTGTATGAAGATCTGTGAATAACTTAGCTATTCTTAGCAATACAATGATCCAAGACAATTCTGAAGAACTTGTGATGAAAAGTGCTATCCCAAACTGGGGGAGCCTGAATGCAGAGTGAAGATACTTTTTGTTTACTTTCTTTATTTTTCTTGGATTTTTTGTCTGTGTTTATTTCACAGAATGACTTAAATGGAAATGTGTTTTGCATGACTATATAAGTACAATCTATGTCAAATTGCTTGCTTTCTTAATGGAGAGGGTAAAGAGGAGGAGAATTTGGAACTCAAAATTTGAAAAAATAATATTAGAGCTGTTTTTACACATAATTGGGAAAAATAAAATAAATAAAAACAGAAAAGTGACGCTGATAGTAATAGCGATGACGGTGACAGTGGCAATGATAGTGGTGGTGGCAACAGAACAATGGAGAAGCCGCTCTCTCCCAATGCAGCCCATTCACTCTTGGATAGATCTAGTTGTGAGGAAGATTTTTCCTGGATCAAGACTAAATGGCCTTTCTCAGTTTCTACTCATTGATTTTGTTCTGCCTTCTGGAGCTAGGCAAGCAAATCTAACCTCTCATGCCCATAACAATCCTTGAAATAATTGAAAAGTGTTATAATGTCCCTTCAAAATCTTCCCCTCTCCAGACTTCAGCCAGTCCTCAAATGATAGAAACTCTAGGACCTTAACTGTCCTGGTTGTCCTCCTCCGGGTTCTCTCTACTTCATCAAAATTTTTCTTACTATATGGCACACAGAACTGAACAAAATACTCTAGATAAGTTCAGATGAGGGAAATGTACAATAGGACTCTCCTCTCTTAATTCCTATAAGCTAGGCCTCTCTTAATGCAGTCTTAGATCCCATTAACTTTCTTGACTCCAATTCTTGTGGTCTACTAAGACCTCCATGTCCACTTTCAATTGAACTGCTCTATAAATCCTGATTATAGAATGTTAGGTGAATTTGTACTCACTGGCCCATTGGGACAGTTTAGTCCTAGAGCCTTCCTTGTTTTATATGTGTAAAGTTGATGTGGATTCAACTCTTAGGGATTCTTGGCTAATAATAGCTATTATATTGAAAGAAAAGAGTAACCTGAAGATTCTGGTCCATCCTCACTGTTGTAATGTCATTCCAAGACAGAGGAGAAATCTCAGAAGTAAAAGGAACTTGTCCTGGGGTCTCGCTAGTCATTAGCTCGTAGTTTTTTGGTTTGTTTTTTTCCTTAGGAAGAACTACAGATTTCCCCACTGGGGCCTTTTCCTTTATCCCTTGTTCAAAGCAATGAGAACTTTCCATTCTTTTGTTACGAGTGTTTTCCATCTTATACTTTTTCACCTGTCTTATGTCTTTGCCTTTTGGGGGACCCAAAGTTGTGAAATATTAGTGGGACTCAATACACCTTTTGAAAATGCCAGTGACTCAGAGCCTGATTAAAGGGATTGGGGAGACCACCAGCATAAAGCCTAATGGGCCTTTAGAATTCAGGAGCCACCCCAGTCACGTCAGACGGTGACGGTTATTAACTAGACAACTGTTGCCTTCTGTACCAACAGCTGGACTTCTGGGAGGTCTTTTAACCATAGCCCCAAGCAAAGGGCACTGAGGTAATGCTGGATGGAGGTAGGTCACCAACGGATGGAAAACTGTGGTGGGATTCTCACTGGTGAGTGGAGAGAAGAGGTTACAGCCTTGATGCCAAATCCTCTGTGGCCAGATTCAGTGCCCAAGGCATGATTTCCACTGCGAGCTCAGCTGAGCTCACATTGGTACTATCTGTTTCTGGGAGGAAAAAACAAGACATGATACTGAACCCCTGAGCCAAAAGAAGTTTCCAAAATTTGTTCTGTGGATAATGTTTCCTGGAGTACAAATGAGAGATTTTCTTTTATCTGATTCCTATCTCAGCTCACTGTTCGAAGCTTAAGAATGATTGTTAGAGAATTAGAAGATAAGAAACACAACACCAATATGAAACTAGAGTTTAATGAACCAAAGTAATCGTGTAGCTAAATGCCCTTGACATATAAAATTTGCGATAATTACTCAAAGAAGAGTTGGACATTTGCAAAAGGAAAACATAATTAATCAGATTAACTATTTCTTTGCTCTTTCTCCAGTTTGGGGAAGGCTTTTGATGGTCAACAAGTAGGTGGCTAGGTTGATGATCCAAGGTTATATGTTAAAACATATTCGTAATTAGGATTTTTGCAACTTTAGGCACTGTCGTTCTTTCCCCAGAACCCAGTGCTGTGTCACAGTGATAGTGCATTGATCTGTAGAGCAGTCAATGACATGCCTTCTCCAGAAGCAATGGTAGTATTGATTTAATTACTGTTCTCAGAACAAGAGGTGGAGGGGCCTCTCAAGCTTGGAATTCTCCAGGACCCAGAAATTTCTCCCTGAACCACTGACTTGTAGAGAGCTTAGCCCTTAGAGATAAAGAGTTCTGCCTATACTAATGAATACTATGTGGGTACTTGATGAGGTTAGGCTTTGCTTCTAGTCCTTTAAGAGAGTATGGTCAATTTCATTCAATTCACCAAACATTAGATAAGTCCCTACTATGTGTAAGTCACTATACTAGGCTCTAGGGACATTAAAATAAAAAATATACCCACCTCAAGGGGTGTGTACTCTACTAGGGGATTGACATGTACAAAGATGAGGAAATATAAATTAGAAGAGGCAGAAAGTGCTAACAATTGGGAGATCAGTGTAGGAAATGGCCCCTGAGTTGTGTGTTGAAGGAAACTAGGGATGCTAAGAAGTACAGGTGAGGAGGATGCACATTACAGATATGGCATGTAAGGGACAATCTGTGAAAAGGAGATAAAATGTAAATGAGATGTGGGAAATGTTTAGCAGACTATTTCAACTGGAATAGAGAATACATGAGAAGGAGTATTAAGAAGAAAAGACCAGATAGCTAAATGGGAGTCATAGAAAATTCCAAGCTTCAGATCTTATATTTTCCCTGAGAAGCAATGGTGAGCCACTTATGATCTTTTCTAGTTGAGGTCTAAAGCAATCAGTGGAGGTAGACTTGTGAAATAATAACTATTGAGACTCAAGGTTAGTAAAGCATTTTATAGACATTTTATCACTTGACATCTCACAATCCTAGGAGGCATCTGTTCTAGTTACTATTATCCCTATTTTTATAAGATGAGGGACTTGAGGCTGAAAGAGTTGAAGAAACTTGCCTCTTGTCATACAGCCAATAAGTCTTTGTGATGGGATTTGAAGCCAAGTCCATGGCAGAAAGTAGAAAATGTTCATGTCCAAATGTCAGAGTTTTTTTGTCTGTTTGTTTGTTTGGGGTGGGGGGAGGCTTTAGTGGCATTAGCATGTGAAGTGTCCAGCAAAGCATAAAGTAGAGGCCTTCTGCTTACTCAAAATACCAGAGCTTCAAACTTTAAGTCTTGAAGAAGCTAAAGGGAATGGGAGTGTTTCAAACACTGATGAATGGACAAAGGGCTCACTGGCTTCATACCCAGCATTGTGCTCATTTTCATTAAGAGCTCCCTGCATGGACACCAAAATGTGGAAATTCACTCTGAGGAATTGCACCTCCCATGTGGACACAAATCACCTAAAAAATGTTCCTATAAACAGAGTTACAGCCCACATCGCCCTCCTCCGGTTCCCCCTCCTCCTCCTCCTCCTCAACCTTTTCCTCCCCATCCTCTCTCTTTTTCTCCCTGTTAAGTTGATACTCCAAATGATCAATATCTTTTTGCCTGTTCAGGTTATTACTCTCTGGGTTTGCCTTAATGCTGGTTTGTTTTTACTAGATCCCATATACCACAGAGGATTCTCAAGTTGCCCCCCAAATAAGCTTTTATTGCACTGGGACTGATATTTTAAGGCATAGAAAATAGTGAAGGGTTTTCTTTTTGTATGCCGCTTTTTTCCATTGTAAAGAGAAACAGCAACATACAATAGACAGGTTGTTAACTTGGGAGAGCAGTCAACTCCTGTTGTCAAATAGCAGAACTGCAAGGCAGGCCTATGTCTTGCAACAATGAAGGCTGAGCCCAGGCAATCCAAATAGCTGACATTCAGCAGTTTTCTTTTTCACTTTTCAGAAGTTTTATTGATGTCTTTTGTTTTTACATCAGTCATTTCCAGATGTATTGTGCCCCACAGCCTAGTCAACATTTATTTTTATAGCAATAACAAGAAAAAGCAATTGTATTATGACACGTCGCATCCACAATCTCCCAATTCTCCAAGCAAGAAATATCTTCATCTCTTCTCTGGTGCCAATTGTAATGACTTGCAATTCCAGGGACAAGATGGGTCATTAATATTTCACAACATTCATTTTTCTTTTAGTATTCTTTTCATTGCTATTTTTGCAGTTATGTATATTGTTCTTATTTGGCTTTGCATCAGTTCATGGAAGTCTTCCTGGGTTTCTTTGAATTCTTCATACTCATCTTTCCTTTTGATGCAGTGATATTCCATTACCTGCATATGCCCCAATTTGTTCACCTATTAAACAATTTCTACGTATCCATTTTATTAATTTTTTTACTACCACAAAATGTGTAGCTATGTTTTTAGGGGGTGGTACGTATGAGACCTTTCTGTTTTTAGACCTCCTTGTGGTTTATGTCCATCAGTGGGATCTCTGGATCAAAGCACATAAATAATTTAGTGACTTTTGCAAAATAATTTCAATTTGCTTTCAAGCTTAGATCAATGTGTAGCTCCACCAACAGTTGTATCAAAGTTCTTGTTTTTCCACATCTCTCCAACTCTATTTCCATCTTTGATTATCTTTATCAATGTGTTGGGTGAAACTTCAGAGTTTTAATATGCATTTCTCTTATCAATGATTTACAACTATCTCTATTAAGATTGTTCATAGCTTGCATTAGCTTTCTTTTTAGAGGCAAAACACCTGCTTTCATTTGGTTTTTTATATAAAGAAAACCACAATAAACAAATTGACCAAAATTTTCAGAAGTATTAGGATGCTCATGAGGAAAAGAACACAGTATTTCTTCTTCCCTGTGGAAGAATAACCTCAGTACCTAGGCAGCTATTTAGTGAGGGGGATGTGTATTCCCCTCAGTCATCTGAAATATGTATATTTCAGTTTATTTCAACCAAGGGAATTGAGTTTGCCCTCATTACCAAAAACCAGTTAATGCAGCCTTTCAGATAGGCATTTTTAAAAAAATCTATCCGGAAAATATTACCAACTCTTAACACTGGGACTCAACGCTCTATGTACCTCTGTCTTTATATCTCTTATATCAGTCTTTTCCCGTCTTTCTCTTTTCTTCGCTCCCTTTCTAGCTTAGCCTCTCCCTTTTTTTCTTCTCTTTCTGTATCTTTGTCTCTCTCTTTCTGTCTCTGTCTGTCTCTCTGCCTCTCTTTCTCTCTCTCTCTCTTTCTTCTCTCTATTTCTGTGTCTCAGTCTGTCTGTCTGCCTCTCTGTATCTGTCTCTCTCTCTCCCAGTCTGACAGTTCTTTTAATAGAATACTATTCAACTCTTCTCCTTACTCTGTCTTATCCACAAACCTAGTCCAGGTCCCAGTTATCTGATGACCACAACCTCTTGGACTCTTGATTTTCCACCTCTTCTTTCTTTAGTTTTTCCTACCAGAGACCCACAATGAATTAATTTAATTTTCACTCTCTTTAGAATGCCACATTTAGCAAAGAATTGGAACTGAGTTGATGTCCATCAATTGGGGAATGGCTGAATAAGTTGTGGTATATGAATGTAATAGAATACCATTGTGCTATAAGAAATGTTATACAAGCAGATTTCAGAAAAAACCTGGAAGGACTTACCTCAACTGATGCAAAGTGAAGTGTGCAGAGCCAGGAGAACATTGTACCCAGTAACATCAACATTGCACAGTGATCAACTGTGAATAACTTAGCTCTTCTCAGCAACACAATGATCCAAGATTCATTATGGAAAATGCTATTCACATCCAGAGAAAGAACTGATGGAGTCTGAATGCAGATTAAAGTATACTATTTTTGCTTTCCTTACTTTTCTTATGTCTTTTTTTCTTTTTGGTCTGTTTCTTCTCTCACAAAATGACTAATGTTGAAATATATTTTACATAATTGCACATATAAAACCTATACAAATTGCTTACTGTTTTAGGGAAGGGGAGAGGAAGATAATTTGGAACTCAATTTTTTTAATGACTGCTTAAAATTGTCTTTACATGTAATTGGAAAAAAATGAAATACTATTAAAAAAAAAAACACCACAGTAAATGCAAATCCTTTTTGTACCTAACTCAAACTACTGATTTCGGGTTTTCAAAGCCTTCATTAATTGTTTCTGACCTAAACTTACTTACTTGTATTCTTGCACCTTCTTGGCAACAATGCTCCCATTCACAGATAGCCTTTTTCTCACACGTTTCCCTCCTCTCCTTCAAAACTGTATTATGGCATCTCTCCTCTAAAAGTGTATAGTACTTACTGTCTCTTGTTGGATACTTAACTATATTCTGTCTTGTATTTAACTTTTCATGGGATTACATCATGTCTTTCAGAGTAAACTATAGACTCTTGAAGACCAGGGACCATATCGATCTAATTCAGCATCTGTTAAAAACTTACTACATATAAGACACAGTTTTCAAAGAACCAGATTTTGATTTTGTTTATAATTCCTATAGTCTTTTTGGTTTCTACATTATCTAATGCTCTAGTTTTTAATATTTCTCCTTTTGTACTTATTTTTTTGTGTTTCTGTTTTTAAATGCACATCCAGGTCATTAATCTTCTTTTCTATTTTGTTAGTGTATGTGTTTATAGATATAACTTTGCCTTGAATATTGCTTTTGCATTCCTGGAATTTTGATATATTATTTGGTGTATTATCTTGTCACTTTGATCATCTTTTACATAATTGCTAATTATTTCTATGAATTGTTCTTCAGCCCATTCATTATTTCAGATTTCATTGTTAAATTTCCATTTAGGTTTATGGTTTGGTTTTTTTTTTTTTTGGTACTCCCTGAAATTATTCCTATTCTTATTGTGGCATGATCTATAAGAAACATGAGATATAGATATCCATTCATTTATCTATCTATCCATCTTATTAACTCTTTCTATCACACATATACTCTTTGCTGAACACATAAGAAATAATACTGAACTGCCTATTATGGTAGAATGGAAGTTCCCTACGAGCAGGGATTGTTTTTATTATGTCTTTATAGTCTCAACACACAGCCCAACGCTAGATTACAGAGCAGATGCTCAATACCTTCTGAACTGATGAAGTAATAGCACTACATGGCCTCTGAGATCCCCTCTAAATATAATGCTGTGATCCTTAACTCTTTCCAGACTAGCACCATCTTGAATTTCAACATCTGCTCCTTTCTATCTCCCTTATTGCATACTATTGATAGCTACTCAAAAATATTCAGATTCTCAAATAGAACTATGATCTCATTTATGTGAATGTTCTTTCCAGGAATGCAGGTTCCATTCTATCTATGTCTTCCCTTGCTGTGTGACTCTTATCTCTGTTATCCCATAAGTTTCTCACAAAGGTTCAACCATCATCGACCAACACTCATGGAACCTGCAGATGCCTCCAACACTTATGGACTCTCTGGGCTACAGTAAGACTTGGTTGTCCCTTCCCCTGCTGAAGAGAGCTCCATAGGTAAATAAGATCTGCAGAGGTCTCCTTGAAAATTCAAAGCAACAAGTATTTATTTAGTGCCTCATATGTGCATGATACCATGGTCTCACCAAAATTCTAATTAGAACCTTAGGGTCAATTTTATGAACTTCTCCCTACTTGGTTCTTTCTCCACCTCCACCACGCAACTAGAAAATCCCTGTCTCTTCTTCCTTAAAAGTTTCTGATTCAGAACCACTCTCTATCTCTACCTTTGCAAAATCCTTGTCCTCTACTTTCTCTCTCTAGATTCTGATCTCAGGAAAGGACAACCTTACTCTCACCCATTTTCTTTCCTTCTATTCCATTGTACCCTCAGGAATTTCAACTATTATTTTGAAATTTTTAATATCATATTTGTATTGCTTCCTTTTGTTTCTTTAATATCACATTCACTTCTGAATTTATTCTTCTCTCTCCAGCAAAGCAGCCTGATAACAAATATTTTTAAAAGGAAGAAAAAAATTTCAGCAAAATTGATCAGTAAATCAACAATATCTGAGAGTATATGCAATATTCCAAACCTTAGTTCCATACTTTTGCAATGAAAGGAGGCAGGTTCATTTTTTTTCATTCTCAGTTTTTCTCCAGGGCCAAGCTCAGTAGTTATGATCACATCACTTTTTAAAGCATGATTCCAAATTGTTTTCCCTTCTTTAATGTTAACAAAGTTGCCTTCTTCCTGGAACTCTTCTTTTTATGTGTTTTACATCTTCTGGTGCTCATTGGAAATTGAATTTCTTCTGAAGACTCCATGTCCTTTGCTCTTCTCTCATCTGCTGGCAATTCCTCCTTTCCTGCCTCATGACACAAAGAGGGACCACAAGAACCATTAACATACTCCTTGCTCTTCACTGCAACTTCTAGACACTCCATCTAAAAGCATGAATCATGTACTTTTCCCTTTCTTTAAAGTGTAACTTTATCACTCCATCAAGTTCCTTTGTATTGTTATCTATTGACCTGTAGGTTACTCTCTTCCTCAATTAATTTGACGTGTGGCATACAGTTATTCTCTCTACTCTAATCTCTGTCCTTACTCTCAGTAACTCCAATATGCATATGTATGAGCCTTTGAAGACCTTTGTCTCCTAGTTCATTCTTCTAGCCCACTCCAATGACCTCCCTTTCCACTCTTCCTCAGTTACTCACAGGAATGGCCACATGTGGATTGCGACCCCTTTGGGGGTCAAATGACCCTTTCACAGGGGTCGCCTAAGACCATCGTAAAACACATATTTCCCATGGTCTTAGGAAGCAAGACATCACTCCTCTATCTGCCTCCAGGCGGGTCTGCCCACATGCAGATACACCCACATACGAGTATTAAAGGGTCATGGCATTAGGAAGGTTGAGAACCACTGCTTTAGACTCATCATCATGCCCAAACTGTTCCAATTCCAAGATATTGAACTATAAAATTTCTCTCTGATCATAGTTTCTTGCTCTTCTACCCTTCTTACTGACCCACTAGACCTGTCCTTTGTCTTTATTACTTCCAGTCCCTTATCTCTTCCCTGTTTTCCCAATCCAACATCTCTTCTATCCTTAGTCTCCTCCTTTCACAGTCTTGGTCCTGGAATAGTTAAATCATCCAACAAGACATTACCCTCCACACTTGAACACCATCCTCCATTATCCTTCCCACTGTACACTACCAGTCAATCCTGGGTCATCCACAATAGCTTCCCTCTTTCCTAAACCTTCTCCTTTTCCACAGTTCATTAATTCTATTGATGGCACAACCACCATCATAGACACTGACTTTTAAATATTAAAATTATATTACATTCTCCACTTTTCCTCACCTCTTATACCTTATTGTTAAGTATAGGATAAGGTCAAGTCCAAGAAAGAGCTGCTCATCAGGGGATGGGATCTTGATAATGGCCAATGGAGCAAAGACCTCTGTCTTTGCCTTTGTCTATTCAACTGTTATGTTACTTTTGTTTTCTCTTTCCAGAAAAATGACTTATGGACTGAAAAGGAAAAACAAAAATAGTAGATAGGGAATTGATATCTGACAGAAGGAGAGAAATGGTAAGAAAGTGTTGCGTTGCCCTTAGTGAAGTCAAGTCAGTAGATCTTGGTGAGTTATACCCTGGAATAATGAAAGAATAGGCAGATATGATTGCTGAATCCCTGCCAATAATCTTTGAAAGACTATAAAGGGTTAGAGAAGGGAAAATATGTTAAATTTCAAAAAAAAAAAAAAAAGAAAAGAGATAAAAGAAATTCACTTGCTTTAAGCTAAGAATTGGAGATGAGGACTGTTTCTTAAAGGAGCTGAAAACAGCAACAACAGGAAAACTCTCAGCTTCCCAAGCAAAGCTTTTGTGCATCAAGTAGGTAGAACCTTGGGGATGATTGAAGGCATAGCTGAAAACACCTTGACTGTCTCTGAAGCATTTGACCTGTGTGATCTTACTATAAGAGAGCAACGACACTTTCCTCATGTAGCAACAGCAGAGATCAGCAACCAACTTTGGGCAGACATCCAATTGTCCAAGACCGGTGCTGGCCAGGGGCAGCCATGAGAGGCAGTAACAACAGTGGGTTGGGGATTTGGTAGATGTCAGATAAGCAGCTGGGTGACAGTGGCAGGGCTATGGAAGAAACAACTGTAGGTGTAAGTTGCTAGCCATCGTTGAGGGCAGAGCCTCACCACACAGACAACAGGTATGGAACTGACAAAAACAAGAGAACTTCTGGACCATGCCAAGGAGCTGCATGAAGCAGAGTTAGATGGCAACATGGCATAATTGGTTGCCAGGAGACAGAGCTGTGAGAACTCAGGCAGGAGAGTTTTTCCCAGCCACAATACAAAGCAGATGGCACTAAATCTGGAACCCTTCCCTATCTTGGAACATGATTTTCCTGGGGATTTGTTCCCTTGCTGTTGGCATGTGAGTCTGTGGGAGGTTGTACTCATTTGTGTACAGGGGCCTGAGAATAATTCTACTGCATGACTTTTCCAATAATTTACTCGGCTATTATGGTCCAATTAAATGCTTTGTTAAATGAGTCATGGTTCCTAACTGTTTTGTTGGTAAAGTAGGTATTGGATGGGGGCTTGAGCCAAATATCTCCCAAACACTGAACCCAAGTAATATGAAATTCTTAGATTGACTGAGATATCTGTTTTCATTATAAAATCAAAGAATACATAGTCTATTGTGAATGCAATAAATGCAGGGTCTCAATTTCTATCAAGGGCTTGAGAAATTACATTTTTTTCCCTTTTTAACTTGAATTCTTCTTTGGATCCTCTCTTCCAACCGTTCTTTTCCTTGACTTTCCATATATATTTTTTTTGCCTCCTGTTCTAATAGTTTCACACTTCTCACGGTTTCTCCTAGTTCTGTTCTTAAACAAGAAATGTATCTTGTTTATCTAACAAATGAAACCGTGCTTATCAGTGTCTTACACATTACCACTGCTCAAACAGCTCTGGAATGAGCAGGCCATTTGCATCAAGAGAAGTGGGTGGCTTTGTGATTTGCCCTGCTGGCTGACATTTGTAGTTTCTTTACAAAGCAGAGGATTCAGAAACAGCTTATCCATCAATAGCTTCAATGTCATTTTGTGGTTGCTTTATACAAACATATCTCTATCTCTCCCCACCCAGTGACCACAAAAGATAACTTACTTGCATTGTTGGCTCTTCTGCTTTTGGCTTTACAAATTATCTTTCCAGTCCCAGTTGCTATTAAGGGCTGAAGTGACTAGAGTAGAGAGAGAGGTACAACACTTTTACAGAATCACAGAATTTTAGAGTTGGAAGGGCTCTCTGAGGCTGTCTGACCCAATGTATAACTCAATGAGAATCTATAGAATCCCACCAAGGGAGAACCCAAGACCTCCCAAGGCAGCCCATCCCCTTTTTGGACAGCCCTCCTTGTTTTCCATAGATCAACCTTCAGTTTGCCTTTCTGTTACTTCCATACATTCACCTGTAGGGATAACCAGAATGAGTCTAATCTATATTCCATGATGCTATTTGTTTGCCTGGTAGGTAGCGTTGAGACATCATCAAGATCAAATCTCAGACAAGTGTGCCATAGTACATATAGGGTTTTATCAGGAAGGCTAATGAAGTTGTTGAATATCATACCTATACATACCCTTCACTCCTGCATACAGGCAGATGGGCAAGTGATATTATTAAATATCTCTCAACTGCCTGCTGCATGCACTGTGCTTGGTAAGGGGGATACAAGGCGGTATAAGACAATAAGAACTCCAAGGAATTCATAGTCTTTTTTTAGGAGTGTGGTGGGGATCAGGGCATATAGATCATATGATTATATATACCACAAAATCAGCAACATGATGTAGTGGATAGGGAGCTAGAACTAGAGAAAGGGTGACTTAGATTCAAAGTCTGCCTCCAACATATACAGGCTTGGCCATGGGCAAGTCACAATCTCGCAGTGCTTTAGATAACTTCCTAAAACTAGAAAGTGCATAGAAAATGCCAGCCTTCATAGGGAGATGCCTTTTCCTCACCTGGAAGTTCTCTACCTCAATGAAATTACAGGTCTAGTCCCTATCTTTGTCCCTGCATGCCACAAAGCCTTCAAATGAAAGGAGAGGTCCTTGTGAGCTACAGTTGTCAGGGAGATGAGATGTGTGGGTTGGTTACTAAAGGAATAGTAGAATTCCAATAATCCAAATGGTGATTGGTTGGAAGTATACATATTAGTCTGCTAACCAGTTTGGCTGATGTGGAGGATTCCCCTTCATATGCCCAAACAAGTCTGTTTTTGACTACCCCATCTCATCTCTCCTTCTCTCCATGCTGTCAGACTCCCCAACCTACATTCCAATTCCAACCACAGGCTCTAGCTGTTATACTCTGTTTTGCCCCTCTGGCCTCAGGCTACTGTTTGCTTTAAACACCACCAAGCAAAACCTTCTCCAACTTGGGAATACCCAGTCCCATTGCCCTTGGTTGTTTGCAAGAGTCAGGTATGTGTGTTGGCCAGTGATCTTCTCCATGATGTAAGAAGAACCTTCAGTTCTCCCAAGGGTAACATTTTGTAGAACAAGATTGTTGATGAAATTCAGTAAGTTATATAGTAAATGACAGCCTTAAAAATAGGCTTCAGTATTCATTCAATCAATAAACATTTATTAATCACCTATTTTATGTCAGGCATTATGCTAAGCACTAAATATCGTTTCCCAATAGCTAAAGTAAGAGATAAGGTACAGAGATCAGTTATCAGCTGATATCCAATTGTCTAAGACAGGTGTTGGTTTTTTAAAATATCAGTTAGTAATACATAAAGACATATAAACTTATAAGAAAGATTAATTTAGGGGAAAGGAAAGAAGAAGAGTATAGAGATCTTCAACATAGATTAAGGGTGAGGGTGAGAGGGAGTCAGAGAGAAAATGGAGGGAGAGAGACAGAGACAGAGACAGAGAGAGACAAAATGAGACAGAGAGAGCACATATTTCCTTTCTCCCCAATGTGTCACCCCAAAGCATCAGGGAGAGGCTGGTAAGAGGAGAGTTTTGACTCTGATTCAACTGGCCCTTTCAACGCCTTGGTGGGGCCTTTACAACATCACGTTCCTCTATCCCTCATTCAGACAGCTTTGGTTTTAAAACTCAAAATCCCCTCCTCAGTCCAAGAGGAGATGCTTCCAAGTCATGCCAGCCCCACCCTGACAGCACTGTGGGTGAGTCAGGCTTTCTTTCCCCCTGTCTCAGGAGCCTCCTGTGAATCCAGAGAAAATCCCTCAGGAAGTCACGCCTAGCCATAAAGGCCCACTTAGCCAACGTGAATCTATCACAGCAGAGGAAAAACATTATCTTACCCCTGATGAATAAGGACTCTGTTCTGTTCCTGAGGTGGTGCTGAAGTGACCAGGAATGCCCTGTCTTCATTGGTGAAAGGAACCCCCTTCAGAAAGGGTTGCTGGCTAGTTGGGAAGATAGCATTTCTCTCTATAGGAGACATGTGCTCCAGCTGCTTCATTTTCTTGACTGAGGTAATCCCTAATATCTCCTTTCAGCATGAAGGAATGGAAACCTCTTTAATGATTCTGACATTATGTATATTCAACATGATGCTTTGCCTTGCCATTTAATTTTCTTGCCAACTAGAGATGTGTGTGTATACAGTAATGCCCTGTCTGTCTGGGGGGTTCAGCAAACTCAACTATTTTTGTGGAAATAATGATGATTTTTTTTAAAGCCTCAAGTGGCTAAAATAGCTTTCATAAAGCCCATATACTTCATTTTTTAGAGGAAGACCTTAGATCCTCCCTGAAAGTCTAATTACTCATTTTATTCACATTTGTGACAAACATACTTATGTGGTTTCTAAGCTCACAGCAAATTCAAGGCAATAAATCAGAAAGATGGAAGGTAATAGAATGCTAGAGGCAAGCATGCTAATAGTACTGAGAAGTGATAAACACAATCAGAAGAAAATAAAAACATTCAATGTAACTAGAAAAGCAGAGCTATTTAAAGATATTTAGTGTAAGGGGGAACCAGCCCTAATACATCAATAGATGCATGAAATAATTGACATTTCCAGTGATGACACAAAGTTGGATGTACTCTGTCTGAGACTTTTGGAAATATTGCTGAGTGAAGGGTTACAAATAAGTTCAGTTTCCCCACGGCCACCTAAAAATATCAAGAAAGGTACTCATGATAATAATAAATGTGACACAAACAAGAGGTGGAAGGAAATGACAAATTTATATAGTTCTTTAAACCTTACAAACCACTTTCCTCATGACTATTCATGTGCCTATGTCTTTATTACTTGTTCTATCACACAAAATCCTAGAGGAATGGAGCTTTTGCTTACTTTGTAATTCTCTTGGGAGTGCTGGCTGTTACCAGGCACTCCACAGAGTGAACACTCAATAAATTTGGACTAAAAAATTTCTGAGTTCCCTGTAGTTCACCTAGGGGCTCCTAAGGTTTGATAAATTGGAACAGGGAAGGGTAGCTAGATATTAGAGGAGATGATTTGCAATTAAGAAAACAACACCCTGCAGAGTAATTGCTGCAGAGAAAAAATGACCATGGAAGGACGAGTTAGCAGGTAACAGCCCCTATTTGTATCCTCTGTGGCCCTGTCTACCTTTCTCACTTTGGGTCACATGTTTGGAGCACTACATGTTTGTAGCAGCATCTTTTGTTGTGTCTTAGAGTCTATCCTAGGCAGATATTCGGCCAGACTGCCCCACCCTTCAGTGGATGGAAGCTTGTGAATTTGCCCAGCCCTAGTGGTCTGGATAAGAGAAAGCTGTCGACTTGGATACAGGAGGGGGAACACAAGGGAAAAGGTTTAGTTCCAGAAAGATGGTGGAGTCAGAGATTGTGCCAGCTCTCCTCCATCATCTCAAAAATAGCAAGAAATCAGCCAAATAGAGTAAAGGAATTTTTTTAAAAAGCACACACACAGCAAGGAGGGGACAAGAAAGAATAGGAAAGGCAACATTAACTTAAAATTCATTCAGAAGAACAAAAGACCAAGAATTTTTAAAAAGAAAATGAAAAATAAGAATGAAGGTGTTCTAGCATTATCAAATTTCAGATGATAATATAAAATAGAAGTCATTGAAATTGCAACTTGTTAATAAAAAAGAAAAGTAGATCAGTGGAAGAGACTATCTAAGCAAGATCTAGAAAGAAATGAAAACAATATTTATTTATTTATTTTCTATTTTTTAAAAAATTTTATTATAGTTTCCATCATTCATTTCCACAAGATTTTGAGTTACATATTTTCTCCCCCTCTTTCCCCCACCCAATGCCCCAAAACAGCCATCCCAGTATGTCCTCCCTCCCCCAGTCTATTCTCTCCTATGTCACTTTT